>PVLD010000018.1:0-367927 GCA_004027595.1 Dinomys branickii | reverse complement strand
AGATTGTACTATTTTTTATGCTAATTGGTGTCTGTTTGTTAATATGTTTTTGTACTTTTATTTCTTTTTAAATTAAAAAAAAAAAAAAACAAGCTGGCAGCTCCAGCCCTAGGAAAAGCCCATGAGGATTATAAACTGTAAATAGAGCAGGAGGTTTTACTCTGAAAGTGACTCTGGCATGGAGGCTGGCTTTAGAGAAAAATCCATTGCAGCCCCCACCATATTTAGAAGTGCTATAATGAGGAAACATTTTGAGAAGGGGTTTATTGCTTAAGACTGAGCTACTCTGGTGATCAGAAGTCCAAAGCAACCGTATTTCAGGACCTATGGAGTCACTGGACTGTGGTGACTGCGTGGGAAATGGAAATGGTTGGGGAGGGGCTAGTCACACACTTCCTGAATAAGTTTAAGCCGAGGAGAGCTGAGGCTGTGAACTGCAGTGGTCTTGTTTTGCGTGGTGTGGAGCCAAGCCTGTATGCCCATGTCAGAGGGTTGGATCTGGAAGCACTACGACTGAGTCTAGAACACGATATTCTCCCCCACCACACACACACACACACACACACACACTTCCAGCAATAACCTCAGTGGGCTGTTTACTTTCCCAGCCCACTGAGACTCAATGATTGCCTTCACTTAGAGACCACGAGGCCCTGGAGCAAGCGGGGCCCTGCACAAGCCCATATGCTGCAAACCAGCTGGAGACAGCAGTGGCTTTGTATATTGCTCTCTGCCCCTTGCTGAGATTCAGTACCCAACATAGCAACTTAAAGAAGGAAACATTTTGTCTCAAGGTTTTCAGTCATGGTTGGTTGGCTCCAGCGCAGTAAAAGCTTGGATGAAGCACATGACAGAGTAAAGCTGTTCGGTCTGTGGCAGCCAGGAAGCAGAAAGCCAAGAAGAGAAGGCAGGGAATCAGAACAGAGCCCCTCCGACCCCACCCCAAGCGACTCACCTCCAACTGGGTCACATGACTTCATGGCACACTCAGCGACTGCACTCATCAACAGAGAGTAATGCTCCCACAACCCACACACCTTCCAAACTTTAGACTTTGGAGGGACGTTTCAGATCTACATCAGAATCCTTGGGTGCATAGAAGGGAACAGGCAATCACTGAAGGCCCTGACCAAATACAGCCCTGAGGGACATACCACTGACTAACCCTGCCCAGGGGAGAAGGTGCAGGAGGACTCATGGTGCACACAGCAAAAAGTGGGTGTGGAAACTTGACAGGCCCTTGTTGTGACTCACTGTCCATCCTTTGTGTCTGGTGGGTTCTAACACTACAGGCCTCAGACAGAAACGGCCACACGAGCGGGTACCCTCAGTGTGGAGGAATTTTTTTTGGATTTATTTTTGTCTTGATTTGTAAGGTTTTGTTTGTTTTGCTCTTTGTTATCAATAGTCATGTACAAGGTTCTGTGTGCACATATGTGTTCACTGTTTTTTTCTGTGTATCTGCCTAGAAATGGAATTTCTAGTTCATGGGGCAAGTCATGTTTAACACTTTGAGGATTTGCCAAGATGTTTTACAAAAACAACTATTATTTCACAGTCCCACCAACAGTGTATGTATAGGCTCAATTTTCTCCTAAAATTTTATCTAAGTTTTTGATGCTTATTATCTTGCCAATGTGAAGAAATTTCTCATAGTGGACTTTATTTACATCTCTTTGATGATGAATTATGGCAAGTGTTTGTGTAATTTAAACATTTTGGGGCATTTTGGGACATTTTGGGGAGGAGAGGAAAGAAATATTTGACAGGGAAAACACTTTTCTTCAAAATATTTGAAAATATGTCTATGGGACTCTCAAGTGTTTGTCAACATGAACAGATTTCTACTTCGGTGGGTCTTATTATGGTTAATGTGATTAAGGGAATAAAGTGCCCTGTATTTAATTTGTAGATTCTGTGAGAGGATGAGAATTTGGGCAAATGACTCCTCAGGTCTGACTAAAAAAATGATAGAGTACAACTCATGACCAAAGCATAAAAAGTTCAATGTTTTCATCATCTTTGTGGTGTTTCAATGTGTTCCTCATACAACAAATATCAAAAGACTGTGGAAACCTTAACATAGGGTGCAGAACCTACCACCTAAGCAATGAGTAGCAACAAACTTAATCAGAGGTTTGCATTTTGGTCATTGTGTCCATGAAGTGATGCATCACTGCAAGTCAGTTGTAAAAGTTGAGTTAAAGTTACCTCAGGATTTATGTTGTTCTATCTGCTTCTCTACATATTTAAGCATTTTTGAAATGAAAATCTTAGAAAGTGAAAGATGTATGCTGCTTCATGAAGAAAGAGGGGTCAAAAAGAGTAGCAGGAGAGGGTGGATTAGTCTTTAGAACTGGAGTTTATCTGTCGTTAAAAAATACATTTCAGGGAGTATAATTCCTTTGAGGTTTGAAACTGGAAGAGAATTGGCACAACAGGAAGGAAAGAAGGAAGGAAGGAAGGAAGGAAGGAAGGAAGGAAGGAAGGAAGGAAGAAAGAAAGAAAGAAAGAAAGAAAGAAAGAAAGAAAGAAAGAAAGAAAGAAAGAGGAAGAGGAAGAAAGAAAAAAGAAAGGCAGGTGGGAAGGAAGAAAGGAAGGATGGAAGGGAGGGAGGGCGGGATGGATATGGATTTTAAGGTTTCTTGATGTGAAGTTCCCATCTCGTGGCTTGTTGATGCCCTGAGAATGGTGAGTCTGGACATCTGTTGACCAAGTTAAAATGTCCTAAGTCTGAGCAAAGTTCAGAAGTTTAAAATATGTGAGCATAACACAGAACAGTGTGTAAAGATTCGGTGATCTGAATGATGATGTTTGTTCAGTGAGTAAAGGGACAGGGTGGTGATCTGTGAAAGGAAGTGACTGATTTTAAATTAGTGCTGGATCTGACTATGCATTTATTATAGAGTCAGAAGACTTATTTTTAAACTTTACCCTAATAGTTTTTAGTCAAGAAAAGGTAGATATTCCTGGAATCCAGGGTTCAGAACAGTCAACAGGGTAGGTGCCGTGTCTCTACCCATGTGGCCTCAGAATAATGAAGGGTGAGAAAAGCCACTCTCAGTCCAATTATGCCCAATGGGAAGAGATTGTGTTCTTGGCCCAGGACTTTCTCCAAGAGATTCCAGATATTGCCTGGCAAAAATGTTCATGCCTCTGACTGTTGGAACATGAGAAGGCAACCCTCTGGTGTTGCTCACTGGAGACAAAGTAGATTATCTGTAGAACACATTCTGCTTCCTTGATTGGGATGCGGTGGGAGGGATGGAAATCCATGCATTTGGGTGGGGAAGTGGACCAGCAGGAGTTTGGAATCTAAGGCAGGAATAGGTTCTGGGAGCAGAGCATCGCCCAGTCTGAGGGGAGAATTGAGGCTATTAGAAGTGACCTGGTCAGGCAAGAGAATGGAGGCAGCAGGCAAAGACAACTCAGGAGAGGGCTGCAGTCAGTGGTCCTGGAAAGATTACTGAGCAGCCAGTGTCAGCGAATGGCGACTGTCACAAATTCTATGGATGCCAAAAGGAGCACAGAATGAGCAGAATCTTCCAGTAACAAACAGAGAGGATGACTGACCTTTGCACTGCACTGTACTCACAGAGGGGATCTATGAAAGAATTTCCTGCTCTCCTTCTCTTCCATCTGTGTTCCGTGCTGTGGAAACCAGGGCTGTAGGTGACAGGTAGTGAAGACAGAAACACAGAGATCATGTAACGGTCCCTTTACTGAAAACACAGAAGACTTGTGTAAGTTTGAAAGCCCAGGAACCAGCAGACGAGGCAGAGCTCTGACAGCTGATACTTACACGTGTATGTGGCTTCATTTTCAAAGGCCTCACATACATCAGCTCACGTGAGGCTCAAAACCAAAGTGCAAAGCATCGAAGTCCAGGGCCCTCGTTGCTGAGTCTGGGCACCCAGGAACAAATTTCTTTATTGAATTTCAAGAGACTGAAGTTCTCACTCCGAAGCAAGCAGAGCCCTTCACAGTGACTTGTAGGGCAGCACCCACTGCTCAGCGAGGCCTGGAAGGGCGAGCGGATATGGTCCTTAGAAAGCTTGGGGCAAAATTAAGAAGCAGGCCTATGAATGTGCCCCCATTTTTCTCCTCTTGTTTCTGCATTGATGCTAAGAATAAAAGGAGTAAAAAGAAAGACAAGTTTATTTTTACTGCTCCTCTTTCAAGAAAGCTCAGACTTTACACACAAAAGAAATGACTCTCCGTTGAATTACCAGGGATTTGTTCCTTGCTTTCATTAACTTTGAATGAGTGATCAATTATTTTCAATACTTCCTTCTATGAAAAGTTCAAGAAAGGATTTGGGTTATGTCTATACCTGGTGCCTTCAGCCAGAAGCCCTCTGCTGCAGCACAGAACAAGGCTGAGGCCAGCGTTTACACTTTGTGTTCCCTCGGAGCGCTCTGCCCTGGAGACTGCGCAGGCTCCAGGCTCTGCACAGAAGCCCTCAGAGGTCAGCACTGCTCTCCGGATGGCCTGCTAGGAAGTAAGGCTCAGTGGAGGGAAAGTGACAAGGGAATGAGGCTCATGCTCAAATGTCAAGACAGACTGTTCTTCAGAGAACACACAATCAGTCACAAAGCCGGTGAGGCCCAGGGAAACATTGTCTGGGACTGAATCCCGGAGCTCCCTACTGCACATGGCAAAGTGGTGCGTGAACTTCAGAAGGAAACATTGGGCCTCCCTCATCCCTTCCCCTTGCCCAGTCTCTTCCCCTAAAGGGCGATGCTGTGTCTTCCCTCAGACTTCCCATCTCAGAAGTCTCCTGAGCCAACTAAACTTATGTATCAGCGAGAACTGAACTAGCAAACAAAGAAATTACCTTGGGGGTTCGCCCATTTTCCCCTACCTTTTGGATGTTCTTCTTCTTCCAGAGTGTTGGTTAAAACAGTTTCAACAACAGGTAGCACAAGAACAGAATGAGCAACCCCGGAGCACTCAGAAAGATGCAGTGGGGGTATGAGCAAGAGAACCTGAGCCACAGCTCAGCTACAGGGCAACCGGAAGGGGCTGGAGGCCCCTTTTCCCCAGGAAGCAGCAGACCTCTATGCTCAATGCCTCTGTTCTTGCTCCTAATCACACCCTTTCCTCACCTCAGGCACTGACCTTGGGGAGCTGCTGTCTTTGCTCCATCTGTGACTCAGATGTCACTTGTGTCCTCCTCTACCACTGGAGCCCATGGCCTTGAACCCCACAAGTCTGATGCTGGAGAGTCTGACGTAGAGCCTGGCATGTTTTCCAGTAGCTGGACATTATAGTGTCTGAGTCACACAGGACTTGAAATCCATCTTATCTCAGAATGTTTTCGCTTACACTAAGATATACAACTTAAAAGTTTTTTAAAAAAAAAAAACTTATTTAACTTTGTGAATATTGGATAGCAAAATTTTTATTTCAGTTGGCTTGTGCTGTCTTCACAGGAGCTGATTCCATCAAGTAAAATTAATAAATTTTGACATTCACAAAACTCAAATAAATATAAAACAAATGCATATAAAATTAAAACTTTAGCTAGGCATGATGGTACATGCCTGAAATCCTAGCATTCTGACAGACTGAGACAGAAAGCTTATAAGTTTATGCCCAGCCCAGATAAAAGAGCAACTTAGCAAGACCTTATCTCAAAAAAATAATTAATTCGAGACAATGCTGGGGATGTAGTTCTGTGTGAAAACCATGAGTTAAATCCTCAGTATTGGAAGAAAAGTTAAGACTTTAAGTGATCTTAGGGATAAGAAGATAGCACTGCTGATCATCTCTCTACATTTTTCTATCATCTTTTAGCATTTTTGCAATATAACTGTTCTTCATTAACCAGCCATAAAGAAATTATTTCTTCTTTTTTTCTGACCAGTGAGTTGACTGATCACAACATGTCAACTCTATTCTTTGGGCTATCAGCCATTACAAATAAAAAGTTTAGCTTACAGGCAATAATTTTTAAGAAATAGTGAAGAATGTGAAAAGTACCAGAAAGCTAGAAATTGACTAATATAAAACGTTACAGTGAAACAGACAAACTAGTAAGCTACATGTCAATTTCAGGCAAGATGTATAATGAATTATGGAATACATAAGTGGTGAGTATATCAAAGTGTATGTAATTATGAGGAATCAATTTTTACTAAGATCAAGACAAATACTATATTACCTTATCTATTCTTAATGTGTGAAAATTGTCTCTATGCCAGAAGTTCAGGTATTAGAATATAGAGTCTCCTTGAGCATGACACAAGTAAATGAACAACATATATTCAGAGGCACGTGGCCCAATATATAAAAGTTAATGTCTAAGAATTCAGTTTGGTATGTAACCAAATTTCTTAATATGACTTAGTTTTTATGTTATGAAAGCATACAACAAAATTAGTCTACTGTCATTTGTGCAGTGGCTTATAATGTGCAAATACATTATATATACATTTGCCCTTTTTATTTATCATAAGGGATTAATGAGGTCATTTCTGCTTAGCAAGGAAGTGGAACTTACTGTGACCACACAATACGGTGCAGCTAGGGTGCATGCAGGTCTTCTGACTCTACGCCAAATTTTGTGGCCACTGAGCCTTTGTGCCTCTTGTCTGATGTCAGGACTGTAAAAGTGCCATCCATTGTATCATATTTACTGCATTGCTAGGTCATGACAAAACACGTTAGATAAGATTATTGTTGCACAATGGCAAAAGAACTCTGTAAGGTAATACTTTACGAATGGAATTTAGGAAGCTTTTTTCAAAAAAAATTCCATCTATGTTTTGGGGCTTAGTCTATGCAGTGGTGCAAAACTGTCTTTGTGTGTGTGGTTGCATACTTCCAAGAGCTAAGTGCCTTCAGGGGCATAGCTCAAGAAAACAAGCCATTGCTAGAGATTCTACCATCAGAATTTTTCAATCTAATCTAATCTAATCTACCCAATATACAATTAATTATTATAGAGGTTAAGATGTTTTATTAAAATGTTTATTAACTAGTGCACGGAGGAACATTTTGAACCCAGGAAAGTATATTCTGTCCTCAAACTGTGGGAGTCGGCGGTCTTTCCGTGGTCCCTGGGAGGAAACGGCGAGTGGATACAGAAAATAAAGACAAGAGATGATAGCCAGGGTCAGGTGGAGTCGCCTCTTGCCTGATGAGCATGAGGACCACCCCAAAACAGTGGTGCTTATTTATACCCTCGAGAGGTTGATTAATTTCTGCCTAGCTGCCCAGCAACCAGTTAACAAGTTACAATGGCTTGTTTCCTCCCATGGGCTTTTTACTCTAGGGCCTTGTTTACTCTGAGGAGCTCCCGGGTTCTCAGGCTGGCTTCATCCTGCACCTGTAATTATTTTCCAGCTTCAGCGGTTCCCCAAATCAAACTTGTATAATTGATACCAGGACATTCCCTTTTTATGGTATCACACTTGAAAGTCAGAAAAATTATGTGCTCCAGTTTGATCTCTTAAAAAATTGCTGAGACCGCAAATGATATGAAAGCAGCAGGGGGTGGACTCAGAAAGGCCAACTAAGAGGCGGTCAAAGTGTTCAGGGCCTTGTGGGTAACACGTGACTTTGGGTTTTATATTGAAAGTGAAGGGAAGTCATTGAGACATTTTAAAGTGAGGAGCTGGTGATGTGGCTCACATTTAATAAGATCACTTCGGTTGTTCCATGGAAAATGAGCAAGAGAGGATTAATTTGGGAGCGGAGAGATTGGTAAGGAGATTAGTGCAAGCATACCAATAAGAAATGATGGTAGTTTGAAAGAGATCCTGGTCGGGAAGGTAGAAAAGACAGATCTGAGTTGGGACATTTTGAAAGTAGAGCTATCATAAGCTGCTGTTGATTGGATCTGGGAATGAGAGTGTCATCAGCACTGACTCCTAAGTGTTTGGCCAGAAAAAGTTACCAGACACTAAGAGTTTGGGATACTTAATAGATTCCTAAGAGATGATGTTAGTCAGTTATAAGATTTTAATTCTGAGGCTTAAAGTAGAGGTTGGGTCTGGAAATTTACTTGTAAGTGTCATCATTATGTAGAAGTTACTTAAAATCCTGATGTAACAGAAGATTTTCAGGTGCAAACTATGAGTAGAAAAGAAAAAAAGCCTAAATACCAGAACCTGGGGTGCTTCCAAGCTTCACAGCAGGAAGATGAAAAGAGGAACTTCAGAAGAGTCTGACAAGGTGTGATTTGAGATTTAGAAAGATAACCAGGTAGCACATTTCTGAGTGGTCGTTCCAAAGTGGGAAATTTCCAAACAAAGTTAGTTTGAAGAATTGTTAAAACAGTATAATTGGTGAAATGAATAGAGAGTGTTTTCAGGAAAGCTCTCTAGCATGGATGTACTGGGAAAAAAAAAAAAACCTGTGTCCATTTGGGTCGCAGAAGTGCGGTGAAAGTGAAGAATCCAGAGATGGGACAAGGGGCGGTACACAGAGTAGGTAAATGCACAGCTGGGGACCTCCCCTCATCCCACAGGCAGCAGGGAACTGTGAAACGCGGAGAACGCAGACGACACGGGATAGACCCATGTACTGCAGAGGTTTCCTGTATAAGTAACTTTGGGCCAGCAATCTCTTTGTGGATCTTATTAAATTTATAAACACCACCCCCAAATGATAAAGTATTTAGACACAAGGTCACTTACAAATTAGAGTGCTCACAGAGCTCCTCTCCTGTGAACTCCAAGTTGATATTCCCTAGATTATCATTGGTTAATCAACTCAAATGCTTCAAGATGTGGGATTCCCCTTGAGACGTAAGGGAGCTCCTTGCTTTGCACTGGGAGCAGTTCCGGCACAGCTGTCTGGGTGTAGGGTGAGGTTCTTGCTGGTAGAGCTGAGTATACATCTGCTAATAAAGAGACAACAATCATCTTGGATTCCTACGCCAATGGAACATTTTGCTAAAAACAATTAAATCAAGTTTAGCTGTGCATTGTTAAAGTAGCTCAAGGCAGTGTCACTTACATGGCCTCAAATAATGTCTCTGGTGTTGCAGAAACAGCTATTTTCTCTCTGCTCTAGACACAGAAGGGTTGGGTTTATTCCTTTCCCCTTCTCTTCCCTGAGCAAATCCCCATAACAAATAAAGTTACAGTTCAAGACCGGATTACTCAGACTATTGGCTTTGCATGTCAATATTTACTTTAAGTAAAAATGATACTTCTGAGAATTCAAATAATATGTCTAAGTATTTCCAGGCTATAGTTCTGCTTGCCTTTGTTTTGGTGCTCGCTCACCAGGAGTGTGTTAGCTTTTGACAGAAATGATTCTCAGTCATTGGTGGGTGGCTCCATTCAGGGTCTGTCCTCTGCTGAACGGGCTCCTGTGGACTCCGTGACTGCTGTCCTGTGATGGGAAATGGACCATCGCACTGGGTACGCAGTGTGCTGAGAGGAAACCCCATCTCTGTAGCAACAGCCTCATTTTGTCTAAGCTGAAAAAATGATTTAGATAGAGAATGAGAGACAGAAAGAGAAAGGGCAATAGAGGGAGGGAACATGGGAGGAAATGGGGACAGAAAAAGGGGGACAAATTTCAAAAATCAACAAAATTAAATGAAAATGAGGTGCTACAAAATTAAGTAAATAATGCATGTGTGTATGTATTTCTAATAGGGATTGAACCCAGGGTTTCACACACGTCCAGCAGTGCTCTACCACTGAGCTACATCCCTCGCTACAAAATTTATGGTAATGGAAATAATCAATGATTAACTGAGTAATCCCCCCAAAGGACTTCACCCCTACCCTTTGTTCTCATTTTAAGTTGATTGGTTTTGTTGCAAAAATGACATTTTGTAAACTGTACAGTAAATAATACTATCCTAAAGCTTATACTGTTTAAACAACTGCACGTTTTCCCTCTTAGATTGGTTTCTCTCCCCCGTTGTCTCCAGTTCTGTGTTATTTAACGGTCATTATCAACAGGTGTCCATTTTTGTGGATACCTACCCCTTTTTTCTCTTCTTTTCCCTGTACTGGGAGTTAAGCCAGGGCCTCAGGCATGCTAGACAGTCTCCAGCGCCTGAGCGACAGCCCCAGTCCACAGCTGCTGATCTGCATACTGATTACTCTCCTGGAGAAATATATTATACTCTATACATTTGAAACATCCGTTCCCTTTTTTTTCTTTTCTTTTTTTTTTTTTTCCGGGACCGGGGATCGAACTCAGGGCCTT
The DNA here is from genome assembly GCA_004027595.1 of Dinomys branickii. Classification (NCBI taxonomy): domain Eukaryota; kingdom Metazoa; phylum Chordata; class Mammalia; order Rodentia; family Dinomyidae; genus Dinomys; species Dinomys branickii. Next base: position 357,748 of record PVLD010000018.1, on the reverse strand, counting down.
AGTGCTTAGCGGCAAGCACTTAGCCCACTGAGCTGTACCTCCAGCCCTATACATTTGAAAAGCTAGGAAAATATAACTTTTTAAAAGAGGAGACTCTAGTAATAGAATATTTTTATGTTGCCTGAAATTAAAACATTTCTTTATCATTAGGAAATCTATTTCATCCACTTTTGTTAAAATAGCATGGAGATGTGTCAGGACAGTAATGGTGTCCTTCATTCGTTTCTTAAATTGGGAAATAAGAGCATTGAAATTCTGTGTGACAGCAGGCACGGCTCTGGCGATACACCTAGGACTTTCTCCTACCTGGTGAGAATAAAACATTATGTGAAAAATTGCTGTCAGATACACTACAATGGATGTAAAAAGCTGAAGGGGAGCATTATTCCAGATATGATTTTTTGGGGCTTTCTTGAAATCAAATTGACTTTTTTTCATGAAAGTTTCTTAATGATCTTATGTAATCCTCTAAAATATTTCCCTAGGAGATAGGCATTTCCTCTTGTGCTTAGTAAGGAATTCTACCAGGGTAAATCTATTTCTCCTTATTTCGTTTTCAGTTAATACTAAGGGCAACTCTATACTGTTGCTCTGAAACATGCGTTTATACACGTTGAGAACCCATTACGTTGTTTCATAAGTCCGGAGGACATCAAGATATCTAAAGTCTGAAATGCAAACAGCATGGAAACGGAAGGCAGCTCAGTGACTGCCTGGTGCTTGGGGTGGCGGCAGAAAGCAGACACCAAGGGGCATGTGAGAATTCAGAAGTATACAGAAATGGTTTGTGCCAATGATTTAAAATACTGTATAAAGTTACTCAAAATTATTAAACTATATTTGCAGTGGATAAATTTTATAGTTCATAGTTTTAAGTTGTCTATACACCCATACACACATTAAACTTCAACCTTATGAAAAATTATGGCATCATAATTACATTACAATTGCAAAATTTTAAATTCACTTTATAAATTCCTATATTTGATTTCAGCTGCACTTGTGCAGAAATCTACACATTTAAACAATAATTTTTTGTGATACTGGCTGCATACTGAATTGGATTAAAATTAAATAAAATTTCCCTGTGAGGTTAACATAGAACCTACCCAGTGGGTTTTATTCAGTTTTTGTCCAACTTGGCTTTTAACCAGAATCCTGGAAACAATCAAGTTTGTGACTGAGGTGCCACTGAATTCAGAACACACATGATTTCTTGGGACAAGAGAATAAACTATTTGTAATGATGGTCTTATTGGAAAAGCTTAAGATTTAAGCTTAAATACTTTATTTACCTGATATCATAAGAGGTCTTCTTTCCTTCTTTGAATGTAAAATGGGAATTTCTTAATGTGCATATCATAAACTGTTCATTGCACCAAGACAGCGGGGCAGTTAGCAGCAGAAAGAACCTCTTTGAGAACCGCCATCCAGACGCTGGGAATAGCAATGTGAGAGAGACCCGAAGCGGGGAGGTGGGTTCCCTGGACCCAGGAAGCGCCTGAGGCATGGACTGAAGCCCATAGAGACGGTGGAGAGAGAAGCTTCAACGAAGGAGGAGGCGGCTGGTGATACTCCTCCCTGAGGTGGGACTCGTTGCACGAGAGGAGATTCAAACGTGCAGACACATGGTGACTGCTGGTGACCCCAGAGGCCTCCATAGACAGATGCAGCCACAGAGTGGGACAGCATTGCACTAGCTGATGGCAACAAATACCACCGCACCCAACTATATAAAACAAATACTAACGGGCATGAAAAATAAAATAAGCACTAATACAAACGTTCAGTTGGGAGATCTCAAGGTCCCACTATCACAAAGGCAGATCAACTGGACAAAAAAATCAATAATGAAATACTAAAACTGAACCACACTTTTGAACAAATGGACTTAGTAGATGTCTGCAGAGTGTTCCAACACATAACATCAGAACACACATTCTCCTGAGCTACACACAGGATATTCTCCAAAATAGACCACATAGTCACTCACAGAACATGCTTAAGTAAATGAAAAGGAATGGAAATTATTCCATTGCATATTATCAAACTACAGTTCAGTGAAATTAGAAATCAATGGCCAAAGAAACTACAAAAACTTCATAAACACTTGGAAATTTAGTAACACCCTCCTGAACAACCAATGGGTCACAGAAGATATTAAAGAAGAAATTAGAGTGCTAAGAGGGAAATGTGCAGCAGTCAATCCCATGTCAGATAAAGAGAAGGCACAAATAATCAACTTAATGGTGAACCTCAAACTTCTAGAAAAAGACAGGCTCAGCCAAAAGCTCAGATAAGGGAGGAAACTATAAAAATCTGGGGGAAATTAATGTATTGGAGACTAAAAAAGCAACACAAAAATCAATGAATTAAGGAATTGGTTCTTTGAAAGAGTAAATGAAATAGACACACCCTTAACCAGTCTTATAAAAAAATGATGAAACAACAGACTCAAATCTATGCAGTTAGGAATAAAAATGGTGAAATTACAACAGACTCTGTGGAAATACAGAAGATCATCTATACCTATTCTGAGAACTACTTTATATTCTAACACTACTGTATTCTAATATTACTTTGCACTCTAATAAGATGGAAAGTGCAGAAGAAATGGACAGATTCTCAGATACATATGAATTACCAAAGCTGAATCAAGAAGATATTAAAATCTTACACAATCTAATATCAATCAATGAAATTGAAGATGTAATTAAAATCCTACTACCAAAAAGGTCCAGGCTCTATTGGATTCACTGCTGAATTCTACACAAAATTTAGATAAGATTTCATGCAACTTCTTTTCAAACTTTTTAAATAAAATTGAAAGGGAAACAGTACTCTCAAATTTACTCCTGGAAGCAAGCATTACTCTGACACCAAAACCAGAAAAGAATACAACTAAGAAAGGGAATTACAGGCCATTTTCCTTTATGAACATAGATGCAGAAATCCTCAATAAGATACTGGTAAACAGAATGCAACAAATCATCAAGAAGATTGTACACCATGACCAAGTGACATTCATCCCAGGGATGCAAGGATTGTTCAACATATGTAAATCGATAAATGTAGTACACCATATTAACCGAGCCAAGGACAAAAATCGTATGGTCATCTCAAGAGATGCAGGAAAAACTTTTGACAAAGTCCAGAATCCATTCATGATTAAAACAAAACCTACAGAAAATTGGAATAGATATCTTTATCTCAATCTCATAAAAACTACCTTTGACGGGCTGGGGATACAGCTCAGTGGAATAAGAGCTTGCCTAGCAAGCGCAGGGTCCTGAGTTCGATCCCCAGTAACGAAAAAAAAAAAAAAAAAAACACATTTCTTTAGGGCTGGGGATATAGCTCAGTGGAATAAGTGCCTGCCTGGCAAGCACAAGGTCCTGAGTTCAATCCCCAGTACCGCAAAAAAAATTAAAAAATTAAAAAACTACCTTTGACAAACCAACAGCCAACATCTTACTAAATAGACAAAAACTGAAAGCTTTCTCTTTAAAATCAGGAACAATACAAGGATGTTCACTATCTCCACTCTTATTCAACATAGTCTTGGAAACTTTAGCCAGAGCAATTAGACAAGAGAAACAAATAAAAGGAATAATGATAAGAAAGGAAGAAGTTAAGTTGTCATTTTTTGCAGATCACATGATACTCTACATAGAACACCCCAAAAACTCCACTAAAAACTGGTAGATATAATAAGCAAATTCAGTAGCATAGCTAGTTACAAAGTCAACATTCAAAAATCAATAACATTCCTGTGCATAAATAACAAACTCACTGAGAGCGAAATTAGAGAAACAGTACGTATTGAAATAGCATGCAAAAATGAAATACCTAGGAGTAAATCTAGTGAAAGAGCTAAAAGACCTCTACATTGAAAACTACAGCACTCTGAAAAGGGCGATTGAATTGGATACCAGAAGATGGAAAGATATCCCTTGCTCTTTAGTAGGAAAAAACAATATGGTGAAAATGGCCATACTTTCACACTGCTATACAGATTTAATGCAATTCTGCTAAAAGTTCCAACAGCATATCTCATAGAATCACAGAAAACAATCCTAAAACTCATTTGGAGCCAGAAGAAACCTAGAGTAGCAAAGGGTAAATCTGGGCACCAAAGGCAAGGCAGGAAGCATTACAATCCTTGACTTGAAATTATAGTATATAGCTGCTGTGATAAAACAGCATGGTACTGGCAAAAAAATCAGACTTGAAGATCAATGGAACAGTTTAGAAGGTGCAGAAACAACTCCAGACATACTCAGCCACCTTATCTTTGACAAAGGTGCCAAACATATCCACTGGAAGAAAGATGGAGTCTTTAATAAAGAGTGCTGGAAAGACTTGTTCTACATATGATGAAAATTTAAATTGGACCCATATCTTTCACCATGCACTAAACTAGCTTTGAAATAGGTCAAAGGTCTAAATATCAAAACAGAAATACTAAATCTACTAGAAGATAGAATAGGTAAAACTCTTGAAGATATTGGTGTAGGCCAAAATGTTATTACTAGAACCCCAATTAAATAGTAACTATCATAAAGAATCAACCAGTGGAATCTCATCATATTAAAAAGCTTTTCAAAGCAAGAGAAACTACCAAAGAGTGAAGAGACAACCCACTATGTGGAAGAAAATGTTTCCCAGCTGTTCTTCACACAAAGCATTACTATTAAGAACATATAAAGAACTGAAAAAAGTCAGTCTTCCCAAATTTAAAGACCCAATCCAAAAACGGGCATCTGAGATGAATATACATTTCTCAGATGAAAAAATACAAACAGTAAATAAATATATGAAAAAATGTTCAACACCATTGTTCATTCGAGAGATACAAATTAAAACAATACTGAGAGTCCATTTGACCCCAGAAAAACTAGTTATTATCAAGAAATCAACCAATAACAAATAGTGGAGAGCTGTGGGGAAAAGAAGCCCCATTCCGGTATTGGTTGGAATGGAGACTGGTACAACCACTGTGAACGTAAATGTGGAGACTCCTCAAAAATCTAGGATTGGATGTCCTGTTTTAACCAGCTACGTATCTTCGGAGTATCTTCCCAGAAGACTTAAAAATATCATACCACATTGATGTATGTGCATCCATGTTTATAACAGCACAATTTGTCATAGCTAGATCTTGGAAACAACCCAAATGCCCATCAACTGAAGAATGGCTAAAAAAGATGTGCTGTCAGTGTGATGCATGTATGTTGAATGTGCTGTTGTCATGTGTCCGGACTGCCTTACGTGTGATAATTGAAGCAAAGATTTCTTTTTTTTGAGCGCTATCGGTATTTTCATTCTCAAATTCATATGAGAATTTGTTTCTGGTGTTCTTTTTTAGATTTTGTATGCCTAAAACCAGTTAATGTTGACAATTTTGATAATTTTTTATAAGCAATAAATGAATATTGACTCACTCAAAAAGATGCTGTATTTTTATACAATCAAGTACTACTCAGCCATAAAGAAGGATAAATTTTTAATAATTTTTAGAAAGGTTTTACATGTACTCACAAATTTTTTTTCATTTCAGAAACTGACTAGTTTATAATAAATTGATGGTTATTTCTGGAATAAAGTGAACACTTAAATTTTTTAAAAAAATAAATATATCAGGAAGTACACAAAAGTTATGTCTAGGTAATAATGAATTATTTTGTGAACAGATTCTTTAGACTATATCATTTATTATAAAAATTTTTTAAAGACATTAAAATTGGACTAAAAGAATTCAGATCAGAAGGAAAATATTGCCCTTAGTATTATTCAAAGGCCCAATAGTGTACAGAAATTGTACTATTATAATTTTAAAATATGATTTTCTCTAATTCTTGAATTACAATTGAAATCAAGCAACTGAATAAGCACAGACATCCAGAAATAAAGACAGGAATCGTAATATATTAGCTTTCTTAATTATTCATTCTCTTCATTTCTTCCCATTCATCCATGAAGATTGAAGGCCTTTCTATTAAAATAATATTTTCTGTTTTTCATTACTGTAGTTTCTAATTCAGGGGACAAGGAACACTATAGCATGTACCTACCTGCACTGCATGTGGTGAAAAACCATTCTATGGGTTTAGATGTCGAGGAGATGGAGAAGGAAAGGGTCTATTAATCTGTCAGGTAAAAAGGTGCAACTCTTCAGCTATGTAGGATTAAAAAGAATTTCTGAAGGGGAAAGGGAGTGAGAGCAATGGCATTTCAAACCGAGCGTGTGAGGTATGGCTAACTTTTTCTTCACTCTGTGATTCACAAATTACTCTTCGCTGCCCTCTTGGATTAAATAAAGCTGGTTCCCATAGAAACGGACTGTCTCTGATTTCACAGTCTACAGCTCACAAATAAGTGAATTTTCTGGAAGCAAGGGTGATAGCTCATGAGAGCTCCCCGACAGGTGGCAAGCTGTAGAAACACACCTGGACTGGGAAGAATTACTGACCTCTAATATCAAATATGTAGCGCTTGAAAGGACTTTCTTTGAATCAGAAAACTAACGTGAGTACCTATGAAATTACTATACATAACCAACTGAGTTATCATAGTAGAGGATGAAAAAATGTAATTTGTTGAAGCTTTTATGAACTAAAATTTCTCAATTAACTTATAGGCCATCTTATTGACTGAGGCAAGACTATACCACAGCGTTTGAAACTGAGATGCTGAGGCTGGATCCAGGACCCAAATCCTGCGTCTGATGCAGGATGTATTTGTCATCTTCTGAAACCTGTTAACCCTTATTAGACTTTTGTTTTATTCTCTATTTAATAGGGTTAGGGGAATACAGTCCTTGAAAATTTGTTAAGGAGGATTATATGAGTCAGTGCATAATCAAATGACTTAGAACACTTTATATTAAAGACACAACAAGTACTACTCATTATTAAGAATATGCTCTGAATGTATGAAAACCATAAATGGTTTTACATTTCCCTAGACTAATGTGGAAAGTTGAAGACAACATTTTCTAGGAGCTAATAACATTATGAATTATTTATTTAAAATATTTTATCTTTACACATAGATATTTGTTTATACATAGGTATATTTTTATAACTCAATAAATTTTATCAGTATAAATGTTTTTATATGTTTAAGTATTCAATATTCTATCATGTTTAATGTCACTTATGAAATGAGACTTCCTTTTATAAGTAATATGTCACACTGAGAGGCTGAGGCAAAGGAATCACAAGTTCAAGCCTGGCCTAGGCACCTTAGTGAGTTTGAGACTCTGTCTCCAAAAAGAAAAGAAAAGAAAAGAAAAGAAGAGAAAAGAGAAAAATGAAGAAAGGAAGAGAGAAAGAAAAGGCCAGAGATGTAAGCCAGCGTGTATACCCTGGTTTCAATCCCCAGTACCCATCCATCCACTCATCATAGATTTAAAGAGTCAGTTCTGAAAACTAGTTCATGGTTCATGCCAGAGTAGAGAAGGATGCAGCTACCTGACTCACAGTTTGGAAGTTGTCTTTTCTTTCAGTTTCTTCTCCCTCAAAATAGAGCTCAGTTTCTACTTTGTGTCTATTCCTCAACTCTACAGACCCACAAGAATATAACAAGGGAGTGTATATTATTAAAAGTTTCAGAAAGGACTGTATTTTGTAAATTTTAAAAGCAATAAGATCAAACAAGCTAAACAGTAACAAAAAGGTTTGGGTTTATTCCTAATACTAAGGTTTCAAATGGAATAGCTCACATACAGGATAGTATTTATTGAATGAATAGAGTGCAAATTCCCTGAAAATAAGGAAAAGAAGTCAATAATAGCTCATTTATTTTGTTCTTGTCTTTCTGGATCAACCTTGTCTTCTTCTCACTTACTTGAGAAACTTCAAAATCAGTTGAAGAGTTAATAAAAGGAATGAAGACTTTTCAACATGTGTGTGCTCCCTTTCACATGGCTAAAGATAACACTTAAATTTTACAGTATAAATAGTCCTTGTTGACTGCCGCACATTAAAGCTTGGAAACATCTAAAACAATCCATTTATTAGTATATTGATTTTTTTGAAAGCACATTCTTTGGGGTTCTCCAATGAAAGTTTGAATTTTGTGCACACATTTGAACGTTTGAAAATTGGTTGGAAATTCAGCAGACGTTCTGCTAATCCTGCAGGTATGGTCTGTGTAATTACATTCTCTGCTCTCCCTCCACTGTCCACTCTTAGTCATGCCTCTGGACATCAGCTGAGATCCACTGTTGCCCTACCTAGGCCTAACTCAGAAGCAGAAAAGGACATTTACTCCAGCACACTGCATCTGCTGCCGGCCAACAGAGCACATTGTGGGTTTCCTTTGCATGAAGCAGAATTAATCAAATCTGCACCCTTCCTAATCACAGGGATGCATTTTGAATGAACTAAATCATATTTTTAAAACACGTTGGACTTCATGAAGAAAGGACTTGCATAAATACAAGCAATTACCATTATTAATTGGCTGATTTATTGTTGAAACTACACCTACATCACTATAAACAAACTATCTGCTTTTTTGATTCCTTTTTCTTTTCTTCTACATGATTCCAGCTCCTTGCTGGCTGTCTTTTGTATAGCTAAGCTTTGGAATTACCAAGTTAAGTAACAGAATGAGAGCCATGATCCACTGCTTCAGGCAACTTTATTAAGAAAATCAGGGATGATTTTGTACTGGATGTGTTTCAGCTGTCCAACTCAGAGTAAATCATGCCCTTATGTTGTTTCTTAGGTTGAGAGTCAAGCTATTCACTTAATGTACTACTGAACTTTTTTAAAATAGGAAATTAGATGCATGGTTAAGACAATTGTGTCTAACATTTTGTGGAATTTTTTTCCATCTTGAAAAAGCAGTTGTTACCATTTTTCAATGATAGATTCCAAAATATATATTTGAATGCAGCTGAAAAGGAACTACTCTTTTGAATTATTGAAAGCAGAGCAATTAATGATGATGTTTCCATGCAAATAAACATTGTGCATATGCAGGCTATTTTGGCATTTCCAAATTTGCTAAGAAATTTCTTCTACAAATGAAACTCATAATCAAAATACTTTGTGTGCAAGCTTTTAAAATTCCCATTAAATACTACTGCACAACTTTAATTAAAATCTTCTGAATTCCTAGTGTGTTTCTCTTTCAATTTATGGAGAAAATACTTTAGACTAAACCCTCAGGATTACAAGCCTATAACACCATTTATAATCATAGGGCTTGAGATATCTGTCACAGTTTTACAGTCATCTCATCTTTAATACAATGTTTTAAGCTGACAAAAAATGGAAATGGCTCCAATCAGTGAAATAATATTTCATAGAAATAGTGACTTATTCTTCCCTCCCATAGTGTTAATCAGATTTCATTTATTTTTATAGTGTGCCAGGCCTTAGCAGTACCCTCTAGACACAGCCACCTTCCCATTTGTCCTTGGATAAGTTATCTGTTGTACTAGGATAACTTTCTTCCTCAAGATAAATGTTTCATGATAAAACAATATTATTAACCTGTAACAATTGCAATGGGAAATAAATGCAGTTGTCAAATCAACTTTGAAGTGGGGAAGAACTGTGACAGATTAAAAAACTGCAGCCTTGTTCTCTTGTTTTCTTGAGTTCATTTGTCTTCTGAACCATTGTGTATGATGGAATGGTGGATGAGGCCCCTGCGAATAGGAACCAATGACAAAAGACACATTCACAACTCTCATGGACTCTAGTGCTTTGGGATGCTAACAATACTCAGCCTGAGTAACCTTGGACACTAAACTTCATCAACTAAGAGAGAATGTTTAATTCTAGAGGTTAGTGGCTTCTTTTGCAACAAATCAAGGTGCACATATTTTTTCAGTTCTTTGCAAATTAAATAGTAGCATATTGCTAGACTTTCCTGAGCAGCCAGCAGAGGTAACTTCTAAATGTCTTTAAGGGACACTGCCCTTGTATTGACATGTGATATAATGGATGCTCGTGTGGGCATCTGTGGCATCATAGCATCAATACATCACAACATATTCCTGAGAGCCAGTTCTCTGCTATGAATGGTGCTAACTGCAAAGACTGGTAGACTTCTCCCAACAAACATACAATATAGGGACTGATGGTGTCAGTTTTATAAATGAAGAAACTTACGTGTAGAAGGATGAAGTAGTTTACTCATAGTTACACTGCTATTAAGCTGAGTTCAGTTAACCTATTAGGCTTGGTTCCACCCTGTGTATCTGCCCTCACCTGCCTGTGGAATTCTGGAAGAGTGAGATTGGATCTTTCTTGTTTTATTCTTGGTTTCCCTCATCCCTGGCTCTTTGCATAGTGACCAGTGCATATAAGATGTACAGTAAGAGGTAGGTGAGTGATTGTGCATGTAAACTATGAGAGATATGGACCCGTGACCAGTTTTCACTTCCAGCCAGCTCAGCAACTCATTCATCCATAAAATAAGTGCAACCACTTGGGTAGGGGCTGCAGGATCAGGACCTAGAACATGAGCAGGTAACACTCTTTCTGAATTAGGGTGTGTTCTGTCATTCGGAGCACGGCAGAAAGAATGGGAAATAGCACACCTGAGGAGCCCTAATTACATAAACACTCTTTATTTCATTAAGAAGGCAACTTCAAAGAAGAAAAGCAGTTGGAAAAGAACAAATGCCAAGTTTGTGCGTGCATGAGCAACCTGGGACAGTGATCTAGCAGCTCATTGCCTAACATGAAATGTGTCAGTAAACGGAAGTTCTTATTTGTGATGTTGGCTGCAACACAGAACATTAGACATATACAAGCAGTGTTATTGGGACCATCCTAGTTATAGTGTTTTTTCCTATGTTATCATTTGTTAGCATAAATTGTTTTGTTAATTTATTAACCAAGTTTCTCATCAAAGTGACACATTAATTACATGTGGCAGAAGAATTATTTCAAGAAAATTAAAACAGCAAAATAATTCTTATCCATTTTTGACCAATTCATACTAATACTTTTACTTTAAAATTATAATTCTATTATTATACATATTTTAGTAAATATTTTATTATTTTGACTATGCTTATATTAATAATATCACATAATATGTAAAAGGTGTTTGTAATTGTTTTCTTAGATAATTTTTATAACTCTGTATTATCCAATTTTCTTCCTTTATTTTCTTCTTAAAAATTTTATTAGTACATGTTTGCAGTATGTAATGATTACATCCACTGCAGATGTTGGTACATGTACATAACACATTTCAACTCCCTCTTTTCCCTCCCTCCACCCAGTTTTATTTATTCAGCATCATATTCATTTATGTATTTATTTTATAAGACCTGATAAAGTTAATTGTCATATTCAGATTGAAAACCAGACTAATAGGCCAAAAGACATATACAACATGTAAGGATATTGTATTAGTTCAATATTTTAACTAGCATATTAAAAACTTCCTAGCTATAAGAAATTACTCCAATTTACTATTATCATTCTGAGACTAAACCACATAGACAGGCATACAAGGAATATATGTACATGACCCAAGCTAGGTTGGTGCAAGAGGTTTACAAACTAACTCCAACCTTATCAACAAGTGTTCACATATAAGAGATTTCTATGTTCTGGCCCATCCAAATTCCACTAGTGACTTACCTGAAGGCACACCACTTAAAAAAAAAAAACTTCACTGTTTTGTGTTTCTTTCCTCTCCACGATCTTCCATCCCTTTTGAAATGGAGTCTTACATGAGAGCTTTTTGAAATTGACTACAGCATTAAATAAAAGTGAAGGGTTGTGTCTCTGCTCTGAGACACTCAGTATGTTCCTAACATATTTTACTTTATTGTGTGCATACACTCGATCTTACTAGGTAGGTAGATTGACAAATAGATGAATAGATGCTAAAAAAGATAAAGTGAAAACACCAGTAGATGTTTATAATTCTTACGTGAGTATTTACATACATATATTTTTCTAGTCTTCCTGGGAGGTCTCTAGTACATATAATTTTTCCATGATGGGTTTGCTCTTTGTCATAACATTAGCAGCACACTTATGTAGATCTTCACAACTGCTTCCCCACTATATGTACCATGATTCTGCCATACTTATTATCTTTTTACTGTTTCATGTCCTCTCCCTTCATCCTTTTGCTAAATGTATTTCATTTACTTACTCTAGATATTAAGAAAAAAACTTATCTGACAGACAAGAAAAATGTCACCTAAGTATCCTATTGAAAAGCCCCACTTCTGTAGGGTGTTCTGGAGTCAAATATATACAAGATGGTTCAGAGTCTTTGGCCATTTTTTGGATGTTTTCAGAGCTGTAGGTCATCATTACTAACACAAATATCTTACTCATCCCAGGAACATCCTGGACATCTATACAGGTGACTGATTTTCACCAGCCTGTACCTGGGGTCTTTTAGAGAACAGATTCTTCACCAGATCAGAACTGAGCAATCTCATGGGCTTATGACATGGGTGCCTGGGAACCTCAGCCCTTTCCACAAGCCACAGAGGTCACCTCTGTGGGTCTGGACTCACCCTTCCTTCTATGTGGGCATAGCTCTGACTGCTGGCCTGCTTGGGTGGCTCCAGAATGAGTAACGCCCAAATGCTATGGTATCTACTGAGGTGGAAGTTGCACCACCACAAATGTTGATGCTGGATTTGACATAGAAATTGATAGCAGACGAAACTGTGGCAAAAGCCTCACTTGGCCGCTTCAGGACAGAATAGACCTCATAACTCCATTCTACTTTCTTGCTTCTTTTCACATCTGCTTTTGCTTCTGACACTTTTTCACACTGTCATTAACGAGAACATCTGCTTATGTCTTAATCCTGTCCCTACTTTGTATGACTATTTTGTTCCTTATGAGTTCTGCAGTTGTGTGTTACTCAGTAAAGACTTTGCTGTATAAAAATATTGTGAATAGTGGTTTAGCCTTTCTTAGGAGCACAGTGTCTGTCCTATGCCAAGAATACGGTTTAATTACGTGTGGTGTTTTCCAAGCTAAGGAGTTCATGGTACCAAGTGCTGACAAAGTTCTCTTATACTAACAGAGAGTGTATTCAGGGTCCAAAGACCGGAGCAGGTACTCAGTGTCCCCAGTATTCACAGACCCCCCAAACTGTCTAATTGGACATAATTTGATGTTTGTTTTCTGTTCTCATCTCATGTCTGTGGGTTTTTCTTCTCTTTTGTAGACATTTATACAGTATTGAGAGAGGCAGCGCTTCTACTATTGATTATTAATCTTTGTACCTATTGTTAAGAGGTTTTCATAATATGCATCCTAACATTTCACAACATTTTACAGTTTCCTTTACTCTGCCAAATGACAGGATTTTAACTCAGTGCTTTGTACTATGTTTGGTACGTAGCAAATCTCCAGTGATTATTTAATAATCATCTCTGCAAGCATCTCCTGAAATATGCGTGTGCTATCAGATTTTTACATCATCGACCTAGCAAATGACATGAAACATTATATTTCTAATGCTATCCTTTTTGTGAATATCTGGATTCACTTGAGTCATGAAAATAATGTATCTGATATTAGCTGAAGAGAATTTAGTTCATTCAGTTTGTTTGTATTTTATACATGTGCTGCAAAATTTGTTTCTATTCATATTTTGCAGCATTCAACACAGACACCTTTAAAGAAGCTCTGATCTTTTATTGGATTTGAAATTAATTGAAAATATTAAGGTATATTTCTATACTTTATCTTTAAAGATAAGAAATATGTAAATACCAAATGGAGGTTAAGCATTATAACCTCATTTCTTCTAAATGATAAAAATTGGTCATGTCATAATAATTGGTAGTTGGACTGAATGTAAGTTTACTTATAAGTTACTCTAATGCATGTACATATACATTGAGGAAACTCCCCATTTAAGGAGATATACTTCAGATCTGAAAATTATGACAGTAATGAAAGCCATAATAAGTGATAAAAATAAACGGGTTAGTAATTAAAGCTTTTGCTTCAGAAAACATGGAGCAAAGAAAAAAGCTGGTTTTAAATATAAGTCAGCAAGAACAATCACATGGTGGAGGTTTATTATGCAATTAATGACTCTTTGGCACAGACTCTTATGATCAATTTACTCGGATTACTATTCCAGTACTCCAGTAAAAGAAGCCACAGGAAGAAAGAGCATGTAAGGACATAAGTGCTCAAATAGATTTTGCCCTCTGGAAAGTAAGAAGCCAGTACACTTACTTAGTGTGCAGTTGAGACACCTTGGGATGTTTTAATTTTAAGGTAATCCTTGGAATTGGATGGCTTAGCTGAAGTCAGATTTTTTTATTTTCAAATTTATAAGAGGCTGACTAGGTGGGTGCAGCTGTTAGTAATTTATACCTTTTAATTTATGTTTTTCTTTATTCTTTTAAGACAAGTTGACTTTGTTCATATTTACTTTTCCTTTTTTAGAATTAGAATTTTTATTTTTTTATTTTAAAAATAAAAGGATGAAAACATATTAACAGACAGACACAAAGTAGCACAGGAACAGTACAATCAAAACTGAATTACAGACAGACAAAGTGACAGGGAATTAACAATGGTTGTTGTATTACATAATGATAATTTAAGAGTATATACTCAGGAAAACAATATAGACAGGAAAAATTGATCAAACAACTAATCATTAACTACTCCTTGTAATAAAGTGTCCTGCTAGGAATTTGGAGGGGCTGATGTTTTTAATTCTTTATACATTCTAGATAGAAGACGTTTGTCGGGGGGGGCAGGCAGCTAGGATTTTTTCCCAATTTGTGGGTTTTCTTTCTATTCTGCTGGTGATTTCTTTAGATGTGCAAAAACTTTTCAGTAAGATAAGGTCCCAGTTGTTGATTCTTTGAAGTTTTTCCCTTGCGGTTTGATTTCTTTTCATGAAATCTCTGCCTACTCCTGTGTCTTCAAGATTTTTACTTACTTTCTCTTCCAATAGATTTAGTGTTTCTATTTTAATACTGAGATCTGTGATCCATTTTGACTTGAGTTTGGTGCATGGTGATAGACTTGGGTCTATTTTCAGTCTTCGGCAAATGGCAAGCCAATTTTTACAGCACCATTTATTACAGAGGCTATCTTTCTTCCAGGGAGGTTGTTTGGTCCCTTTGTCAAAGATTAGGTGGCTAAGTGTGTTTGTGGTTGTGTCTGCATCTTCTAGTCTGTTCCACTGATCCTCAGGTCTGTTTTTTAGCCAGTACCAGGTTGATTTTATTACAGTAGCTTTGTAGTATAATTTCAAGTCAGGGATTGTGATTCCACCTGACTTGTCTTTGTTACCCAGGATTGCTTTCGCTATCCAGGGTCTCTTCTGGTTCCACATGAATTTAAGGAATGTTTTCTCTAGATCTGTGAGGTATGCTAATGGTAGTTTATTGAGAATTGCATTAATCTATGCAACCATTTTGATAGTATGGCCATTTTCACAATGCTGATTCTTCCTATCCTTGAGCAGGGAATGTTTTTCCATTTACTGAAATCCTCTTCAATCTCTTGTTTTAGAGCACTGTAGTTTTCATTCAATAGATCTTTCACTGCTTTTGTTAGAGGTTGATTCCTAAATATTTCCATTTCTTGGATGCTATTATAAAAGATATGGTTTCCTTAATTTCTCTCTCAGTCTGTTTGTTGTTTGTGTATAGGAATGCTATGGATTTTTGGGTGTTGACTTTATATCCAGCTACACTGCTGAATTTGTCAATTAATTCAAGGAGTCTTGTGGAATTTTTGGGTATTCCATGTAAAGTATCATGTCATCTGCAAATAGTGGTAATTTTACTTCTTCCTTTCCTATCCTTATTTCTGTTATTTCTCTCTCTTGTCTAATTGCTCTGGCTAGTGTTTCTGGAACTATGCTGAATAGGAGTGATGGCAGTGGACATCCTTGTCTTGTTCTTGACTTTAAAGTGAAAGCTTTCAGTTTTTGTCCATTTAGTATAATGTTGGCTGTTGTTTTGTCATAGATGCCTTTGATCAGAGTAAGGTAAAGGCCATCTATTCCTATTTTCTCTAGGGTTTCTATCATGAATGCATGTTGGACTTTATCGAAAGCTTTTTCCACATCTATTGAGATGATCATGTGGTGTTTGTCTTTGGCTCTATTGAGATGGTGTACTACATTGATTGATTTGCATATATCGAACCATCCCTGCATTCCTGGAATGAATCCAACCTGGTCATGGTGTATAATTTTCTTTATGATTTGCTGCATTCTATTTGCTAGTATTTTATTGAGTATCTTTCCATCTATCTTCATTGGGGAGATTGGTCTGTAGTTCTGTCTCTTGGTTGGGTCTTTCTCAGGTTTTGGTATCAGTATAATACTTGCCTCCAGAAATGAGTTAGAGAGAATTCATTCCTTTTCAGTTTCACTGAAGAGTTTGAGGAGTGTCAGCATTAAATGTTCTCTGAGTATTTTATAGAATTCTGCTGTGAATCCATGAGGGTCTGGGCTTTCCTTTGTCAATAAGTTTTTAATCACATTCTCAATCTCATTAATTGATATTGTTTTCTCCAGGATTTTTATACCTTCTTGATTCAACTTTAGTAATTTGTACATACCTAGGAATCAGTCCATTTGTTCTGAGTTTTGTATCCTATGGGAGTAAATATTTTTAAAGTAGGTATTAATGATCTTTTAAATTTCTGTAGGATCTGTAGGGATTTCATCTTTTTCATTCCATTGTATGAATTTGAGTTTTTTTCCTTTATTTTTTGGGTAAGGTTGGCTAGGGTTTTATCATTTATTTATTCTTTCAAAGAAGCAACTCTTTGATTTATTTATTTTTTGTGGTGTTTTCTTTGTCTCAATTGCATTAATTTCTGCCCTGATCTTTTAATCTTTTTCTTTGGGCTTTGGGCTTGACTTGTTCTTTTTCTAAAAATCTGAGGTGCAACATTAGGCTATTTATTTGTTCTCTTTCTGTTTTCTTTGTGTGTCTTTTCAACGCTATAAATTTCCCTCTGAGAACTTCTTTCATTTCATCGACTGATTCCGGTAGGTTGTGTTTGCATTTTCATTTGGTTTTAGTTATTTTTTAATTTCTTCTTTGATTTCTTCTGTGACCCACTGGCTGTTCAGGATGTTATTGTCTAATTTCCAAGTGTTTATGAAGTTTTTGGAGTTCCCTTTGTCATTAATTTCCCATTTCATTACACTGTGGTCAGATAATATGTATAGGATAATTTCAGTTCTTTTGCATATTGGTGGGTATGCTCTATGGGCTAGAATGTGGTCTATTTTAGAGAAAGTGCCATGTGCAGCTGAGAAAAATGTGTATTCTGATGTTGTGGAGTGGAACACTCTGTATACATCTACTAAATCCATTTGTGCACAGATTTGGTTCAGGTTAGTTATTTCTTTGCTGATTTTTTGTCTAATTGACCTGATTCTTTGCCTCAAAGGTGTGTTTAGGTCCCCTATTACAATAGTGTTATTGACTATTTGGTTTTTCATGTCTGTTAAGATTTGACTTATATAGTTTAGTTCTCCAATATTTGGTGCATACATGTTTAGATAGGTTTGTTATCTCTTCTTCTTGCAGTTTTCCCCTAACTAGTATATAGTGGCCTTCTTTATCTCTTTTGATTGTTTTTGGTTTGAAGTTTATGTTGCCTGCAAACATAATAGCTACTCCTGCTTTTTTCTGGGAACCTGTTGCATGGAGAATTGTTTTCCATCCTTTGACTTTCAGTCTATGGATTTCCTTTTGAATAAAGTGTGCTTCCTGTATGCAGCATATTGTATTATTTCGTTCTTAATCCACTCTGCCAGTCTGTTTCTTTTGACTGGTGGCTTGAAGCCATTTACATTAATTGTTATAACTGATATGTGTTGGCTTATCCTTGTCATGCTTTTTACTTGCTGTTGGTTTCCTAATTTTCCCATCTGTTCAAGTGCTTGCTCTGCTCAAAGGTTCCTTTCCACTGTTGTTGTTGAAATTGTGGTCTCTTTTTGCTCTGTCTAGAATATCTTTTAGTATTTTTTGTAAGGTTGGTTTGGCACTCATGAAGTTCTTCAGTTGCTCTTTGTTGTGGAAATATTTTATTTCTCCACTGAATTCGAAGGATGGTTTTGCAGGACAGATTAGTCTGGGTTGGAAGCTGTCTCAGAACCTATAATACCTTACTCTAAGCTCTTCTCAATTGCCTGGTCTGTGTTGAGAAGTCTGCTGTGATTCTGGTGGGCTTTCTTTTATAGGTGATCTGTTTCTTTTCTCTACCAACTTTTAATGTTCTGTTCTTTTGCTGGATATCTGAGATCTTGATTATTATATGTCTGGGTGTGGTTTTATTTTGGTTATGGCTAATTGGCATTCTATATGCCTCATTTAATGCAACTCAGAATCTTTTTCCATGCTTGAGAAATTTTCTGCTATTATTTCTGCAAATATTCTTTTTATGTCATTTGTGTTGCCTCTTGCTGTTTCATTGACTTCTATTACTTGGACATTATTTTTTTTTTGCCTCATCTTGCTGCTGTTGGATTGATGTTTCCTGGATCCTTGATGATATTAAGAGATTCTTCCTCTCCTGATTGCTACCTGCCATGCTGTCTTCCAGATCTGAAATTCTATCTTTGGCTTCATTCAAGCAGTTCTGAAAGCTTTCAGTGGAAGTTTTGATTTCCTTCAAATCTCTTTGAGTCTGTTTCATGCATTTTGATTCATTCCTAAATTGCTCATGTAACATTTCCATCTGTTGCCTATGTTCATCTAGTTTTTTATCTGTTTCTTCTCTAGATGTGAGGAGCATTTCTTTCATAATTGTCATTTCATTTTTTGCCTGAGACATTATGTCTGATCTGATCTCTTCTATGGCCTGATGGTGTTGTTTCTTTGCTTCAGATGTGATAATTTCTGAGATTTCAGGTATGTGGCTTCCAAGATCTCCTATGTCAGTGTCTCCTGGACTTGTTCTGGGTGGAATTAAGTTGTGAGACTGCATTTTGGTTGTACGTGTTGTCATTTTGGATTTCAGATGAAAAGTGCTGATGTACAAGCTATGCAGGCAGCTCACTGAAGGATTCTAGGGACCTTAGTTTACCTGGATATCAAACTTATCCCAAGATAGGAGCAGGTTATGGATCGCTGAGCCCATGATCCCCAGGAAATTGCTGGGGTGCACGGCTCAGGCCACAACTGTGATGTTGGGGGAATGCTGGCCTTCAGTACCAAGGTCTCCAAGCCATGGAGCAAAAGTGTGCAGACCTCAGCAGTGGATCCAATGGTGGCCAGAAAGAGGCCTTTGTTCCAGGATCCTCAGGAAGCTGGTCAGTGGAGAACAGGCCTCACCTCCCTACCTAGAGGACTATAAAACCCAGGGCTGGCCCCATTCGGCAGACCCCCTTCCCCCCCATGGAGCATTTCACAGAGAACTAGGCTGCTTGTGTGCTGCAGACCTCACCTGCCAAGGGAGAGTTCCACAAATAACAGTTCTGCTGGCTCTGCACTGCAGGCCTCACTCGCCAACAGATAGTTCCACAGAGATGGGCCACTCAGGCACTGCTTCCCCGGGCTGAACTCCCTCTCTGTTCCAAAGATGCATGGTGGAGCGCATGCTCAGGCCTCACCAGCCAAAGGAGAGTTCCATAGAGACTGGCTGCTCAGGCACCCTTCCCCAGGCCGAGCTCCTTCCCTGTCCCAAAGGAGCTGGGCAGAGCACACAAGCAGGCCTCACCCAACAAGGGAGAGTTCCACAAAGCACTGGGCTGGTACTGTACCACAGGCCTCATCCACCAATGGGTAGTTACACACAGATGGGCTACTCAGGCACCCCTTCCCTGGGCCAAGTTCCTTCTCTGCCCCAAAGGACCTCTTTACTCTTCTTAACTGGGCGGTCAATCACTATTAATATTTGCTCAGAAGTGCACGCTACATCATGGGGGCTTTTATGTCTTTATTTGTTTCATTGCATGTGCCCTACTGTAAGCACTTTCCTCAGTGCATCCTTTCTCTCCCTAGCAGGCAAACATATAGCCATTAACATCATAGGGACCAGACCCTAGAAAAATTCTCTCTTCTGTTTGCTGCAGTGTAAGCCACTTCAGCTAACTTTTGTCTAAGTGAAAGGCACCTTTCTGAGATCTCCCCAGGATGGGTGTGTGGCAAGACTCCCTGTTCCTGCAGTGTTCCCTGTTGTGGTAGCACTGTGATGTAGGTGCAGTTCCCTCCAGGAGCTCTTCACCAATTGCTCCTTTTAGCCAAGGAGAGAAAGAGGGGAAAAGACAGACAGACAGACAGACAAGAGCTAAGAGTAAAGAAGAAGAAAGTTAATGTTTCTTTTGCAAATCAGGAAAGTTTATATAAGGTACTATTTTTCCTTCTTTCTCTTTTCCAATATGCATGTATGCATGTGTGTCTGTCTGAATGTGTGCCTACATGTATGTGTGTATGCACATATGTGTGTGTTTATTGGTACTGGAGACTGAACCCAGGGCCTTTGCACTGAGATACACCCCTATCCTTTCTTTTTCTAATTTGTTTTTGTTTTTGTCTTGAGACAGGGTTGTGCTAGTTTGCTAAATTGCCTGGTTGGGCTGGAATTTTTTATTCTCCTGTTTCGGCCTCCCAGAGTGATGAGAATGCAGGCATGCATCACCATGCCTGAGTTTAAATACGTTTATTTTATAGATTTTTAAAAAATGTTGAAGTCTTTAAGGCCCACAAGTTGTCAATCCGAGATGAAAACTCTATTGTTTTCGTGAGTATTCATAAGGACTTTGTGTCAGGTTTGCTCTGCTCTGCTTCTGCTTCTGCGCTGGGGCGAGGGAACATGTCACCTGCTGGAAGCTCTGAGCACTGCTCCCTTCCCTGTTGGGTACTTGTAAACCCGGCTTTGAGGTTTAGCTAGAGAAATGCTACCCAGAAATGGCTTTGTTTCTGAATTAACCACATCTTGGTGACTTAACTAAATAAATGCGCTTTGAAGACCAGATTCTCATTTCTTTTTCTATTTTTTTCTCTGTCACTCTTTCATTTTTCTTCTATTTGATTTTCAACATGCAGATCGGATTTAACTAATCTGAGAAATCGTCCACATTACCTGGTAATTTATGTGTATATTTCAAGGTTAGATTATCTAAAACACTCTAACTCTTGTAGAATCTTCAGAAAATTGTCAATATTTCACTTTGCTCACAACTACTACTGATAGAACTTATGAAGCAGATATGTCTATGAGAATTACTAATCCAGGTGCTTTTTCTTTAGGTTAAATCACCACAAAAAGAAAAAGTCTTTTGTAGTTCTCATTATAACCTTGATTTCCTCTCATTAATCTATTAGAGGATGACAAAATATGTCAATTGTTAAAAACCAATGAAATAAGCTGTTTTAAACCTCAGATAATATTTAACTGGGTCACTACCTCTGCATCAAGTGAAATTTAGTTTTACTCCATGCAGAAGAAATCCCCATTAAGTAACATGTTTCAGAGATTCCCTCACTGAGTCCCAACACGGCTCGTCACCCTCAGGTTTGTTTACAGGACACAACACATATTCACCTTAACTATTGATAGCACTTACTAAACCCTAAGTCTATATTTCAGTGCTATCTCTTTCAAATGCACATATTTTCTGAGCAGTGAAGTTGAAATAGAAGAGATCTGACCACAATTAACCTGAGGTAGTGAATTAGGAAATTGTTGGTTTTCCATGGAGAATGGAGGAAACATCTGTTTAAATGATTAAAGGTCCCTCTCAAAAATAAAAACAGAGGCTGGTGCTATGAAATTCCCAGGTACTATTTTCCAAGGTACCTTTGTTTGTCGTGAAATGTACGGGGTCTCAATTTAACAGTTATAGGCTGTGGCAGATCACTTGGAAGCAACGCCAGCACAGCAATTTCCCCAAGAAAGAGTGCCCTTTATTAATGCCACCAGGCAGTAGACAAGCTGTCACCAACAGAGTCATTATAATGCCCCAGACAGAGTATCCTGATAACTCTGTTTTATTCCAGTGGAGTCACTCTGTGCCACTTCATGATTGAGTGTCTCCCTGGAGTTTAGAAAAGAAGTGAGTTCATATTACGGCTGTAAACTCAATACCTGGACATATCACCTCACACCAACAGTAGAAAATGCAAATGAGAACGCTTTCCACTTTGTAAAAATGTTCAGGAAAGACTGTCAAAGGGCTCATAAACAAGGACTATCCCTTCTGAGGGTAAATAAAGGCAGAGGAGGCTAGATAACAGAGTCTTCCTCAAAGGGCCAATTTATTGGATGAGATAGGCCAAAAGAAATAAAGGCTCTGAAAGGCATTATGACAAATTAGTATTATCTTTAAAAAGGAATTGTGAGAAAACATCAGGAACAACATGAAAACCCGACTTATAGTTTAGCAGAGAAAATATTTTCTTTAACATGATGGGGTTATTCACCTACAAAAACCTGTTGAAATGCTAAATGTGAAATCTTTGGGTGGTATACAAGTTCACTGTTCAGTTTCTGTCAGTCTGTATTCTGGGTTGGAATGTGATTTAATATTAATCTGTTACTGAAGGACAGGACTCTTGAATGCTGTGTATCTTTTGTCAAATCATACTAGCTCAGCTTGAAAAGTTACCCTGTCTATGAAACGGTGATTGTAGAAACCATCTCATTTGCTAGTTGGTTACGTAGAATGTTTTTGAAAGTAATTATTCTTCATCCAGTAAGCATAGAACTGATACAAGGTAGAAAACTATGCTGGAATAAAGATTAATAGCAGTGAAAATGCAGTTGTTTAAAGTTAATGGCGGTAACAATAAATTTGTTTAAGATTAATATTTACATGTTTCTGTTTTTTTAGAGCTTCCTGACTCATTTAGATAAATACATTAAAAAATTACCAACAACAGCAAAATAACTTACTTAGCTTGGTGGATTTGTTAGAAGAGCAAGCCTCTGAAGACTTTCACCAAGCCCCAAATATAATTAGGAAACTCCTGTGCCAGCCCCCAGAGGGAAAGGATCAAAAGTTTTACTCTTCAGTGACTGGAAGGGATTTATTGTCTTCTTCATATCGTTTGTTAGTGCCAGTTAATACACATTTTTCTTACTTTTCTCTGTTAAATCTCCTTTGATGTAATTTCTCTTGAACTGGAATGTCTGAGCTTCTCTTACTCTTTCTTCAGCACTTTGCATTTTCCAGTTACATGATTTTACTCTAAAATAACACAGCCATTGTTTTTCTCAGGGAAGTGATAATCTAGAGAATCAGAATCTGTTATACAAATAGCTCCTTCTCCATTCAATGGCTTTGCCCAAAGCTGTGCACACTTACTATGTTTGACTCAGAATCTTTTTACACTGGGTTGTTGGGCTAGTGGGCCAGTGGGATAACCATTCAGATAATTCTGCGTCTTAACAGGGAGAATGTGAAAGAAAACTCTGCTGTAAGAGAAGAGAAATTGTACTTTCCCTAGATCATGGCTGCCAGGCCAACCTGCTTATAGGGAATATGACAGGGAAGTTCTTAAGATCGGCAGTTACAATTTGCTTACTGTGAATAGGAAAAGTACAAATGAGAGAGAGAGACAGACAGAGAGAGAGAGAGAGAGAGGGAGAGAGAAGCAATTTGAGCTGGAGTACCAGTTAGGGGTAGTAAAAATGGCTTATCTAACAAAGCTCAGTTTTAGGAAAATATATTTTATAAATGGTAATGGATAATGATTCTTCATTTATATAGAGACCAAATAGAGAAGGAAGGATACAGGTTAGACATTTCTTGATGGAAATAATTACATCCATATAAGACTAAAGTTTGGTATTAAACCTATCCTTTATAGGGTTTTGCATTTTAGTATTAATTGTTCAAAGAAAAGATTAATGGGGTTCTTCTGTTGTAGGGTACACTAAGAAAGGAGAAAGAATTAAGCTTTTATTTTCCAGCTGTGTGATGCTGAATTAGATAGGGCCACCAAATGATGATCATTGCACGAATACATCAATATACTGACTGTGCTGAGCTTCGAGCTTAGCAAGCACAGTGAGTGTATGGAGAAAATCCGCCCTCCACGGAGGCTGTAGTCAAGGGAGTACTAAGATCTGTAAACTAACTTTTGCCACGAGGGATCTTGTCTCAGTTGAAGACGTAGACAATATTCATTCAGTAAACTGTTAGTTGCTTCCCTTCTCTGTGACTTTTCACTTATAACTTATGAAGAGCTAGTTTGGATTTTAATTAGAACCAGAGCAGTGCCACTGACTCACAGTAACAATAATTTATATGCAGAATCATTGCTAATATTATTGTTTGTGGCATTTACCAAGCTCTTTACATATAATGTCATTCAATTTTGGAGGTAAGAATTATTATCCATGTTTTGTAGATGAGCAAAAAACAAAGGCTAAAAGAGGTAATCTAATATATGTAATTAAAATCCAACTCTGGCTTGTTAAGGTTGATTATCAAGTTCACTTTTTTATTTGGTCTCTTATGGTCCCTTTATCTGGAAGTATATAAAACGTCTCTTCATTTTTAATCATGCAACTGAAACCTGCTTGAAATGAACTGAAATTATGGCAAGATAAGGCTTTGATATTGTTGGTGAGGGGATGGGAAAGAATGAAAAACAATTATAGGTAAGCAAACAAATTTAAGAAATGTATTGGCAACGTATAGGCAAAGACCCATTACAGACTTTCTGGATCTGCATTGCAGTAATTTCAAGAAAATAATTACTTGTGTCAATAGGTCCAGAATCCTATCTGTGAAAACTGAATTAGTAGAATACTTTGAAACTATTAAAATTTAAAACAATAATATTTCCAATACAACTGTTTGCTGGCATTTAGGAATCAGCCACTCCCAATATTTAAAACATACTGATATTAAAGCAGATAATTATCTTAAGAAATTGTTTCAATATTTAGCCTATTTGATAGCTTTTATCAATACAATTTCAAGATCCATTTTCTCTATTTCCTTAGTATATTTTACCTCCCACTTACATTGGTCCACTTCAGATTAAAAAAGAAAAGTAATTTCTTTTACTACCCTTGATTTAGTGCTATGGTAATGAGTGTGCAACAGTGCATTCTGGTATTGAGAGGTACAGTTCTTGGATTTCCGTGGCTATTGGCTTTATGCTCACCACCACATCCTCCTTACATCTAAAAATAGCCCGTGTCTTTCCAAATGGGTACCAAATGGTTTCTCTGATTTCTTAGAATTTGTTTTTCCCCTACCTACATTTGAAGTCACCCACTTGTTTTTGGTTCTTTTATGGCTCAAAAGGAATCTTCTGCAGAATGTTCATTCATTTTCACTAGGTACCAAAGTTCCATTACTCCCATTGCAAAGGGCTTTGATATGCATAGGAGTGAGAAGGCAAAGGAATCTGTCAGAAGAGGTTTGAATGTGTGGGGTGTGACATTAATTTGCACTTTGAATAATCATTTCAAGATATGTGTACAGGATGTCAGCATATCTGCTTGAAAAGTAGGGGAAAACCCCTGAGGTCAGACTACTCATTGGGTACAGTTTTAAACCACTGACTTAGATTTTTAAAATCAAGTTTATTATTGTTCTGTGTAGTACAGATGACTATACACATTTAAACTGTCATAAATCTTGGTATATACAGAATTAAATAACGTGTTTCTAGTGAAATGCATTAACACTTTCCCACAGTTCACAAAATCTTTCCCTCCATTTATCTACCTCTTAGATAGCCCTCAGAATCTGCTTGGTGAATTTCCTTTTGCATAAAGATGCATATCAGAGTTCAGGACAAAGTCTTACAGTCAGCTTATGGGTTCCACATTTGTGAATTTGTCTACTCACAAAAATTTACTTGTAATTCCAAATCAGTAGTCACAGTTCTTTCACGCTTATTCAAGAACATGTGCAGAGCAGCAAAACATTTCAGTTATTCTAAGTTCCAATGCCAGCTGAGTCTAAAGAAGATTACATTCTGACTTATTTTATTTTCTCACAAGTTATTAGCCAGTGTCCTTTTTGTAGGCCAGTTGACCCCCCATTTTTCTCATTTTGTGCCTTTTAGCTTCTCATTTCCCTATTAAAAATGGCTTCTAAGACCAGCAATATCTAAAAGCACTGTCCCTAAATAGAAGGCAGTTGTGATATGCTTTAGGAAGAAAATATGTGTGTCAGTATCTGTTATAATGCTGTTGGACATGAAGTCAATATTACTGAGTTACGAGTATATTTATATACGTATTTTAATGTTCCTTACACAGAAGCGCACATAATACAAAGTCATAAATTGACTGGCTGATGAACAGGTCATCAGAGTCTTGCAAGGGCCTCCCTGTCCTCCTCTGGGAACAATGGGTGGGAGTTCACTCAGCATTCACAGTAAGGTCATCAAACAGAACTACCACAAACAACAAGAACTGAGTGTGTTTTATCATAGAAAGTAATAATAGTGAAATGGCGATGGCAGTGACAAAACTTTCCACCCAACCAAAGCCCTATGACTCTCCAGAAACACTCTTCATTTACAACACCTGTTCGTTGTCCCATTAGGTATAGTTGCACTCAACATGCAACCTTGATTTGGGAAGAAAGTTCTGGTTCATAAGCATTTTTCCCATGAAAGTATTGTAGTTCAGTCTCAAAACACTGTAATTAGAATGATGAATTCTATTTTGTCTTTGTAAGAAGTGAGATAGCTGGTAACTGATGCATATTCTACAACACAACAACAACCAAGAAAACTATAGTTTAATATATATATATATAGATAGATAGATAGATAGATATATGTATGTATGTATACATTGATCCATCATTTCTTACAGACTAATTTTCTTATTTCTAATGTACCGGGGGTGACCTAAACTTACTGTGAAGGTTTAAATGTAGAAAAAATCACTGTAAAGGATTTATTGCCATAAACCCCCCCTCAGAATATGCCCCTCACTTCAAAATACTTATCCCATTGTTGCAAAGCTGTTCTAGAAGCCCTGTTTTATGGATGTCTTTATAAATTCTGGTTAAAACATGAGTACTGTTGCCAAGGATCATTATCCAATAAAAGGCAGGTTCATATGTTCTCATCTACCCTATTCACCGGAATTTGCACCCGGAAAATTATGCCTCTTCCCCAAAGTCAAAATCACGTCCATAGATGAACATACTGAATTGCTTCCGAACATCAAGGCATCCCCCACAGCACAATTAGAGCTGCGAAAGAGCACTTCCGGGAGTTCATCAGAAAGGGGCAAACTGAGCGGAATGGCGTGCTTTCACTGGAGCGTATTCGGAGAGGGAAAGATGCCTGTGTGTCTTTTGCTGCAACAATTTTGAAATGTAAATATTCCTTGTACTTTTCCATCATACCTCACCTAGACTGTTTGCTAGGTAAGTAAGTGATGGGTGCACAAGTGGGAGAAGAGACCTTATTCCAGTGCTCTCACTTCCTATTTACCTGGAGAAAACATTACCTAGGTACCTTTCTCTACCATGCCCTCTTCTCTAAAGCTTTGGATGAAACCAGGTGTGGGAGAGAAAGTAGCATCAGTTAAAAGATCAGAGAGTGGCTCTGGTGCAGGAAATTTCAAATAGCAAGATTTGAAATGCGTCTGGGATTCTTCGGCTCCTGAGGGGTAGAATTTGAAGGCAAGTGCTGACTGAGTCAAGACTCTGGGCTTGAACGCTAAAAGAATGAGTCCTCCTTCACTCTCCTTTTGTAGGGCAAATCCGTCGAGTGTGCCCACATGAGTCGAGGGGCTACTAACGAAATTTCCATAGAGGTGTCCCCTGGAGACACTGGTCCTGGGGATCCCTTGAGAGGTAGGAATAACATAGAGACAGTAATTTCTATTTATCAGAGTGAGTTTCTGAATCAGTGTTTCAGAACTGTGATCCTCAATTTCCACCCATCAGACAGAGAAAGACAGCATCTTATAGCCTTGGGGTAGCACCAGTGACCCAGTCCTCTGTATGTAGTCAGCTGCACCAAGCAATTCTAGGTGATTCAACTGACTTATGCAATCCCAGAAGAAAGAAGCGGACGAGGAGAAGGAACAGAAGGGAGAGAAGAGTAGGAAAATGATGAAGAAAAAGAAGAACGAAATGGAGAACAAGGGAGAAGGCAAGAGAAAGGAAGGAGCGTGGAGGAGGAATCTTCTCTTGCCGTGCGGTAGTCTAGTATGACATTGGAAGAGCACTGTTCTTTCCGTTGACCTCATGGAGGTACAAAGAGTGCTTTTCTGGGCATTAGTGAAAAGCTTGTATTATAAAAGCTGCTCCAGACTTTGGGAATGGAACTGAGGAACAAATATGGAGAATGGCAATGCCAAAGACATGGACAATGACTTCTAATTGCTGTTACTTTTTAAAGGATAAGTATACATCTTCTTTTGACTCTGACATAGAATACTGTAAACTAAATAAAAAATTTTGACTTAATTATTCACTTCGTTTGACCCTGCATCCTGGGACCTCATTTTGATGACATTTAAAGGTACAAGGAATTTAGGAGCAATGATTGCAAATGTTTGAGTTGATCCATTGCCTTTTAGAATTATTTTTGGCTTTCCTTCGTCGTGGTGACCAGAGGTTACTAAGAAATGATCCATTTCTTGGGAAATTTCATTAATGCATTTATGCACCAGAAAAGGTTACAAGTTCATCATCTCTTTTAGTGTATGTTTGCAAACTTTAGTTAATTTCTTCATGAGAAGTAGGAAAGATTGACCTGTGTAGAGAAAATTTTGGCAATAGAAAAACCCTAAAATTTCTCCCCTATTTTCCATTTGCAAATTTGGAATTTGGTCCATTGACCTGGGCATTGAAAAACCTATGTTTGCACAGATTATAGTGAGTTATAATCACCAATTCTCTGGAGAATATCCAGACAAGATTGTTAGTTATTACTTATTTTACATATGTAAAATTTTTTACACTCAAACAGTTTTTAAAATTTGTATGCATTGCCACTTTTGAGTTTAAACATTAACTCAAACAGAAAATTCAAAACTCTTAGTATGCAGAGCAGGAAATAGCCTTAAAGAAATTTTCAGATTATTTGACTAGTCACACTGTTGCTAAGGACTTAGTGGAATTCAGTTTAAGTTTGTTGAAGTAAATATTGCGTTTAAGAAATTTCCTTACAATATGTTTTATTTTTTTCCAAAAGAAGTTGTCCTTTCCACCTTCTCAGTGTTCTCTTCTTGATACTTCATGACATCAAGGTACCTTATCTTTATTATGGAGTGGGAAAATGAAGCAACTGGTTAATAAAACTTTAAGACTTCACATGTCTACTTGGCATCTTTTAAAAAGTGCAGCTAAATGGGAACATTTCCCCAAAGAGGAATGTCATGGGTGGAGAGCCAGCACCAAACTGTGCCTTAGTCCTGTTCGGTGGGTGACATACATTGATCTGTTGGAAAGTAAAATGATTTTCAATGTCTAGGTTATATTGAAGCAAAGTCTTGATATTCAGTTGGATTAAAATTACAACAACTCTCAAACTTTCTGGCAGAGTTAATGAACTAATGTTTCCTTATGTATAGACAGGAAAGAAAAGCAGGAAAGGAAACGGGCGCCAGCTCCGTATGTCTTTTGTTTCTTCTGGTAGAAAAGAAAAGCATTCTCCTAGGCACTGAGATGACTGCCAGCTCTGTAACTGTATGTTTGATGACCTTCTAAGGCTTGGGAGGGTGCATTTTGTGTACTTGAAACCAGATTTAGGGTGTTGAATACACTGTGCACCTGTTATTCCCTCTTCTTATATTAACTGTTGATTTATTATTATTACAATGAAGTTGATATTAAAATTTTTCAGAGGACAGCACCTTCGTGGATTAATTCAGAGAAAGATTGTATGCCCACTAATTGAATCTTTTCTTTGGTTCCTCCCTCCCACTCTATTTCCTTATACTTTCCTTGTCTTTCTGTCTCCTTCATACACCCTCACAGAGCCTTACTGCTACTGTGATCAAGACACACACTAGCGCAGAAGGAACCTTTCCTCCTCTGCGTAGGAACACAGACTTTGGAAGCACTGGAAGCAAAGTAAGGAAAGCAAAGTTCATTTTGCTTCCAGGCAACATATGGAGGGTGCACAGTGTATGGAAAGGCAGGGTGGCAGCCACCTACGCTGCATAGATGACGGTTAGAGAACTTAATTTCCTCCGATGCTTAAAGAATGACAAGAGAGAAATTTTGGTTTCAAAAGGTTCTTTGGGTAATTCTGGTGAGAACAAACTTCATGGTGTAGAAAGAGGGGAAAAGTTGGACAACTTTCAAAGTAATTCAGACACAAATGATTGCATTTTAGGACGAATGAAAGCAATATTTAGGAGACAGAAGTCCTGTGATTTCACAATGTGGTTGAAGTTCAGGATAATAAGTAGGAATTTTCCTTCCTTTGTTTCATGACTATTAAGTTCCAAGTGGGCTGATAGGTAGATTGCTAACAACACTTCCTGCGTTAGAAACCTGAAAACAAGAAAATGTTTCCTCTGCAGAGTAAGGAAGATGGTGGACAGGATGAGAGTTTCTTCAAGAGGAGAGAGGACACAGATCAGCCCTACACCTGGTCAGACTGCAGTTTAACACCCAGAAAGAGAAGTGCAGTGTGAGCTGGATACTTTGGTCTCAATATGAGGAAGGCAATGCGCGAGAATGGGGACTGGGCTCTTCCACACATCCACAGAAAAGATATACAAAAGCAGAGATGTATGTCTCATAAAAACGTCTTCTACACCTTGCATGTCTTTTGTCTTCTGAGTTAGCCATGTGAGTCTCTAAAATACTTAAAATATTTAAACATTAATGAGCTTTTTAAACAAAAGATTTTGATAGCAATGAGTTTTAGATGAATGTAATATCAAGCAAAGTATGATATAAATGCTAAAACCACACCTCAAGTGTGAGAATTTGTGTTTTGTTCCAAAGGGAAAATATACTGATCAGTTTTTCAAATAATATGTCTGTGTGTATGTATTGGGAGGGATTTAGTTTCATAAGCATAGTTTAAAGGCTCAAAGGGCTTATAGACATCAAATGGTTCTTCCAAATAACAACACAGTGATTGAAGTGGAAATGAATCATGAAATATATGGATTAAATATGCCTACATTTATTACGCATAATTGAAAATTTAAGATTGCTTTGGGCAAAGTATGACTGAGCTTTTCTCCCAGAAACATTCAAACATTGCAATACCAAATCTTCCCACGTCTGTAAGTTTTGAGATTTCTACATATCACATTACCTATTTGCCTTCAGACATATATTAATATTTCATCTAAAAGATCTAAATTATAATCTCTAGGAAGTAATAACTTTTTCTTTGAAAATGCAAATAAAAGTGGGCCTTTTCAGAGATAAAATAGTGAAATAAAAATATTTGGGAATTGGATCAGTTGTATTGGATTTGGGTATAAATAAATAAAATAAACTGTAACACTAGACTCCACGCAGTCAGCCCAAGAAATGTTAAGCTCTGGACTGAAAAAATATAACTTAGCAGCATGTGTGGCAAAAAAAGGAAAAAAAAACTTAGGGATTTTCACTGATTATAAACTGAGCATAAGTCTACAATTGGCTCCTAGTGTCATTTAAAATCTATTTTAATATTGGATTGAATAAAGAATCAAAGTGTTTGGGTACTATTCCACTGCAGTCAAATGACACTGTAGCTTTGTGTTCACACATTTTATGACTTCGTAGGGAAAACTGGCCTAAATTGTGAATGGATCCCCAAATCCTCTTCAGATAAGAAAAAGCCAAGGAAGTTAAAAAAAAAAATAGCAAGCGTGAGAGACAATGACTTGAAAGTAACCACAAGGAAACAACCTATCTGAATGGGCCATTGTTTGATTCGTGACAAAGAACTCTGCATTAGCTAGCATTATAAGAATTGGGATGACACTACTTTCTACTACCCAGATAAAAGTAATTTCATTTGATCAGTGGTCTTCTGTAATTGTAAATATGGATCATTACCAGCTAGAGATGAAAAGCTCTCTACATTTTAGTGTATCTGAGTCTTTTGTCTCACTCAGTTACCAAAGCAAATTTCACCCTCTGAGAGAACTTGCTTGCTCTTCATCATCCATAGTTTGTGTAGAAGTTGTAAGAAACTTGGGTCACTTGTTTGAGAAATGAACGAGACAAGGATGCGTTTCAGGACAATATCTGTAAAGTTGTTTACACTTTTCTCAAGACTCTACTTGCATCTGTTTTATTAAGTTCCTTGGTCTATTTTAGGTTTGCATAACCATCCTATTCATTATACCATCCCATTCATCAGCTTTTTGGCTAGAAATTTCCAAAATCTTTCCTCACTTCTGTAATCCCACTAGTAAACAACAAAGGCTATTTGAATTTTGAGGAGGGCATCAGATACCCAGTGCAGTTTTGCCCGGCTGACACCTAGATTTTGTTGCCCCTGAGATTACTCTGGAGACATTTTATCTCAGTTCATTATCCAGTGTTGTCATAGCATGTAGAGATTACAGAATTGTGAAAGAGAAGGGTGTGTGAGGCTAACAAATTCATTTTCCATTGTGTTGAAAGTCTCTTTTATTGAGATTTTGCTGAAAAGAATTGCTCTGTCCTAAATTATTTACATGTTTTTAGATACAACTGCATTCTGGGTCAATTGTTTGACACAAGCCAGTCAACTTCAGGCCACATGATAGGTTAGATGTTCAAAGGAGGGACCACATGGTAATTAACGCAAGAAAATTTACTTAGTACCTATTGTGTGTGTTAGGCATTTTTTTCATCGGATAGAGACCATAACATTAAGAGATAGATTTATGATTCCCGGACAAAAGAACTAACCTTGAGCGATCCCAAACACATTGTCTGAGCTCCCCATGGGGAAGGTCGTGGATGCTCCATTTGCCACACTGTAATGTATAGACAGCATGCTTTGTGTCCTCTATTTTACAACTATTCCATTAGTTACTTTCTTAATAATTTGTTTCAAAATTTATTAAAGTGAATAAGAATTCATCTATGGAGTTGGATTCATAGGACTTTGTAAAATTGTTACCCTGACTAGATGTCCCAAAATTGCTTAAAAATTAATGTGTAGATGTAGGGATGTAGCTCAGGGGCAGAGCACTTGTCTAGGATGCAGAAAGACTGTGTTCAATTGCCATCACTGCAAAAGTGTTTTCTTTTTAAAGGTAGGGAGTAAATGAATACATAAATCAAAAGACATTTCACACATGCATTTAATAACATTAAGAAAGACTATCCGAATTCCGTAGTCGAACAGAAAAAATGTAGATGCAATTTCCTCCTAGGAAAACTGTGCGGTATCTCTAGTTGCAATGATTCCACTAAACTCCATTATACTCCCTGCCCCCCAAACAGAGAATGTGTGTGTGGATGAGTGTCTGAGTGTATACATCACGGGAGACTGAAAGGTGTTTCTTTTTCAATTGCAACACTACCAACCTCTGGAACATAGTTCCAAACACAAACTGTTAAGTTTTAATTATTACTTTTGTGTTTTTGGAGTGAAGTACAGACTCAAATTTTAAATTAACATTCAATGGGGTTTTTGAGAGAGATTGAGTACAATTCTTCTATGAAGCTGTCTCAGGAGTAATTTCCTTAGTGGGATGACTGCCCCAGGGCTGGGTGCCATAGAGACACCACTTGAACCGCCATGGCAGAGTCTGTCTGACGATGGGCTCTCCCTGCTCCTGCCTGTCCCATCCTTAGCTCCTTTCCTCCTCATTAGGGATCCAAAAGTAAAAGAAATTGTTTTAATTTTTCGTGTGCTGCAATTCGTGCCACTTAGAAACAGCCAAGTGCTTCAGAGGAACTCAGAGAAAGGATAGCTCCAGAGCAGGGACCCCGGGGCCGTGGAAAGTGAGGAGGAGAAAGGCCTCCAGCAATCCAGGAAGTGAAAAACTGCTCAGAAATCAACTGCTACCCAAATTACAGTGCCTCCTGCTCAGTTCCCACAAACATGTTTTGCTTAACAAAATATTTGCCCTTTGAATTCTTTTTGAGCTAGGCCACATGCTTGTTTTTTGACGTACACTTGTCTGTATGGTACTTATTTAATCTGACTCTCATATGAGAGTAGAATCTCTGGATCTTTACGTTTTATGTAATAGATCATAATGTTTTATGGAATGGACATACACTTTCCATTTAGTCTTCGATATTGTACTGTATTTCCCTACATATCTGTGCTCAAACAACATATGGAATTATATTGCCAAATAATTTCTGAAAGCATGCGTACTGACTCATGTGCAGAATAGAGCCTATCTATTCCATCATATCATAGGCAGATCTGAAGTCAAAGAATTCTGCTTATTTTACTTTGCTGAAAAATCATTGTGTACAAAAGTTAGTAACAGTGCAATGAACTAATTTGAAGCAGCAACTAAACCTTAGCTACCTGGTACAGCACCATAGTCTCTGTCATTTGAAATAGAATGTTCCAGCCCACACAGACATATTTATTTCCACTGAATAAGGTACCAAACTAATAAAGTAATTGAAAGTATTACATACAGATTACTTTCGCCCATGCAGATTTATAAAAACATTTATCTGTATCTCATAGGAATATCTTTATAATATGGTTGCTTTAGTTAAGAAATTTGGTTCAATCTAATCCATGCTTCCATATGAAATGATGTACTTTTTTCTCTTTATTTTTAATCTATTTAGCATCTATCTATCTACTTGTGTAACTATTAATCTATCCAGTCGTTTCATTCTTCACTTCTAAACTAGTCTGTTATATCTTTAAGAAGATAAAGTGAAACAGCAACAAATTGTTGAAGAAACAGTGGTACAAGAGCGAAATCACATTTCCCAGAGAGGGAGTTGTTACAAGTGTGTGTCACGTAGTCTGCACTATCGTTAAAGATCACGGTCATTTTCTGAAGTTTGGATAGGATAGTACTTGCTCAAAAGGATTAATGTATTTGCTGTTATGGAGAGCTTATAAAACTTTTCCTCATGGGTTCTTAACTGTATCACTGGGTGATGTAATGATATATGGTCACTTTTCATAAAATCCCTCTAGCTGCTAATTAGGTTTGTACAGCTGCTGAGAATGCATAGAAAATGTAATGTACAAGAGAATCGGAAATATTTTTGTAGCCCGGTGCTATGCTCGGGGCATGCTAAGTCAAGCTTGTGATTTCTATCGATTTTTACATTGACCTGTTCTCCGAGGAGACTGCTGAGAGGTTACACAGAGCACTGCTGCATTTCGTGCTTGTAACAGGAAGCAGATTTTACTGCATGACAGATATGCAAGTCACTGATATTTCTCCCTTCTAAAAAGACAACTGACGGAAGAAGGCCTGTTCACCAGTTGAAAACTTGAAATATTTCATTTCAGGAGTGCACACTTGAGCACAGGCACGGACCTCTGGCTCTGTTCCTGCCGTTGTGCACGGTCCCCCGCCCCTCGCTTAGCTGCCCCCATCAGTGCCACCACAGGCTCCCTTGCAGAGGATACAGGGAAGGGTGGGCGCGGCCTTTGGAACCAAGCGCCCTCCATCTGGTCTCTAATACATTGCATGTGTTCTTCACCAAACCTTAAATCCGCACATAAAACCAAGGAGGAAGAGACAAAGTGGCGCAGAGAGGGCAGTGGTAATTTAAATTCACAGAGAGGCGAAGACCCACAGAAAGCCAGTAGCGTTTTCCATTTAGGGCCAAAGAGATGAGGTCAAGTTTCCCCTCGGCCACTTTGCTCAGTCGCTTCTGTCCAAATTCCAGACTCCTTATCTGTAAAGTAAGGGTAAGGACACCAGGGAATTTAAGAAGCTCAGAGATAAGAAGCACTTATAAGCTCTAAAGGGGCTAGCTCTGATCCTCGCCTTTTTTTCTGGCGGTACTGGGGATTGAACCCAGGGCCTTGTACGTGCCAGGGAAGCACTCTGCCGCTGAGCTACATCCCCAGCTCCTGTTTCTTCCCTTCTACTAAAAACATTGAGAGAGTGTTTAAGACGTCAAGGCCTTGAGGAAGTGGGTAGAGTAGGGAGAGAAGAGAACCCCTTGGGAGATCACAGATGAGGAAGTACGAAGAGGGAAGCCCGGATGTGTCTCTAGGGAATTCCACTTGATTTATGGTTTTCCACAAATGTCCCGGTGTTTTGAACATAGACAAGAAACTCCATGAAACCATTAGCAAGTGGAAATTTATCACGTGCTGCCACCAGAATAAAATGCTGTCCAGACATACCCTGGTTAGCAAAGAAGCAGGGCCAGCCTGAATGGCAGTGGGCGCTCGCTTCTATGACGTAACTCAGAGCTCACTGCCTCTTCACTCATGGGGAGTACAGTTAAAGATCCATCTCATTGGTTTACAGTCATACTTCCCGACGAGGGGCAAAGAACACACAACATGCTCAGTGGGAAGAACTGTGCTCGTGCTTTAAGTCAACCCAGGGTCCTGCAGAAAGTGCCAGTGTCTACACCCTTTGAGTTTTGACCTTTGGCTTGATCTGTTACATGCTTCATTCAGAATAGTAAATGAGAGCAAAGTGTCTGCTTACACACATGTAAGGGGTGTTCACTCTAACACAGCTTCCCTGGACAAGATGCTGGGGACAGGATGGCAACCCTGTCACTGTGCTTCTCAAACTTCAACGTGCAAAGGGAGCATCTGTAGATTACATTGGGATGCACAACTGTTCCAGGAGGTCTGTGGTGTCCTGGAGACTCTGTTTCTAATATGCCTTTGAGGAATAGTGCTGCTGCTGGCCTGGGAGTGTGCAGACAACTTGCTCCCACTGAAAAGACAAAGAGCAAAAGCTGGAAGCAGAGTAAATGGAGTAAGGACGTACTTGGGCATTGACGCAAAATGATCCTGATTTGGCACACAATGAAGAGCCATAGCGACTTCTTTGAGCAAATAAACCAAGGCTCTAAAACAGTCAGGTAAATGTTGACTTCAACCATATATCTATTTATTTAATTGTGAAAGCAGACCCATTTTCTAATTTATTTATCTGAGCATATATTATAAAGAAATAATCAGTAAAATATTAAAATACGTTGGTGCTGATTGCAAATATGCATCCTACAGAAGTATATACAGGAGGCATGTGTGTATAGCATTGAACTCATTTGTACATGCTAGACTACCAGTAGAGAACAGAGAAGGCTAGGGAGTTTTTAATATAGTGAGATATTTCTAAGCACATCGAGAATTCTATTTAATCTGTCTACATACGTAGGAAGGTAACAATAACTATATTGGTTAAAATGAAAAATACCTGAAATCAACACTTCTAGAGATTTGCTTTATAAATTTTTGCTCTTTACCTGCAACCAACATAGACCCTTTGAGCAAAGAGATGTTAATGTAACCCAGTTATTGACATTTTACTAGTACTATAATAACTTTTACCATAGATAAGATCATTTATTGCATAAACTTTCACCTTGGATGAATTTATTCAAGATTTCTGAAAAATAAACCACTTGTATCTTTCTTCTTTTAGAAACAAATTATTACACATCTAAAGTAATACTTGTTTTTCTTTATTGGCTAGAGGTACATATAGTTGACTGAGTTAATAAATTATTTACATTACTGAATTTCTGAAAGAATCAGAAACAGACATGGCTCTTCATTAAATGAACTTAAGTCTAAGATTGTTTTTCCATTTTTGTATTTAAAATATTCTGAATTATATCATGCCATTCGACTCCCATCATTTTAGTAAAAATATTCGATATGTTTAGTCAAATTTCCTAAAGTTTAGGCTTAATTGTTGTACCCTGAAGGTACCGATCTTAAGAGAAAAGTATTTTAGTAACATTGAATATTGAAAGTGTATGGTGCAAGTTGATTGAGTTCTGTACACACGTGGCTTAACATGAGTTTTCCTAAAATCTTAAATACTTCCATTCTTAAAGACATGGAGTACCAGCAGAAACTTTAGAACATTCCTTAAATTTGTTGTAAATGCTGAAGTTTATCTACAAATAAAAGCATCCCCTACTGGTGAAAATAATTTTTAAAAGCATTTAGTCTTCTTACTCAAACTCTGCTAAAATGTATTAGAATTTTGAGAACTATTACTATATACATTGCATTTAGTGAACTTTTTATGTCAGCAGAGCTCATAGGAAAGTTGAAGCACACGAGCACAGGAACCGCGTCTTCTCCTCTGTCTCCTCCTGTGGGACAACAACAGACAGAAAGCACCGAGTTGTTCACAAAGGATGAATCAGTCAATCAATCAATTAATCAATGTGATGAACTCTATATAGAGTCAAACAGTGGAAGAGACTTTGAAGGCTTGAGAACTTTTGTAAATGATTTCATGCTAGGTGAGAAAACAAAATATTGTGTATAGATTGCAACCACAAATTAATTGGTGATACTGGAAAGAACTAAACGAAAATATCCACCAAATGCTAATAGCTGCATAGGGGAAAGAAGTAAGTATAATTTCTCATTCCCACTCTACATCTTCCAACTTCTGAAACACACTCAGTGCACACAGATTACTTTTACGTAAAACAGCTTTGTAAAATATCTCCTTACATTCAAAGTACCGAGAAATGAGAGTGATTGTGACTACTGCCTGGTTTTATAAAAGGCAGCTCAGAGATGTGACAATTTGGGAAACACATCACCATTTCTGTATTTCCCTGAAAGGGAAAAATTAAAATAAGATTTATATAGAATGAAAAATTTAATGGGTTTGCGGTAGCTGCCGATTGTGTCTATTTGAAAGAAAGTGAATTTCAGTGCCTCAGAACAAGCCAGAGAGTAGAACTTTCTTAGTCTGAATCTTGCCTCTGCTTCTTCTGGTGTGTAGAAGCCTGGGAATCTATGGGTTGTCATGTTGTAGCTACTTAAAATGAAGTCTCTTAAACACTACTTCAGTTTTGCTCTTTGGGAAATTGGACTAACATTAGCATTCCCTTCTTGTTGTGGGATTACCAAACTAATACTTGCAAAATCAGATAGAGGATTGTCTGATACTTATTTTAAAAACCTGTATAGGTGTAAGCTCTTAGTATAAGCTACTTCTTATCCTATGTAAGTGATCATTGTGAAGAGTCACACGTAGACATCCAGTATTCACCCCCTGTGGATCTTTCATCTCTGGTGCACTCAGACCCACTTCCTGTCTGGATCAGCCCTTTCCTTCTTCATTTTCTCCATTTGTA
Source organism: Dinomys branickii (assembly GCA_004027595.1). NCBI lineage: Eukaryota > Metazoa > Chordata > Mammalia > Rodentia > Dinomyidae > Dinomys > Dinomys branickii. The sequence goes on along the minus strand of PVLD010000018.1, from coordinate 318,652 downwards.
TCAGGTTTGTAACATGGAATATCCCCATGCATATGGCTAAATAAGTCTATATTTTCCAATGATTTATGTGTATGAAATACTGAAGCTTCACACGGGCTGAGGCCACTGTTAAGTTCCGCATTTGATTAGCCTTGAAAATATCATGGTATAGCTGGGTGTGGTGGTGCATGCCTGTAATCCCTGCACTTGGGAGGCTGAGGCAGGAGGGTTGTGGTGAGTTTGAGGCCAGTTGGGGTACAAAGTGAGCTTCAGGGCTAGCCTGAACTGCATAGCAAGACCCTGTCTTAAAAAGATGAAAAAAAGAAAATATCATGGGGAGACTTCTATATTCATTGCTATATACAAATTTTGCTATTATGAAATTACGCTAAACACAGAGTTTCTGAGGCATTCTCGGCACACTAGCAGAGAAATATAAAAAAGATCCATTGCCTCAGCGCACTTCCATCAGGTTAATCTCTTACTATTGTTTCTGTGAGGAAGCATATTGTGTCTAACAGTATCCTTCTAGAAGGTGGAGGAGGTGGTCTCAGAAGTTCCTGACAATCCTCTTTCATAACCACATCAAACGTATTAAACCCATTAAACATCAAACCCATTAAATGATCAGGTCCTGTAATATTACCTAGGTTCTCACAACTAAATCTCATGGTTATTTACTATCCTCCAAAGGAGGGACAGGTACTAAGTTCCAAGTCATAATCTTTTATAAGTTCTTATGCAAAGAAAATATGCTATTTTCTTTACAGCAGCATCCCTAAATTCTTATTAAAATGTAATATTATTCCTCATAAATGTGAATCTAGGGAAAAGAAAAGGACAAGTTTGAAGTATGTTTGATCTAAGGTCCTTTCTCTAGGGAAAATTCATCCTCTCTTAGCATTAAGAGGAACCTATTAGGAAAGTGCTGCAGGAAAGAGACCCTTGCCCGGGCCCATCCAGTTCCCCAGTCCTGCTATCAGTGAGAATTGGGAAAAAACACAGCCTTTTTCTTTAACATCTTGGGCAAGGAAGGGATTTCCGAATAGCTTCAATGTATTTACAGTCATCACTAATACTTTAGAGGAAAAATGTTTTAAAAATTAAGTATCCATATATGTGATTTCTAATATCCAATTTCCAGGATTGAGGAGCAGACCAGGGCACCTTAGTAAGAAATAATGATGCAAAAGAACAGAAAGTTATCAGTTACCACAATCCCAGCTCTCTCGAATCTTATGTAATATTACAAAACAAAAACTCATCTCAGGCTGAGGAGAGATACCAAGAAAGCAAAGAGATGTCATCCATTGAATTTTGAGAAAGCTCCACCTTGAAGAAACTTGAGGATTATTTGATTTTGTGTAGTGAGCAGTAGCTCTCCTCCCTGAGAGCAGCTTGTGCCGTGAGACACTCGTCGCGGCCTGGGTTCCCCCACACTCTTCACCACATGGTGCACACGCCATGGAAAGAGTGGCTGAGAGTAGGAGAGCCTTGAGGGACCGTCAGGAAGAAAAATGGTGACTTCTAGAACTGCTCTCTCAGAGATTTCTTCCATCTCTGTTATTCTGCTTCTCCAAATAATACCAGCAAATTATTTTCTCTCATGCAAGCAGCAATAAAATCTCTCTTTTCAAGCATTCTTGTTGCATCATTAATTTGAAGGATGTCTTTCTTTGATAAAATACTGGAATTTTTGAAAGAAATATTAAGACCGTAGATCCTGAATAATGAGAATTTTCAGAAAAAACAAAACAAAACAAAACAAAAAAAACCCTGTTGTTCCTTTCAAATAAGACTTCCTCTTTTAGGAATGACTGGGTGCGGGTTGGCATTACTGGTGAGTGTACAAATCACAGGCCACTTTGGGCTTAAAATGCACTGTTTGGTCAAAATCAGAAAATTTATTCTTTTTACCCTTTGTCATACAAATAAACAGATACCTAGTGTTTGGTTTTTTTTTTTTTTTTTTTTTTTAGTCTCCTTTTTCCTCTGTAAGGGAGATTTTTAAAAAGTTGCCTGTGTCATTTTACCACTCAGCCTTCAGAAGGACAGGCGAGGCACACACAGTGCTCCTGCGTGACAGTCTCAGCCAGGTTCCACTTCCTGCATTAGCCATAGCAGCAAGTGCACCTGCTGGGTCTCAGCTTTGTGTATTTTGCTTTACATGTTACCCAGATGTTGGCCCTCAAGTAGCTTGTATTTTCAGCTCTGAAATCAGGACTGTTTTGATATTAGGGGACATCTACTCTTTGTACTACTCTCGTTAGATTTTTCCCTTTGAGTCAACACATCTGAGTCTTCATTTTTTCACAAGGTAGTACCAGGAATCATGCAGAAAATTAACACATCCCTATTGATAACTGCCAGGAGGCCTCAAAAGATTATAATGATGCATACGAATCATCCTGGCTCCGAATCTCAGAATGAAGTGAAAGTCTTTGATTTATTTTAGATATGTATGTAGTTACATTCTCAATCATTAGTCTGAACATTTTTAGCTAAAACACAGTAATCAGAATTTGGTGATTGCATTTTCCTAAAACAAAATCTGTAACAGGTTTTAGCATTGTACTGCTTAAATTATTGTACACAAGAATCAAATACAGAGATACCTTTTGAAACTTCAGTAGTTCTACTAATCTTTGAAACTTTTAACAGTTTGTATGTTTGAATAAATCTGATTCTGTTTATTCTATTAAAACAAAAATTGCTTTTCAAGAACATACTCAATATAATTAAGTTAAGCTCTTACATAATAATCAGGTGACTTTAGCTCACAGGTAGTATATAGATTGTAGAAAGAGGGAGATGTAAAGTCCACATACAGCTATGATGCAAAGTATACATGAAAATAACTAGAAGAGAAATAGAGTCAAAATTCTCCGAGCATCAATTAACTGAGAAATCCTGCACCATCAGTGAAGTTTTCTCATCGATTTACAGTAGATTTAAGATTTTAATACTGTAGAATTTGATGATAGGTATGAAAATATCATCAGATAAAGGAATCCAGGTTATTTATTTTATTGGTGCCCTCTATTATTGGTTTCCTAGTTTGTAAATAACCAGAAATGTCAAACAAGGAAATATTTTCCCTAGGTATGATTTCATCTGAAAACCAGAAGAGTCAGACAGAGCAGCTAGCACTGAAGATGGATTTGTTTCTGATGCGTTTCAGTGTTGGCAGATCAGAGCGTAAGCCAGAGTTCTGGATCTTTCATTCATGCTCTGTTATGTCCTTTGGTTCCCTGTTCCACACCTTGGTTACACAGCATCTTTGTTCATGTTACCTGAAATCTTATTTGGTTTGGGAGAATTTAAGAACTTTTCTTAACTACCTATCTCAGTATTTAGGAAGAAATCTGTCTTTGGGGATCACTGTACTTTCTCTTATTTAATTTTAACAATTATAAGTTCATTTTACTCCACTTCATAACACAATCCTTTCTATGAGAAAGTGTAGCCTGTCAGTTAGTTCCCATTTTCAATTCTACCCCCCCCGAATGAAAGGAAATTGATCAGTTTTTAAAAAGACGTCTACTGTGAATTCAAACATTTATTTAAAAGTACCAGTTATCCCACATGGACATCCGGTAGCTCTCAAATTACTGTCAAGCAACATATCATGTTTGATGCTTCAAGGTTCTGGTAGTGATACAAGAAATATTTTAATGGTCCTCAAAAATAAAGAAAAAATTCCTGACTAAAGGAAATTAGTGTGCCTTTCATTTTTCTTCTAACCATTTGTATGCATTTTCACAGTTTTGTCATGTTCAGATCAGGGTCCATTAAAAGCTACCAGATACTTTCAGAGTTCGTTTGCCCATTTCTAAATACAGCAATTTCAAGCGGTCTCTACAATCTCTTCAAAGCATGAAGTCTTGTATGGCATTATTTTCTAGTGAATGCTACATTGTCTACTAAAAATACGACTTTAGAATTGAGGTAATTCATGTGAGTTTGAGGAACTGCATGCTCTGAGCCAAATGATCACAATTCATCAGAAGTTTGCTGATAAGAATTTTACCTTATATTTATCAAAGTTGTAATGCATAGAGAATTTGTCTAAATATTTAATGAAATAATTTTTGTCATGTGTGTGGAGGATTTTACTGACCTTGCAAGAGAATATTTTATAAAATCTCATATAAGAGGCAAATGGAAAAATAACAGAAGTCATCTTATGACTCCTTATTTTCAGTGTCACTGATGATCGTGTAGCAGACAAATTGTCTCAAAACTCATTAACACACATATTGCGATACATTTCAAACTCAGTAACATATGTATTTCAGTTAGGCATTTTCTAGGTAACAGTCACAAGTTCACTAATGTTAAGGCCTCTCATCGCCAGTATCTGACCTATTTGAGCAGCCTGACATACTTAGCTCCGCAGTAAACCCACGCAGTCCTTCGCCTTGCTCTCTTCACCAAGGCCCGTGCTTCCTTGCTTGGCCTCAGTCACGGCTTCATCTCGAATTTCAACACAGTCGAATAAATTAGTAACCACAAAAGACTGTCTTCCACATTTTTTGTAAGAAAATCAGCTCACGTGTGCACTATGTTTTCTAGATTATGCTTTTTGCAAGTTTTGACAGTGATGTCTCTCCCAGAAATTCACTGGTTTCCTAAAATGTGAACCTAAATTGAGCTTGTGAAAAGTAGTTTATTCCAGTCTGTTTGGTGCTATATCCTTTAGATGTTTACCTTTCCAGTTTTCTTTCTTATTAAGTCTCCCTCAACCTCTCCCACGGTGAATATTCTAATGCATGGTGGTTGACCTTTGAAATTGTCATTGTCTAGTCATACCTTCTCATTATGACAGGACTTTTGTGGGCTTTGCCCTGGAGCGGTGATTTTTTTCCCTAGAAGTTAGTCATTGGGTAGTTGACTCGATGTTGAGTAAATGAAGGAATCTCCTTTCCTTCTCCATAAAAATATACATGAATTACCAATAATAGACATAATGGATTTAGAAACTTGACATTGTATTTAAAAGTCACCCTTTGTTTCCATGCTATCTACAGGGATGGATCTGAATGCAAACTTTTGGTTACTTACACTCCTATACCCGTTCTTGAAAAACATTAATGCTTTCAATTCTTTTCCCCCTCAGGTTTCACATTTTTTACATCAATATACCACAATAAACATTTTAAATATTGTTTTTAGGTAAATAGCCATTTAAGTCAATAAATACTACACTAACATTTCAGTCATTGTTATTCATCTACTGCTGTAAAGTAAATGAGGCAAAAACCAAAACTCGAATGTACAGCTCTCTCCTTTGTGGAACGCAAAATAGCCGAGTTTAGGTATCTCCAAATGTTTGCCAAGAGCTTACCTTTAAGGAGATTGGAAACCTGTGGCAGGTTTTCAGAAGCTCATAAGTGACCAAGATTATGCACAGAGAATGAAAGTCATTCGGAAGCCTGAAGGGCACTGTTTCTTACTACAGATGTTTTAATTTAGTTATAAAGGCCAAAGGGATAATTATTTGCCTTTTTAATACCTTCAGCCTTGTAAACATGTGCACCCATCCTGTGACTCTTCCTTGTTTGAAACACAAGGAGTTGAACTATTATTTGTAAAATACACTTCTTACATAACCCATTTGAGCATTTTAAAGTTTAAAGTATTTAAGTGATCTTTTTTAAGAAATAGAATTTTACAGATTTAAATATTTTGTTAGAATACTAAGAAACACTTTTAAAATTGAGAAGATATTCTCATCCACCCTTGCGTTTTATTAATATAACAGTGTCGTGCAGATAGGAAGGTGAGCTAAGTCCCCCATGTAAAATAACTTTGTTTAATGTTGGTAGGAATGGTGTGGTTATTCTGAAGAAAATCACCCATGTGCCTGGCTTGTCTTGCATACCTTAAATATGGAATTCTCATGGCTAAATATTTAAATTTTGTGTAGCCTGAGATACATTAAACATAGGAAATATCTTTGAAGAATTTAATTGTCTCTTTCTCATCTTCAGTTATGTATTAATCTGCAACTCTTCAATGGCTGGTTTGCTAAAGAAAGAATATTCATGATACTATAAAATTTATTGATTTGGGCTCCGTGTGCACAAGCAATGGATGCTGTTGCTACTCATAGCCTCGAGGCTGCCTTAACCTGTGTTTGTTCTGAACTGTTTCCTCTTTACCATAGCTCTTTTTCCATTCTTTTCTGTGACTGACTAAAGAAGAAGAATCTGTTTTAGAAATTAGTTCTCATAGCGAAAATGGAGAGAATTAATTTTGGCAAAGACACCGAACATTTTGAAAAGGATGACGTAAGGTCAGCATTCCCAGCCTAAACCATCCTCTCGGGACACAGTCTCTCTGTGGTAGCCCCTAGAGCTCACCCGCTCCTCGCAGTTTCTGTGGGAGATCTGTGGGCAGAATTGAACCAGGAAATGGTTGACCCCATACTTTGGAAACACCAGGGACAGCAGCTGACACTTTCCACTATGTCATTCTGGTGACGCTTGGGAATCTCCTTTGATCTTTCCTAAACGAATCTCTTTGGTGTGGCTTTTAATAAAGAGAAATCACGTTGTGGGAAGGGAAATTATCTGAGAAGGATCAAACGAAATTTATAAAGCATAAGTGAGCTTACAAAGACGAAGGATTTTTTTGGCATCATTCATTGACTAAATTAAAAGAGAATTATGAAGGAGCATAGAGCAACACCGTTTTTTGTTTACAAACATGGTTTTGGCTAAAATCCTAAAATGTTTGTTAATTAATGTTATCAGAAGGATTAGCCAATTCATTCTAGGTAACAATCAAATACTGCGTAAAGTCCCCACTCACTTAAAAAATAGTTTCACTTCTTTTGAAGCCTCGGTTTTCCTTTCTTGCATACTGTGATGGAAATCAAATAGCACTGATATTTTCTTAGAAAAATTAGCAGCTTTTAAAATTTTTAGTTATTTTGTAACTATCGTGATTTACCTGACTGACGGCTTAAATGTTTGATCTCAGAAATTGAGGTTGTAGCTCTCAGAATTGTTCAGAGTACTTTAAAGGCTTGAACATATGGTGGACAAAAGTAATTTCTAGAGAATTTATTGAGATGTAAAGGTGTTAAATATAGTAATAAATATTTCTAGATCAACATGGTGAACCTTTCAGCTCCTTACTTGTTTGGTAATAAGAATTGAGTGAATTCATGAAGCTGAGGTAGAATTGAAACTCACTTGGTGGACAGCAGAGAAGAAAGAAAACCAGAGGTATGTGAAACAACTGAACTATTTTTTACTGCATAATTACAGTTGAATGTAAATCTATGATGTTTGATTTAAATTCATTTCATCTAAGAAATAACTTCTGAGCCTAGGTCTTCCACTGTTTCTGTAATACATCAGGTACTGTTGAGTGGTTTTATATCAATGTACTAGGCTAATAGAAACTAAGTAAGGATATTTATTTGGGGGGGCTAATAAATTGGGGGGGCTAAGGAAATTGTTCATCATGTAAGCAAATAATTTCAGGAGAGAACAGCTTTCCTGTTCAGTGTTCTTACAAATTACGAATTAAGACTACCACTACAACTACATTTGAAAGCATGTATAAAAACCGATTTATATATTTTTTGTTTTTAAACTTATACCTCATGACAGTGAAAATTTACCTCTGAGCACAAATTCAGACTGAGACATTATAAAGACATGATAGTAAAGAGACTTTTGTATAACAAGAATGATTTCTATTTTATAACAATGAAGATTAAGTTAATTGCAATGCTTATTATTAGATCATCATTTATTTTATCCATCTCTTTGTCAAAGGATTTCTACAAAATGCCCTGTTAATTGCTGAAGAACTAATGCCAAGAAAGTTGAATTATAGGTGAGCAGCAAGTAGTCTGAAATGACTCAGTGATATTTGATTGAGGAGTGTGATGGCAGAGTGAGCTATTTGTTTATAGTAAAAAGTTTTAAAAATAACAGAGCTCAGTATTTTCTCAGAGGTTCTTCAACCTTCATTTCAAAGTCAAACATCTAGGTTTGCATAATTAATGCATGATATGCTGTGTTCTTTGCCTAGTTCCTTGTGTAGTCAAAAAATATTAAATGAGAAAATATAGAAGAGTCCAGAAGCAACCCAAATACCCTTTTAATTTTCTAAACATCCTTCAAATTCATTCAGTATCCTTTCAATTTTCAACTGCACAAGTACTGTCAGATCAAGAGATTTTTTAAAGCTGAAAGTAATGAGTCATTATTTCATGGCAGTTCTCTCAGATTCAGGGTCTCAAGTGCTTAGTGTCATTGACAGCGGCCCTGCCAATTTTGTAAATTGAAGATTTGGTCCTTTTAAGGTAGGCAGAATTGGACAGAAGTAAAATCTAAGAGCCAGCAAAGGAGGGTGTGTGTGTGTGTGTGTGTGTGGTAATATGTGTTGTTAGAAAGTCTGGGATTAATTTCAGATCCTGAACAAGTTTGTTGTTGTTGTTGGCCAAATAACTAACACTCTATTTTCTCATGGGGTTTACGGTCCCACAGTTGTTATGAAAATCATACAGGCTATGAGGTAATATAGATGAAGTTCCGCATAGATTATCAAATGTGATGTAAAAACAAAAGCTGAAGCCTGCCACTAAATGGGCCAGACTGTGTCTCCCTCAAGAGCATTTTGGCTTCGGTGAATCTGCTCATTTCCACTTCTCCATCAATTAAAATACAAGACATTTTAACTTGTAGCATCTCCCTGGAAAACTCATTTTGGACTCTTTGTTAGGCCCAATAACTTACAGGAGAACATTTCATCTTCTAAGTGATTGGAAAGCGTGCCACAGGAGAAGATAAATTCCTTCAGAGAATCTGAAGGGGGGGGTAGATGTTATCTAAATTATGATGAACCATCAAGAAATATTTCCTTCTGTTCACTTTTGCTTCTATCCATTTCCATCCCATCTAAAAGCTTTGGTTAACACCAATTTAGGAATATTCAACCTGATCCAAAAGCCCTATACCATGAGGAAGCGTTCTTGTAATACTTTTCACTGTAAAGTGAAATCTTATACAAGTGCTTTAACTACTTACTGTGCAATTTTTAATTTCCTCCACAATCAAAAAAAATTAAATCTCAGTTTCTCCATAAAAAATAGACTCTGGCAAGATCAGAAGGACTGATGGAATTTTATATGTAATTATATACAACTTCTTCCTTTTAGTGAAAATGCTTTAACATTTAAATATATCCAGAATGACTTGCTACAGCACCAATGTTGGGATTTGAGAATAGCATCGGGAATTTTAGCAACTAAACTGAAATATAACTTCAAGTTTCCTACTTATGTAGGTAATTACACATAATACACTAGTGAGATGTTCTGATGGTTAGTTTTCTGGCTGGACTTTTGTTCTTCAAAATATGACTTAGCCATTTACCCATAAACTCCATTTAAAATGGAGATTTTAACTTGAAAATAACAACAAATAATTTACACTCTTTTCTTTTCTTCTTTTCTCCATTATTTTCTCTTTCTGGGAATGTAAGCCAAGCTAAGCAAGGTAACTTATGAAGAAATCAATTGATTTTCTCATTTATCAGCAGCAGGTTCTAACTTACCATGTATAATTCTTCTGTGTGTAAGTAATGGTACAGGCTAAACCTTCCACATTTGGAGTTATACATCTTACAATCTTTGTAAATATGATGAGTAAAAATCAGAATAATACTCATTGGTATCCCTTGTTTCTCCGACAACTCAGCCGTGGTCATGGTGTCATACACTCATTTCCTAATATGATTGCTAGCTTCATAAAATTACCATGAATTGTATGTGTAAAGCCCCTACTACCTGCATGGCCTCAAAGCAAACCACATGTACTTTTAATATTATGTAGTCTGTTGATTTATGATTCCCCTTAACGCACAAAATTCAAAATTATGGAAAAATTGCAGAATAGAATTGAAAAATGGAATTCAGTTAACCATTTCAGTTTTCTTAAAAAGATATTTCTTTGAACTGGATAGCAGAGAGCAGATTGAAGGTAAGAATTTCCTTTCAATCCCAGTAGGGGAAGTGCTGGCTGGAGTTTAGAAGGACTGGACAAGGTACTCACACTGCACCGCCAGGACCCGGAGAGCTGGAGTGTTGAGTCCTCCTGAGAGCACCGTAGGTTGGTTCATTAAAAGCAGAGGCATCATTCTTCTTTGAAAACCGTGGGCTGAAACAGGCCCAGGGCTAATTTTTTTAGTGCTCAAAGTCTTGGACACTGAACTCTAAAGAACACTCTTTTTCTGAAAGCATATTCCTTTTACTCATCACTAAAACATTAAAATAGCTGATCGGTAGGGTGAGATTAAAAGTTTCTTTTTTGAATCATCAGATCAAGGTTAGGTTGGAGAGCTTGCTACCAGTATTCAAAAGAAAAATGTTGAAAGTCATAAAACATTTCTCATAAACCCTCTTCACTGGATAGAAGGAGAGTAAAAGGAAATATGATAACCCCAATTGATTTGCTATGATTTTTCTCCTTTGAATTTGGAACATCTGTAATATGCTATTCTAAAATTGATTACATTCCCAATTCTGTCAGCGATGATGAGCTTAGTCTCATCAAAGCCAATGTGTCATGGTTGAGCTCCAGCTCCTGCCTACATGATGGAGTAGCACAAGGCTTGTGGGAGGGATGGGAAAGTTAACTTACTTCTCTTAACTTGATGTATCCATGGATAAGGACAAGGCAATACATCTCTGTACCTTGTAAATACGATGGGGAAGGGTGGGTAAAACCTTTTTCCTCCCTAGTACCTGATTCTCATTTATCAAAGATGAGGGACACTTGGTTGGCAATTTAAGAGTACCTAGTATACACCTTCACAGGAGGTTGCAAATAGTGAGATGTATTTCAAGTGCTACTTTAGAAAATAATTTCCTATGTACCAGAACACTTTTCTAAGTATCATATAGGTATTCAACATTTTTTCCACTTATACAAATATAATTATCTTACCACCTTCTTCCCTCCTTTTGCTTCGACACTTTCATTTTTCTTGATTAGCTCATTGGAAATACAGCAAATGATTTTTTTCTGTAGAGAAATACATGTGTGTGAGATTTACACAGTGATTTCTCAAGGGAAAATCTGTTTAAAAATAGAGGATGGTAGTTTCAAAAAGCAGTCGTTCTCACTACTACCCTGTGAGATAAGCAAACTAAACCTGTTGTTGTCTAATTAAAGGTGATTAAAGTGAGATCTACGGAGAGATGGCAGGTTCAGCTCACAAGTCTGGGAATTGCAGAATGATATAGAACCCAAATCTAGCTACTTCAGGGCCGTGAACTGCTCTCAGAATGACATCCTGTCTCATTCAGCATTTGTATGTCTCCCTTTAGGTGTAACAAGGCCTGTAAGTAGAAGATGAATGTCAGACATTTTAGGAATTAGGATTTATATACTGGAGTTTAGATTTACTATCTCAACTCTAGGACCTTGGAATAGGACTATGCTAAAATGACTATATACATTTTTAAAAAATTTCTGTGCCTAGCACACATGCAAATTACTGGTTCATTATTCTATCAGCCTTCTTAACCAAGTTTGCTAGAACAAATGTGTCCTCCCGCAGTAAGACAGCTTACCTGCCAAGTGTGACATTTCTATAACCAAATCAATATTTCAATACTCTCCACCTATAAATCTGATGCTGATTTGAATTTCAGGGAGTAATGAATGATCCAATTAAGAAACAAACAAAAAAGTAAAAAAAAAATAATTAGGGTGTTTATTCTTCCCTGATGATAAGAAGTCCTTGACAAGAAAGAATGCTGTTCCGAGCCAGGCTCATTCTATAGGTGTAATTGATCTTGGAAGTTAAAAGTTTGTTTGCATTTTTAACATTCAGAGTTAAATATATTGCTTTGATAAAGCTGTTAAGTGGCAGCTTACCTACTGCACACTTTATTACTCTTTTGTCTTTTAAATGCGCAGACATTTTCTGCTAAGTAAGATACACTTACAAATGAAGATAGGCAGGGAAACGAAATACTCTGCAGAGTCCCTGTCATGTAGAAGGGCCCACACAGTTTCTGTTGGGTGAATAATGAAAACTGCACTTTTGTTTTTACAAATTTCTTCTCTGGAGAGTTGAAAGTTTGATAAACATTTATACACTCGCATGCTCTGTTCCACTGAAAATTATTCATCCATTTGCCTCCATCCATCCATTCATTCATTTATTTGTTTAGTCATTCTCTGTTTATGGTGTGCCTAATCTGGCCAAAACTTTGGAAGATACAAAGATGAAATGGAAACAGAAACAGATCAGGATTCTATCGGGCTTAGCCTACCAAGGAAGAGTGGGTAAACAGGTCTGTCTGTCTGTATCTACCTATCGAGCCATCATCAGTCTTTTACACTACCACACTGCCACATTTGGGTCTCCATTCAGCTGTGGAAACTCACCATGATTGTGAAGTCTGAGCCCCACAGTAGCCTCTAGAGAACTCATGTTTGTTCCAACTTCCCCCCACCCCCATCCGTGAGACTCTACTGAATGCCATTTAGGCTCCACCTGAAAGGCAACAGCTGACACTCAGTAGTTTCATCTGGGTATATCCCAACTTTACATTTTGAAAACATACATATAAAACGCTAATAAAGAGAAGAATAGTCAGGAGTGGCACAAGTCATAGTTCATATTAATTCCTCCCAGACTGGACAAACCAGCAACTCCTATGAAGAACTGAGCCTAGAAGGGGTAGAAAAGTTTTGTCATGCTGAGAGCATAATGTTCTCCTTCGTAAACATCAGGAGCAGGTGAAGATGGGAGTGGGCTCTGAGTGTTGGAGCCACAGATTTCCCTCGCTGGCTTGGGCAGGAGAGCAAGGACCTCATATTCTTCATAGAGGTCACCAGGGCCAGGAGCAAGATTATTATTCCACAGCCAGGGAAGTATCACTGAAGCTTTGAGCATGACTTCAGAACATCACGTATTGAAAATTTGCCCAAAGGGAAACATGCTGGGGCCAATTAAAACCAAGAAAAAGGGTGGAACAAATAAAGCAGTTATGATTCTTGGAACAAACAAGGTCAAGGCGTGGAAAGGTCTGAGCTCTGCAAAGCATAGTAAATGCGTCACAGGTGTAAATCTGAGTATGGAATTCAAATGACTTTCACTTACTCAACAAACATGTTTGATATTCAACCTAATTCTCAGGGCTCTACAAGGTGCTATGGACATTTGTATAAATACAGGGCATTATAATATAAATATACCACAGTAGTATCCTCATGGGGCCCAAATCTTTGTATCTTTTATCTTTAGGGTAGCAAGATAAATACTTGCACTGGTTAAAGGGTGCGATAACATCAAAGCCGTGTATGAGAGTTAAGGCTCAGGGAGGAAGGTGATTTAAAGCAGTCTCAAGGTTGGAACGCAGATTTTGGACCCAGAATCACTCGTGTTAAAATCTCAGTTCCCATACTTGTTACTAGCCTTACTTTGGAACAACTACTCAACCTTTAACTTTCCATTTACATTTCTGCATAATAAGCAATATAATGTGTTCTCTGCTATTTGTTGTAAGAATTGAAAGGGCAGCTCATGTGAAGCACTTATGGTGTAATAAACAGCAGCTGGTTTTTACTACTGTGATCGATATTTGAGAGTAAAATGAGGGGTAGAATCTCAAGGACAGCATGAATTCGGTTTGACACATATCCAGTGCACACTTCAAAATGTGAGGCCCAAAGAAAAGAGTTCTTGAAAGGGACTCTGTGTCCAGAGAGGCCGACTTAACCTAGGAACGTGAATGATGGAGACTTCCGAGACGGTGTATGCGGAGGAGCAGCAAAGACACACCCTCTTGGGACACTTCAATTTAAGAAGTGGGAGGCTGAGGCAGGAAAACAATGAAGGAACTAGTAAACATGAGCTTGTCTTTTTTTGGTCTTTTTTTTTTTTTTTGGCGTTTTTAATCAAATAAGAATCATTTGCTCAGCTAGATGAGGTGGTACAGGCCTGTACTCCCAGCATTCTGGGAAGCGCAAGTTGGAGGATTTGAAAGTTCAAGCCCAACCTCAGTAACTTACACATTTAGCAAAAATCTATCTCAAAATAAAAAATAAAACAAGGGCTGGATATGTGGATTTGTGTAAAGGCCCTGGGTTGAATACTCAGGATTGCAAAAACAAATCATTTGGTTTATTTAAAAAAAATACAAATTTGAGCATCAGGAACTTGATATTTGATTTAATGTCATGATGCTTTTATTGGACTTTCCTTCCTTGCCTGGTTAGATTGCTTATCCCGCCCACTGTAGATGAACGCATAGTTTTCTAAGTGTAGTAGTTTCTACTTAAGAATGGCTAATTTTTGTCACCCTGAGATTTATGAGATGCTCTCTTTGACTTATATTACAGAGTTAAATTATTATTTTTATGAATTAAGTAACAACAAAATACATGAGGAGAGTTCAAGATAGCAATATAATACCCTTTGTCTCCGCACAATTTTTTATTTGATAAAATTTACAACATTAACTGTTACTAGGAAAGATGTGACCTGATGTGAACAGCAAAAGAAAGATATCTAAGTGTAATAATTAATCTAATAATATAAAAGGTCTCACCTGGTGATCATAGTGTTAAGTGAAATAACTCAGACACACAAGCTTATATGTCACAGTTTCTCTTATAAGTAAGACTTAATATATATAATAGTACCTTACATATATGTATTATATATATATATATATATATACATATATATTATGAAATAAAAAATACATAATAGGAAAAAAGCAAAAGCAAAATTTATTGTAATCCAGAACTGACACGGTTTCTAAAATTTTACTTTGATGTAGTACAGTTGTCTTACATGTTTTGCACATTTTTTGGCCTAGTAGTTTGGTTTTATAATCTGTATACACGATAATTAATTTATGAGGTCTTGTGGAGATAAACAAGTGATGCTGAAACTGGAAAATAAAAGGGGATGGAGAGCGGGAAACACAGGATTGAAATGTGTTATTATATGTATCTGTTCTCTACAATGAATGTAGCACTATGTACTGCAAACGTACTAATAAAAGTAAAAAAATTATAAAATAAAGTTATCTAAAAACCAATTCATTTTTCCATTGTTATAATGAAATATGATAAATTTTGTCCCTAAATGGCACTCAAAATGAAGCACTCAAGGCTGCTAAATGAAATTTTCCGTATCAATGTAGCAAAAAGCAAGCTAGGTTTAAATAAATCTTAGTATATATCCACAGCATGCATTTTAAAAACCCAGTGTGCTCAAATTATAGAACTGAAACAAATTTCAAATGTTTTATGTTAAGCTTTTTTTACTTTTACCATTTTAAGATCTGTAGAATCTACAGAGTTTGAAGGAATGAAGTTAGCAAGTGCCTACTTTAAATGTTTATTAAATATCTCAACTATATGAAACCACACCCAATTTCCTCTCTCTGAAATACTGTCACCTATGACAGTAAAGGACAAAAGAAAATTTGTAAAGCAAAATGCCAAAACAACACCTCCTGGCCCCCAAAAAATAACTGAGAGAGAGAGAGAAAAAAAAGAAAAACATTTTAACTTTCCCCATGGAGGTCTTTTTTGCTATTATTTATGTTAGGGTATGGGTTTGTTTTTTAAACTCAGAGTTTCTGGGTTAAATAGTTTTAAGATAACAATAGCATGGCTTTTAAATAAGTGTCGTGATACAAGAAATACGATAGACTAAATAAGAGTTAGGATTTTATTCTCAGTAATTTCCAATGTTCATGTCTTTTATTCTTTTAAAGAGCTGTAAAGACACACAATGTGGGAAAAGCTGGGCTGGCTCTTAGCGGATGCAGACCCATGTTTTCCTGAATGGTACTGCGCTTTCTAGACAGAGGGAGGTGAAATGGAAGCCACTAAAATGTAGCTTTACCTGAACAAGCTCTGGAAAGGAAGATGAGAGAAGTGAGATTTCTTGAGGGGTCGGACCACTAACATATTTTGAAGTGTTAAAGCAACTTAACTTGTCTTCACATCTAGCACAAGTCAGTTCATTTTTAGGTGTCCTCATAGAGAACAATGGTGTTAGAAGAACTCCACAGAATAGGTAAATCCATTTATTCAGGTATTTTTATTACGGATACTGAAGAGGACTGACTTTATTTCCATTTTGGTAAATCTTACATAGAAGAATAAAGCCATTGGTCAAAATGGTCCTTTAGAATAACTCATGTATACTGTTTCTTCTCAGTATGAGAATTTACTGTTTAATAACAGAATAACAAGTCTTTTCTTCATACAATACTGTGCTGCAGACTTGGTGTTGAAAACTGTAGGATCAGCTAATATATATATATATATGTATACAGAGAGAGAGAGAGAGACAGACAGACAGACAGACAGAGAGAACTGAATTAAGGACTGCAAGGTAGTATGGCAATTTAGGTGATATTTGGAATGATACATGGTCTTAGGTTCAAATTCCAGTCGTGTCTCTTCCTTACAAGTACTTGCCCTTTGAGCTGTAGGCTGATTTTATAGGGAGTTATGAAGATTAAAAGTGTCTGTGATCTCTAATCCACTCCATATGAGGACACTTGATTTTATAGTCTCTCTTCGCCTTTGTACAGGACTTTGCTTTGTAGAGTGAGGGTGAGAGACAGAACTGTACATAATTTATTTCTACAAAACCAGTCATATATCAATTAAAGAATACATTATTAACTTGAGAGTCATCATAATAAGACCATGAAGTGGATTTTCTATGGTTAAAAACACTAGTTTTAAAACTATGGAAAGTCATAAATGAGTCATGGCAACCTTTTGACAAAATCACAGATTATACAGAAATGTATGATTCATCTGTGTTTTCCTTAAACTTTTACCTGGCAGAGAGAAGAGGGTTATTGATTTCTACATCTCCTTCTAAGATTGTTAAATATATGCTTTAACTATGCAGTTTATATTCAAAATAAAGAAAAATAACTGACAAAAACGTCTTCCACTTTAAAACAGAAACCTTTCACAGTTTTCCTGTTTTCATACTTTTAATAAGAATGAATTTATCTAAAAGATTAATAACTTACCTCTAATAATAAAACCCATAGCCTATTTGAATATAAGTAGGGTGTATATAAAGGAAGTTTAGAAAAATTTTCTGTTCCCAAGACGTCTCCCTTCAATTTACAAAAGAGCAGATGTGCTTCATTTACAGTGAAACTTTGCAGATTTTTCTTAAGAATTAGAAAAATGGTGAAGATGATGGCATTTAGTTTTTCCTTCCATGTTATGAAATGTTGCAATATACGGGCACACATATTATCTCACACAGTGTGTCTTTGTTTGCAGAATAAATGTTCAGAGACGCCACAAATTTCTCTTATTTTTTGCATTAACTCGTGCTGTTACCAAGGGCGTGTGAGTGTAAACATTTTCCCACATCCTTAGTAACAGTTGGCAGTGTCAATCAATTCCATCTCTGCCAATTTGATACATAGAAAATGATATTTTTTAAAATTTTCATTTATTTAATCCTAAGTTAGGTGTGGTACTTTTCCATTATGATTACTAAGAATTTGGGTAGAATTTGTATGGGTTTTACCTGCTCAAAAACTGAGCACAGTTAATGATTTCATTTCATTCTCAAACTGATCCTAGGAGATGATATAGGTAATAATATTTGGCACATTTTACAAAAAATATCACCACTCATAGAATCATGCTCTTGTCATCAGAGTGGTAAATGACATGGGTGGGATTAGTGCAGCAGCTTGTTTAACACCAAGTTTATTATCTAAGTCATGGTTCCAAATTATCCCCACCTCTTGATGATGAAGACAGTGTGACTTTTCTCACTTTACATTATATTGTTTTGTTTCCATCATTCAGATACAGTCCAAAAGCATAAGCATCTGCTATTTGCTAGCACTGTCTAGGTTCTGGAGTTATAGCAACAAACAATAATCCATTATTAATCAACAAGAAAATTAATGAACATATATTTTTCTTTCAGGAGCATTACGATGTAGAGGCCTCACAAACCGTATCACAGGTACGTGCTTAATGATACATGTGACAGGCACCACAAGAGGAGTATTATGGGATGCTGTGTGCACACATAGTAGGCATCCGAGGGGCAGCACAGGGAAGAAATATGCTCAAAATGTATGGTTTTTAAATTATTTATCAAGGCAAAAGACAAGAGATATTATGATAAAATATCTTAAGAATTTAACTTATCCTAATGAAACACTTGTGTTGAAATTTCTTAAATTGTGTTTGAAAATAATCTAACTATGTGCAAACTTAGGACCTACATTTTTCCCCTTAACTTTCATTTTCTAGCAATCAGGGAAGGTAAGTAGGAGGGCTGAGATGTGCATTAAATGTCCAGTTTGAGAGTACAGAAGGTGAGCCAGGGGCAGAAAAGACACACCCAAACCCCTATATCTATGTGTAATGAACAGCCTACATTTACAGATATTTTTTGGAAAAGTTAACTGATCATCACAGCATCATACATTTTCTGATTGAATTAACCGAATTAGAAAACAGAAGCCTAATCAGTTTTATAGTTTGGAACCGTTCAACGTATTCTGAACATGGTTTCAGGAGCTGTAAGAAAGAGAAAATGAATTTATTATTTAAGAAAACTCACGGAAGGGTTTCTGTTCTCTCCCTCAGACCGCATACACTTTTCAATCTTTCACCACCTTAACTTACATACAATGTAATTATATACGATCTATGTGTGCGTGTGCTGCACAGAGCAGAGGGCAGACAAACATATAAGTTCCTTCCTAAGGACATACTTACTGGATGTGTGAATGACCAGGCCTGCAGAGCGTTGCTGCAGTATTTTCTCATCCGCCTATCTCATGCCTTTCACTCATGCAGAGGAGAGATTTTAAAACAGAAAAAAGAGATACAGGAAAGATAAAAACATAAATATATCAAATGTGGAAGTCACTAAATGAATACATTTATTTTCCACAACTTGTCTTCTGCAATACACGCACTTAAAATATAGGGAACATGAGGGAGCAGGAAGACAAGCAAATAATTATTGCCTGAAATGTAGCATCTTATAGTTTTCCTTAGATGTTTAAGTAGTGAAGTTTTATTGTTTTGCTCAAACATATTGCATTAACTGTGAGAAAAATAAGAAAGCAATAATTAAAAAAGGGAAATTTAGACATTCTTTGCTACTTGAAGCACTATTTTTTTCCTTAAAGCTTGAGAATAAAGACTTTAGTCAAGATGATCGTGACAGTTATATGGACCACTCTAGGGAGTTTTCGAGTAGGAGAACGTCACTGGGTTCAGTTCTCAATCCAGCTTGGGCAAGTGGGAATTTGCAGCCCAGGATCACTGGTAGAGGGCGATTGGATGGATTGTGACAAAATATCTTAAGAATTTAATTTAACCTAACAAAATACTTGTGTTCAAATTTCTTAAACTGCTTTTTGAAAACACTTCCAATGTTGAATGTGAACGTGATTAGAAGGGAATGTGATTCTCATTAAACCGACCCAGCAAGATTCTTGTTGAACACAGGCCAGCTTGGTCAGATGTCACCTTGGATCTGGTAAAGGAAAATGAAACACTGGATTTTACAAGGAAATACAGAAATGGGTAGAAGAGAAGACTGAGATTCAGCCAAAGAGAGAATCTCTGCCATTTTCCCCATCTTGTTCAAAAACAGGAAAAGACATTCTTCTCCACTTTGAACAATGGCATTTGTTGTTCCCATTGGTTGCCTTTTGTTTATTATGGACCAGATGATTCAACAGATGAATCTGTTGAGACTTGTTAGTAGAAGATGTTTGCAGGAGGGGGCAAGCTCAGATATTGAACAAGGAGGAATTTCCATGAAATAAAGATTATTTCCAGAAACGTGGTTTCTAAATCCAGAGGGAAACTGGGGGAGATTTCTCTGTGTTGGGCTGGAGGACGGATTTCCTGCTCTCCGTCTGAAAGTCTCTGGTGAGGCATCAGCTGCTCTTGTTTAACTTTCCGAGTGGCCCCAGCAGCAGCAGGCCGTGCTTTTTGGGGATCACTGTACAAGTCTGAATAAAGCTCCTACTTTCCCTCTGCTGTCAGTGGTTGAAGGTAAAGTTTATCCCCATCATTTTTACTGATACCGGCTGCATTTATGTTTGCCATTACCAGAAGCAGAAATTCAGGAGGAGATAAAAAAAGAAGTTAAGAAATCCACCTCCTGAAGACTTCAGTTGCTGCACTAGAACCTTCCAAGCACTGCCGTAGCCTGAGGAACACACATGGCAGCAACTTGAACATGCTGGGTCCAGGTCAGGACCGTGAAACCAAACATCGCCCTGTGTCCAAGTGCTTGGCTGCAGGATGGAAACAGACGCTACCAGGGACATCTCTGAGGATTTGAGTCTTTTGGAGGAATTGACTCTGCCAGAGACTGAACTATTTTATGGACAAGGATTTTAAGAAGTTGAAAACCAGTGTTACTATGGCCATTTTCAAATGAAAAGAACAGAAGGCTCAGAGGAGAATCCCCCAAAAGCCTCAGGGAAATACAGCCTCAATCCTGTCTAGCATCTCTGAGGATTCTGGGTAGTGTAGTCCAGTGTGCTGCCCCCACACCCCTCACTGAGGAAGAACTGGGAAACAGGTCCCAGAGGGTACTGGGTAGCACAGTTGAACCTGAACTTTAATTGAAATCTGGAATTTGAACCTGATCTCAAACCTGGCCCGAGCCTGAACCTTAACTTTGAACTGGATCGTGAACTTGAACTTGACTTTGATTTTAGACATCATCACATTTAAAATCAAAGTCAAGTGTTTTGAACTTGACCTCAAACCTATTCTGGAACTTGCTTTTGAAACTGATCGTGCCCTTGAATCCTACTGTGATTCTGATCTTGAAACTAAAGTTGCCTGTGAACATCCTGGCAGCACACTTAGATGGAGTTCTCCAGGAGGATGGTGCCAGGGCCCTGCTCCTCCATCAGCCCAGAAGACTGCAAGGGACATCCCGGGTCAGAGATAATCAGTGTGATCACCTGACAAAATCTGGACTCTGAACTTCAGAGCACTGTTCTATGTGCACCTGGATCTGTATCATAAAGTAGTTACATATGGTTCAAATATAAGTCTACATTTTTTTACTAAGATTTTAAAATCCTATATGGCTTGGGTTGTCAATATCTATGATGCTGTGTTTTATGATTCCAAAGATTATGTGGAATAATCTTGGTGTTAGAGACAGAATAATAATTTATAATATTATTTATTTAATAGTTTCTTAAATGGAGGACGATAGAGGTAGAAGGCATTAACTAGAGAATGTTCTGAAAGCAAATGATCATTTTGGAAAGATTACATGCAGTAAAATTGTTTCAATCATGAGAGCAAGGATTTCCATAAAGCATAACTTATAGTTTCTCAGAACTGTTTACAGCGTCAGTTGCTGAACTCTTACATTGTGCCAGAGAGCACTCTACGTGCTCTGGAACAATGTTGTTTAATAAAAATTCCATACCTGAGCAAAGTCACAAAGAAATCTTCTCTGTCCTTTTTTGGTTGTTCCAATGTGGCATGGTATCTCCGCCATAAAAATCGAATACATAGCTATTCATAGAGTCTAACTAAGTTCCGTCATCATCAAAACCCAAGAACCGGATATAAAGGGAATCCAGAATCCATGTATTGCTCACGCAGTGATCTAAATAGTAAAGCTTAGAGTAAGAAAAAAGGATGATTGCAGGGCATTTTGAAGGAAATTTATATATTTACAATATATTCAGTTTGATTGTACTTCTTTTAAGTAGTGTAATTTAACATACTATTTTAAAAGTTATATATGTTTCATTTTAAAAAATATCACTTTACTACAAATTAATGTATTAGAAAACACACTTACTTGGGTCTCTTGGATTTAAAAAACAAAATAACACTATTTTGTGTCTCAATGCATATAGCAACTGCTCTTATAAAATCGGGCCGGTGAATCTCCAATAAAGAGAAAAGCCATGTCTCAGCTCAGAGTGGTATCTGAGAGCATGTTTTCAGGGCTGGGGACACAGCTCAGTGGCCCAGCACTTTGCTTGAGAGAATATTTTCCTCCAAGGCCTTGACCTGCATAAATACTTTATTCACCAGGGTTTTATTCTGGCAGCAAAATGATGGAGCACACATTCTAAATCTAACAGAAGTTTCAGACATATCACAAATACAAACAAAACATATGTGAAAAGAAATTTTACCTCTTAAAATAAACTTTTAACTCCATCTGAGTTCACACTTTTGATATCTGAAGCATGTATTTGATCTCTGGAGCACATATTTATGGATATTCACTCACAAAGCTGCCTTCTTTCGCATAGAGGAAGAAAGAAGTACTTGGGATGTAGTTAGATCTCAGTGTTAATTCTGATTCTGCTATTTATTGACTGAGATAACATTTCTCAGTGTTAATTCTGATTCTGCTATTTATTGACTGAGATAACATTAAACTTTACAACTATATATACTATATAGACATTATCTGTCTATCTATCATCTATCTGCCATCTATGATCATTTCACTCTAAGAATTAATCTGCTTGTGGCCTATTAATTTCTTAGCAAGGAATGAACCCAGTGTATGATTAGCTCTGTATAAATTTTTATGTGTTGGGAAATTCTTCAAAGAGTTTCTAAGAAATGTTCACAGGAAGTAATTTCAAGCCACTGTGTTCTGAGTTAGATGCTCATAATTCTTAGCAGTATGTATGTTTCATTTTTTATATTTTCTCTCTCAGGATGTATGGTTCTTAAACAAAACCCCACCTCCAGTCGATGGCAGGGTTCGATGTTATGCAACGGATTATGAAATAGCTACAGAATCACTCTCACATTTTACTTCCTTGCAGTCTGATACACTTGAGAAATTCTCAAGAAGTATGACTGACAGAAGTGAAAGGACATCTTCTATCACAGTGCCAATCTCTGTTTTTAAAATTTGTTTTTCAAAATGACAAAAAGAGATCAAGGTCACACAGCAAATGACCATGTGTGACTCATTTACAAGGAACTGAAGAGTTGAAGGAATCATAATAATATTGAATAAATTTGCATCTTTTATTTTCCAGTTCATTATTTATAGTAGTTTCATCCTTGTTTCAACAGCGCTTCTTCTTCTCTACTCTAATATCATACAATCTACAAGTAAAGAAAGGAACACAGAATTGATAATTGCCTGTGTGTCATATTTACGGCTAAAAGGAATTGAGCCGAGTGTAGAGGTGTGGATTGAATATCTGGTACAAATCAGTTTTATGATTTTTGGTTTGATGAGGAGACTCAGAAACTCCCTCATATGCCATTCAAAGTTTATTTAACTATTTCAGCAAATGAAGAGAAGAAATTTATATTCTTATGGAAAGAAAACAAAAATGACCAATCACAAGAAACAGGTTACAAAAGGTTTAAAAATAGACTGAACGTCTCCTTTCTTCTATCACAGTGTTCTGTCACTGTTTTACAAAACCCACCTACCTTTCCGGAACTGACTGCTGCATTGGGCTCACTGTATCAGTCTTTACAATATTCATGAAAACCAAAGTCTAATTTCATTACTATTTATCATTACTATTGTAACGATTACAGGAGACCAACAAGGGAAAATTGCACTAAGAATTCAATTATTATTCACAGGTAATATTGGGGTAGGAACCAAGCTCAGTTGTGAACTTGCAAGGTAAACTGTGAGTAGACAGATCTGTAGCAGTCAACTCAAAGATTTATCATTGACAGCAAGTTATGCGCAACAAAGTGTTTGCTTTCTAGGGTAGATTACTACTCTTTGGGTGACTCCAGTTAGCTTCGACATCTGAAAAACAAAGAAACATAGCTAAATGGTGAGCTTATTTCCATCTCTAGTACATTGTAATTTACTCTGTAATTAAGAATACAATAATTATGAGCACTGCACTTTTATTATGAACATAAATGTGGATGTCATTAATTCCTTGAGCAATGATACTTAATGTACATTAAATATGTATAAAGTGGAATTTTTCTATATCTGTACCGTATAATATTTGAAAATAGCATTAGAAAATATTTTCTAAAACTTCTGTGAATCTATCATCCAGCTTTCATTCAAAATTAAAAATAAAAAACATATACTGAAAATAAAGTCCTGAATAGTCTGCCTGAAGTCTTCCTGGTGTAACTATTCAGTAGCATACAGAATTCTTAACAGATTTGTTCTTTTGATGCCATAACCATATACACAGAATGTATTTGAGTTGTTTAAATATTTCATGATGTCATATCCATTGTAGTATACTACATTACTATATTAAATCATAGTTTGATATAACTCTTTATTCATACAGTAGCTCTAGTTTATTCATTTTAGCTGCTATATTGTGTTCCACGGTATCAAAATGGTTTATTTATTTGTGTGTTATTGGACAAACTGCTGATAAATAAACAAAATGACCTTCATTTATAGCATTGGATAAATAGCACAGCTAGACTGATTTAAATACACCAATGGTTTGAATCACTGGCTCAAAGGATTTCTGAATGTATATTATTCCACTTTTGGGACTAGCCACTACACTAACTATGACTTTTCCATTGAAAGACAGTAGAATCAACCTCTCTCCCTCTCTCTCTCTCTCTCTCTCTCTCTCTCTCTCTCTCACTCTCAATCTCTCTCTTTCCACTACCCCTGACTCTCTTTCCCATTCATGCTCTTTCTTTTGAGACATACAGAAAATATACATATATTTCAGAAAAATTATATCTAAAGCAAATTCTGATCACTAGAATGTGACTAGATAATGAAAAGTTCAATTTAAGTTTTTAAAGGATTATGTTTTTGCTGTCTTTATCAATGGAAACTCCTCCTAGACCTTTTCCCAAGGCCACATAGAATTTCTCTTATTATTCCTCCAGCCATTTTATAGTTTTAGACTTTTTATTTAGGTGAATGAACTATTATAATTAAATTTGTGTATAGTTCAGAAATAAAGTTCATTTTGGTTCATATCGGCATCCAATTATTCCTGCTTCTTTGGTGGAAAGAATTTTTTTGTCTATGTTTTGACCCTTTGATCAAAAAGAGCCCAACAGTGGAGAAATGGTCATTTCTTCAAAACATGATGTGGGAAAAATGGATATCAACTTACAAAAGAAAGCAGCTGGACCTCTTATCTTATAAAATAGACAAAGATCAACTCAAAGTGGATAAAAGTCCTACATTCAAGATCTCAAAGTATAAAATTCATAGCAGAGCAGATAAACAAAAAACTGATGGGAATACATGGGCAGTGATTTTTCTGAATTCGGGCCAAAAGTTTAGGGCCCAAAAACAAATGAATGAGATGAGTACAAGGTAAAAATCTTCAGTAAATGAAACAGTCAAGATAGCAAAACAACAGTCAGTGCATTAGGAAAAAGTGTTAAAAACAATCTATTGATAAAGGATTAATATCCAGTTTATAAATAAACTACAGTTCAATACCAGAAACATAATCTGTCATTCCTTCATTCTTAAGTTTATCACATATCTTAAGTTTATCTCACACATTTGATTAGAATGATATTTCTTCCCTCTGAATGCATGGAACACTTTGTACTTCTAAGGCATCTCTCATTATATAACATGTGTATACTTAACATTACATTCGAGAAGGCACAATAATCACCACAGCTTCTGCTTTGGGTTCATATAATGCAAAGTGCTTAAATTTAGCTATTTTTTAAGAATAATATCAAGTTCCTATATAATGCCAGGCAAATAGTACGTACTCAATATTAATTTCTTCTCTTTGTTATATGGCTCACGAGATCTTGTAAAGTATCTAAATTGATTAGGATAAAAACTTCTCAAGTGCTATATAAATTTTAATATATTTTTTCAAAATGCTAAAATAATTTCATTAAAATATTATCAGTAATGATAATCAATGACCTAGGCAGAAATATCTTACACAATCACTGTGTTTTGAAACAAATGCTTTTGTATTCATTATAGTAGAACCTTGAGCTACGACCTGCCTGACATAGGAACAACTTGGGTTATGACAGGAATTTTAGTTTTAACTTGCAACCAGAGTGTTGTGTTATGACCTGAATGCCAGCCGCATGTGCCTCCAGATGGTCTCAGATACATACTTAACCCTTAAAGGGTTCTGGAAGGAACATAACATCCTTTCCTACATGGACTTAATTGAGAAATCCTGGGCCAATGTCTCAGGACACTGAGATCTGCCTGTGCAGAGGAGAGAGGCTTAGAAGGCTGTGTAGAAGACCCTGAAGCTTTAATTGACAACTTAATTTACAACCAGCCTTCGGGAGCGAACCAAGTTTGTAAATCAGGGATCCACTCGACTCATATTCTACTTTTGTTATATTTTCATATTCTGTAGTAACACTCTATGTCTTTGTCATATTTCTATTCTAGTTGTATACTCATTTTTAATATACTCTGTGTGTATTTTGAACCATGTATTTAAAATTATACTCATTATTAATATTGTATGTTTTGTTATAATTCTAATACATATTGCAACATAATTCTGCTTCTTTAATAAGTATAGAAAATTTGAAAAAAATGTAAAGCTTTCCCATTCCCAAATTGTGTTCTGTGAATGAGTTCATCAAATGGTTATAAAATATGCCCTCCAAAAAAGATACATATCAAATTAGGAAAATATTGCTTTAAATAAAGCCTATATTATGCTAATGTTTGTCATAAAACTTTAAGAATTATATGTAAGATTCATTTGCTTCTAATAGTCTTGACAATGAAGTCTTTTCTGTAATACCAATATCACTAAGCATTAGGAAGGTACTTTTGAAAGTATTACCATAAGACTATCATTTTGCATCACCATATAATGTAATAGATTTTAATGCAGAAGAAGAACATGAAGAGTACTTGGTTTTGAAATCAGTTGTAATGGAAGAGGCATAGGGAGCATGAGCAGATTGTTCATTAAAGAGAAAATCAGATCATTATCTGATTTCTTTTGCTGCAAATGTAAACTATTTAAAGAAAGGTGTTTTTCATCTTACCTAAATATTATTTTAGTTTTCTTAATGAATGACATTTAAATATAAACTGTATTTGTCTAAATGAAATTATCATACTTTAAAATGTTTAAATTGCATGTTTTCTGAAATTAATATAGGAGTCAGAGTAGAGAGAAATGCTAGTTTCCAGAAGGGCGGTGTCCTGGACACAGGGAACTCCCAGGCTCTGCAAAGGGTGTTGCTTCCATTGCATCTCAGTGCAAGTGGCAATTTTGATACTGCATTTGAAATTGACAGAAAAGTGGAAAATAAAAACAGGTTTTAGGGCAGGGAAAAGTAATTTCTCTTTTTTTTTATTTTTTTTAATTTTATTTTATTTTATTTTTTTTGCGGTGCTGGGGATTGAACTCAAGACCTTGTGCTTGCCAGGCTGGCGCTTATTCCACTGAGCTATATCCCCAGCCCAGTAATTTCTCTTTTAATCTGCTTAAGTAAAATAAAATAATACAAAACATACTTTAGTTTTCTTTCCTCTTAAATGTAGCTGTGGCGTAATTCCATCCACCACAATGGTAAAAGAACAAAAGGTGAACATGTCTTCGGAGATTTTACTGCAGCTTTCAAAAGTACTAATTTATTATCTTCTGAAAATTACTGTCAAAGAAACAATAACAATTCATGCAGTTTTCTATATAACATGTGTGTTAATTATTTTATTACTAATAAATTATTTTCACTAAATCCTTCTGCCTCAATCTTACAGGAGTTAAAGTGATCCCTTTGGATCTGTAACTGATTAAACGATAGTCCTTAGTTACATCGGTAAGCGTGTATTACCATTGTTTCTTAAGGTCCTTAAAGTAGATTTTAATATACGTTTGCAGTACATAATGTTTGCATCCCTGTGGGGAGTGGAAGCAACATGTATATCCATCAACAGAGAAATGAATAAAGAAAATGGTATTGACAAGCGACGGAGTGCTATCTTGCCACAAAGGAAGGTAAACGTAAGTCAATCGTAGCACTATGGATGGCAGTTTGAGAGAAGCCATAATGTTAAGTGAAATAAATCAGACACATAAGTTTAAATATTACATGGCTTCTCTTACATGAGAGACCCATGATAGAAATAAAGCACAGAATATAGTATAGTTGAAGGTAGGGAGGTAGAACTTTCTCAGGTGGGTCAGCGCCAAGACTGAGGGGAGGGAATGGAGAGCACAAAGAAGGTGAATTTTTTAAAAAGCCTTAAAGTAGATTTTTAACACTGAAACAACTTTCTCAGTGCTGATTTCTTTTTCTATTTAGAAGTTCAAACTTTGCCTTTGTAAGGGTTTTCTGAAGTGTATGTTCTGACTGAGTGAGCAAGAAAAAGGCAGGGAGAAACAGCGGGAGACAGGGACCGAGAGGGGAAGAGAAAGAGGAAGACTCTCCCTGCCTACCATGCATCTCTGTCAGGGAAGTCAGAAGTAGCGTGGTGGTTCCTGTCAGGAAGCCAGCCCATAACTTTCTGAATATAAAAATTTGAACCAGCACTTAAACCAACGCTAAATTTAAACCAGTTTTGGTGTACAAAGTAGTAAAGGCTACAAATGAGATATTTGTTTTGTTTAATTAATGAGTCAACTTCCAGTATAACTATTGGACCCATAAATGTATCAATGTGGGATCTGAATAAATATAACAGTACTTAAAGGTTTTCAGAATTCTTGCAGCTTAAAAGAAAGTAGTATATTTATTAGGCCAATTATCTCCAAAACATTATGGAGCAAGGACAGCTCACGTAGTCACAGACAGCGTCTGCCACGCTTCTGGAATTCAGGCTCTGTGGGTCCAGTCATGGGCTCAGTACTTGTTCTCCAACTTGGTTCCACCTTGATGTGAACGTGACTTGGGGATTCCAATTTACTCTCTAACGTTTAAAGTTATTCTAGGCATTATACATTTGATGAGTTTTTTTGAGAATGGAGTTAAAATGTATAAAATATGTAGAAAGATCCCTAGAATGTAATAGATATTTAGTAGATACTAAGTGTTTGATAAGTGAAGATAATAATGCTTCATAGAACTTATTTGGGAAAACTCTAGAGCACAGAACAGCCCACAGGGAAAGAAACTGGAGGGGTTTGATTTATTCTGAACTACTAAAACTTCAATTTTTTAAACTTTTATTTTTGATGCTCACTACAGAACAAAAATGCGCATATAGTTCGTATAATTTCTGGGTCGGTTTCTATCCTATAAGCTTACACTTAGGACTTTGTTTCTGTTGAGTAGCTTAGACATTTGAAGAATTTTGAAATCATTTCTGCTTTCCACTTTTTCCTTGTACGTGGTTCATACATCCCAGTATGCAAACCATTTAAGTTATTGCACTTAAGCTATGGCTAAAATACCCTTCTACCCCAAAGAGAAATAAGGTAGCTATAGATCGCATGCTTTTGCCAGGATTCCTTGAAAGTCTTTCTGGTACTTGTCATCCAAAAGAAGCTCTGCTTTAAATAAATTGTTAATGACTTTCTCTTGAGTGCATGTGTCAGCCTCTGAAGAACAGAGTAATGAGAAAGCGAACATAAAAGTGTAATCTCTCTGGCCTGGGAGTTCAAAAAACTGAATGTGAATCTCCCAGAGCACCTGCAAATGGAGAGAACAACTGAAAAGACTGAAGGACCTGGGAAGAGACTTCAGCTGCTGCTTTGCACAGAGTAAGGGGACAAAGATGCCGGTTGAAATATTGTCAAGTTAAAGGCCCCTGGAAAACTTCTGACTTTTCATTAAAAGCCCAAGAGAGCCACAGACTGGGGGCAAAAACTGTCCCAGGGTGAAGAGATCTACTTTACTTTAACAAAGCTGAAAACTACAAGTTCAAAGGGATTTGCTAGGAAATAAAGGAACTGCTAAAGAAAAATTCAACATTTTTTCAAAGCCTACAGAGTTTTTGAAGAATATTTGTTACATGTCAGAAAGTCAAACAGTAAAAAATTACTAGATAGAAGAAAAAGCAGAAAATGCTGAGATAGGAGGTAGGGCATGGCAAAGCTGGCTGGGGAAATAAACAGAACCTGTTACTTCCAAGATCCCAGGACAGCACCAAATAATTCACAGGATGCTCTGTGTAGAACTTCTGGTAGGCTCTCATGAATGTGGGAGACATAAAAGAGAGGATATGCCATGAGGATCCTGGTATTGTGACTCTTCAGAGTGGCCCACCCTGTCTCTCAGACAAGAGTGTACTTTTATTTTTGCTTCTTTCTTTTCCTCTCTTGTTTGGCCCAACTTTGTTCTGCAGAGCTAGATTTTCCCTTACCGATTCACCACGCACTTTTCAAACTTTTGGCATTGTTTTTTCCCTGTCCTGTTTAATTCTTTGTTTGAGGCAAGAAGGACCTGGAAAATATTTTAATGGCAAACTGTTTCTAAACGAACCACCTGATAATAATAAGCAGATAATCCAGAGGAAATTTATTGATTGGGAGATTCAAGAAGAATTAGCAGTCAAGAGATGTTAAGTAAGTATGGAGAACTTGTTAACAAGTAAGAGATATAGTTGTTCATGTGATGTGATGTGATGTCTTCAAAAGAGGTGTGGAAGCACAAAAATGAAATAAATGGACATTATATAATTACAGAAATGATAACTGGAGTTTAAAATTGGTGAGATTAATAAATGATTGATTACAGCAGAAGAAAGAAATGAAGCAACACACTTCTAAGTGACTCATTAGTCATATAAGATAAGCAAAGAAAAATGTAACAATAGTTTTGATTGATCATGGAGCTAAAACATATCAAAGATTGTAAGATACAGGTAAGTTTTAGGTTAAAATACCCAGATTAGAAAAGATGAAAGCTAAACTCAATAAATAAAGCCTTGAAGAAACTAAGGAAGGTAGGTAGAACATATGAAACTCAAGCTAGAAGCAAAAAGTAACAGTGGTAAGACTTGTAACCAATAAAATGCCAGAGAACCAACACAAAATATCTGAATCAGAAGAAGGTTATTTTTAAAGAGTAATGAAATTAGTAAATCCTAGCTAGAGAAATGGAGGAAAGGAGTGAAAACACGGTACCAGCAGCTTTAGAGGGGGCATAATTACAGATCATACAGATAATCTGAAAACTTCAATGTCAATGATTTTAACAGCTTGAGCAAATGAAGAACTTCCTTGAAAACACATCCTACCAAACAAACATTAGAAGTACTAAATTAGAACAGGGCTGTATTTATCTAAGAAATTGAATTCTTAGATAAAAATCTTTGTATAACAAAATATCCTGGCCCAAATTATTGAGTTAAGATGTATTAGTAATTTTACATAAATATTCATGGAGGAGAGAGGATAACTTCCTGATTTGTTTCACAAGTTTAGAAAAACTATCAGCCCAAACCTTACAACATCATTACAAGAAAATAATCACAGACCTGTATCACTCATGAACACAGATGCAAAGATTCTCAACACAACTTAGCAACTTCAGTCCAACTACATATAAAGGGGGAAATGCACCATCAGCAAAGGTGTTTATCCCCTAGATCAGTATAATTTATCTGATTAACAGAAATTTCTGTATTCATAATTTTTTTTCAAAATGATGCATCACTGCTCTTGGCAGTGGCCCTATTTTTTATAGAACCTTTTTAAAATGAGTGAAAGCTGATTGAATAAGCACTGGTCTTTTAAAATTAACTCTACCTGGACATTGATCTGTTTATGCAGCATAAACATCTTGCTCTGTTCCCATTACTGACTGGAAGTCAGATGAGAATCATTTTCGTGTTATGTAATGTATTTGTCGTACGTCCTGAGGCATGTGTACCCAAACTCTCTTCCACTGAACCATCTAAGGTCATGTTGGCACATGAAACAGGTAGTGTATTCCATTTATTATGCCAGGTTCCCAAGTTTTCAGTAGAAAACCCCACAAGTTTAGACAGTTCAGGCACAGCTGTCCACAGTGGCATGACCGGTATTGCTGAGGAAGAAGGTAATTGTGAAACCCAGGGCCGCTTGTGGCAGGTAAGGGCCCAAGTTGTCTGACAGCCTCTGGCCAAAGACTTGGAAATGCTGAGCCAGGGGTAAGGCTGACCTACTTATTCAGTGACATAGAGCAGAGAAGTTGTGTTTCCAGGACTGTATCCTGAGTAGATGGAATCAGCCTAGTCTCAGGTGGAACAGTTCGCAAACAACCAGCATGTGCTTATCCTCCTCCAGAAAGGTGCTTTCTTGAATGACCGAGGCCAGTCATTTGAATCAAAAGAGGAGAAATAAAATACTTTATCACCTACAATTCTCTTTTGCCCTTGCTTGTGTAATAGATACATAATTTTCTGGTAATTTACATAAGGCATGTTAATCAAATAAAAGAATGATTCACAGGGTGAATATATATATATATATATACTCATAAGCATATGTATATATTTTTATAAAAGGGGTTCATAGATTTCTTCACACTCAAATGTACTAATCACCCTTTACAAGCAGCTATATTTTTCATTATAGCAATAACAACTATAATGGAAAATAGTGATAATTGTGATAGCAACTCTTCTGTCAAGTGCAAGGAAGCAATTGTTAACCTTCATGTTCATTAGACTAAAGCCTCTGTGCTCTACCTGTGAACAGTTGGCCAAGCCTTTAGCCTGTGACACAGAGATCAGAGATGAAGAGCAAAGAGCTGACTTGGAAGGCCTGGTGAATATGTTCTATAAAATAGCTGAAATTGGTCAATAGGCCCTGGGACCCCAAAAGGTATTACTGTCATAGCATTACCTGAATATTGCCTTCCCTCCTTCCCTATAGTTTTGATCTGTGATACAAACTATGGGATCTTATTATCTTTTTTTTTTTTTTTGCGGTACTGGGGATCGAACTCAGGACCCTGCGCTTGCTAGGCAAGCGCTTATTCCACTGAGCTATATCCCCAGCCCTGGGATCTTATTATCAAAGCACTTTCTTTTATTCAAGACAGAGTCTTGCTCTGTAGTCCAGGTTGGCTTGGACTCAGCTGGCCTCGAACTTGCAGCAATCCTGCCGCAGCCTCCTAAGCACTAAGATTGTAGGCAAGAATTACAGGGTGGGATTACATACCCATTTTAAAAAGTGCATCCCATTGGCATGGCTCTTCTGATGACAGCTGTGAGGATAAATGCAAGTTTACAAGACTAGGTGCATCCTGCCCTGCTACTTCTCTATTGCTAAATTTCTACTAGAATAACATGTGTGTTATGTTTGGATTATTTTCTAGAGCTATCAAAACAAGTATCACAGACTGGATGCAGTAAGCAACAGAAGCTAATTTTCTTGCAATCCTGGAGGTCAAGATCAAAGTGTCAACTGGGTTGAAGTCTGCATCTTCTTTCCTTGCTTTGTGGATATCGTCTCCATGTTCACATGGCTTCTTGGCATAGGTGTCCAAATTCAACTTAATGTAAAGACGCTGGGTATGCTAGTGTCTGAGAACCACTCTGAGGATCTTATTTTATCTTAATTACTTTTCTGAAGGTCCAAATGGAGCTGCATTCTGAAATACTGGGGATTAGAAGTTCAATCTAAGGACTGGGGAAAGAGAACACAATTTAACACCATGTTGTCCCAGTAGTGTGAATGCTGATGCCCCATTTTCCCACAGCAGACACCCCTAAATGGAACATTTGCCCTGTCTGTGGCCTTTATACTCCTTGTAAAATACCAGCTCTCTCTCATAGGGTAATTTAGCTTTGCATATGTTTGTTTCTTATCTCCACGACTGGTTGGCAAACTACTTGAAGTATCCATGTTTAAAACTCGTGGATGAACCGCAATTATTGATTGATGGACAGTGATGTCTGAAAGCAGCAAAGGCTAGAAAATTATTTTTCCCGTCTTGTCCACAGAGATTCAAGCAGCACATTATTCTTCTAAAGCCAAAATTTTACAGAGAGGAAGAAATGGGTAGTTGAGAATATTCTCTCAATGCTAAAACAGACCTTGAAGTAGGTGACACATTCATCTTCTTCGTCCCTTCCACCCCACAGCTCATTCTCCAGCAAGCTAAAGCTATGACCTTCACCACAGAGAGCACACAAGGGGCAAACTGAAAATCTATCATTTTCCAGTATGGTAAGTCTCATTTATTCATTCAGTAAGGATTTATTGCTTTGCTGTGATGTGCCAGGTAGAGGGCTTGGTGCAGGTAATACTTCAGTGAATAAGACATAGATGTGCTATAGAATAGTAACTGAGTTTAGATTTTTACAACTCCACCACTTCAGTCCAGATTAGCATATGAATGAGCTATACAACTTTCAGTCACAATTTTGGTCTAGTCTTTGATATTCTTCCTCTATCATTTGAAATAGCTTTTCTTTCATAAGCAGAAGAGGCACAGAATGAAATAGAGAGGCCTGCTACTCCTTAGCCAATTTCTTTATGAAATTACATTTGGAAATTTCTATTTAATTGGTACCTCCAAGGCCTGTGAGCTGAAAAATTTATGGGCTCTTCTATGATGACAGATTGAAAAGTGGTCCAAGTGATTTTTGAAAGGTGTCTACCAAAATAAATGAGTTTTACCAGTGATATCTTTATCAGGTCTCCTGGTGTGTGATGATTCTGGAATTCAGGATTTATACCCTTTTATACTAGAGCACCTCAGTATAAAAAGCCATGCAATACACTCTGGCCCAAATGCGTGTTACCATGTCATTTTCTAATTAGAAATAGGAATTCGTCCAACCAGTGCTGAATTCTATGGTGCAAAATGCCTTTGGAACTATTTGGTCATGTAAAGGAAGTCTGCATGAAATCTGCAGTGATGGAGAAGGAAGGGATGTAAAGAGTCTAGATTACAGTGTGTATCT
The DNA here is from genome assembly GCA_004027595.1 of Dinomys branickii. Lineage (NCBI taxonomy): Eukaryota > Metazoa > Chordata > Mammalia > Rodentia > Dinomyidae > Dinomys > Dinomys branickii. The sequence goes on along the minus strand of PVLD010000018.1, from coordinate 283,852 downwards.
AGCCAGGCATGGTAGTGTTCATCTGTAATCCCAGTACTCTGGAGGCTGAACCAGTGAGTTTGAGGCCAACCTGAACTACATAGCAAGACCCTGTCTCAAACAAAAACACCAACAATAAAAATAAAATAAAACAACAACAACAAATCACAATGGCCCTACTTGCACACTTCTGGAAGAGAAGAATGGAAATGGAATTACACTGTAACTGGTACCTTCCAGTTGATTAAATACAGACATGCATCAAACACCCAGATGGGTGACCAGAACAGGACTCATCCCTTCCCTAAATTGTTCCTGTTTCAAGAGTCATAGATAAGTCAAGGTTAATGATGTCAACCATGTACATTTGCTATATGCCCCACTTCATTACTTATAATCTTACTGGTTGATTATAGTTTGACCCGCACTGAACACACATTGTAACTTTGTTGAATAAATTACCCCTGAGAGATAGCCATGGTGCCAACCCACTCTCAGGATTCCTCCTGTCCCAGCAGCTCTCAATAAATCTTTCCTACTCTTAACCTCTGTTGCTCCTTGGAATTCATTCTTTGATTTCAGGGACCCGAATGCAGGCAGCACATCTGATATCTATCGGGTTTGGAGTTATACTTCTGCCGTATAAATATGGCCTCTCATCTACCTACTAATTAATCTTTCTGCTTCTCTATCTCTACTCCTTTAGAGCCTTTTCTCTATAAAGCATCTGGAGTAATCTATTTTTAAAATATAAAAAAAAATCACATTATTGCACCTTCCAAACCTGTCTGCTGACTTGCACTTGGCAAAGACTGAAGTCTTCATCAAGAATTGCAAGGCCTGGGGGCTGGGGATATAGCTCAGTGGAATAAGCGCTTGCCTAGCAAGCGCAGGGTCCTGAGTTCGATCCCCAGTACCGCAAAAAAAAAAAAAAAAAAAAAAAAAGAATTGCAAGGCCTGCCTTGTTTGTGTGTTATCTCCTTCCCTACCCTCGTCGTCCAGAATGGCATCCTCCACGTCTCCTCAGACCTGCACCCCTTGAGCTATTCTCTGAGATGTGCATGGTCCTTCCTGGTCTCCTTCCAGTCTTTGCTCAGATGTAGCCCTTTCAGCTCAAATGTAAATGTAGACTCTGCTTAAAATTCAGTAACTTTTCCGCTACTTCGTATCTCTCTTCCTGAGGTCATTTGCTCTCTATCCAGTCTCACCACACCCCTGCATACTTAGCTGTGTTCTTAACATACTTCTCTATACAGTTGTCTCTCTGTGCTAGAGAACCTGACCTCCTGCCCCTGGGCCTCAGCACATGCCTAACAGGAAGAAGACACGTTCAATAAGTGATGATTCTGAGAACAAAGGTCAAGAGGCAATCGGGAAAGGCAAAGCTTGGATTGTACTAGGGTGATATTTGGAAAATTTCCCATGAAAGTCTGGGCAACGCCCAGAGGAAGGTACTTCTCCACCTACAATGTCACCGATCCTGTTAATTCTCAGAATTTTGTAATAAAATGTGTGGTACGTCAAAGAGAAAGAGACATGAGCATAGATCAAACAAAAGTCCTTAGCTGAAAAATCATAATTTTTGAGTTGAATGAGGGCTGTGTTATTTTTGGGTGGAAAACAAGAACTAAAATATATATTTACACTAAATTATCAAAGTATAAAATGATGTTTTGTACACTTCTAAACTAGAAATGCATTGTTTTGTTGACTTCTGCCAATGAATAAATGTTTGTTGTCTGTTGTTTTAAAGGAGGCCTTTGCATTATTAACAGACAGAACATGTCAAGTCCTTGTAGAACAACACAGCTTCCCATCAATGGACATTTCTGCAAGTGGTCATTTCTATAGTTCTTGTAATCAACTGTGTTTTGGAACACAAAGGCAGAGATTTCTTAGATTTTGCGTTCATTAAAGCACTATTTGGTACTTTGGAGCAAATTTTCTCAGTAATTGTTATGGTTGCACTTCGCTTTGCTGTGAACTGAACATGACAAAAGGAGGTGCTGTGCGGTGCCATGTCTACTCACTCTGGAGTGCATCTCTCTCTCTCTCTCTCTCTCTCTCTCTCTCTCTCTCTCTCTCTCTCTCTCTGGAATCATGCGATTCTTGGTCTCCATGAATGCACTCTTCTGTGCTCCAAACTACATTCGATGGAGCACACACCCCCTACTGGGCTTCCGAGCTAACAGGCCCACACAACTTCATTTCGGCATCTCCCCATTTCCTGGAATTCATTAATTTCCACATGTTCTCCTAAATAACATTATGAGTACATCCTTAGTATTGATTCTTATGTATGACTTATTGAGTTAGATGAAGGCATCAGCCATGTGGCTTATAGTCACAGAAATAGATTATCCCTTGTTCTTAAAGCCAAAAAATATTATAAATTAAACTTCATCTTGAGGCTGTAAAATTTATGGAAAAATAAGAATAAAAAATATTTCTCAACATTTATTTTAGGAATCCATTTGGTGTAACTTTGAATAATCACTGTTCTCAGTTTTCTTATGCCATTATTTTTAGGGATTGTAATTCATGCAGGAGTCTAATTTGCCTCTTATATACAGTCCATCTCAAAGAAGAACATATATGGGAAAATGGAAATTAATATTTCGGTTAACTCTAAAAAATGTAATAAACTTTGATATGTTAACTGGTGCAAGACCATAACTCTGTATCATTAGCACCAAAATCATGTAAAGTTTGAAAACTAAGACAAATTTAACTTAAACACCTTTAATTTTACATTTTATCATTTAACTTCTCCAGTTTCCTAAGGTTTGGACTGTGCAATAGATACCAAATTTATGAATCATTTAATCATAATGCAGCAAACTCCTACTAAATGTCCATGAAGCTTCAAGTGCTGGTATTAAGCCAGGATATGCTTGTGTTCATTTTCTGGTATTCCGAAAAGCGACCTATGCTGTGTGTTTCTGCGGGCTGCAGGGTCTAATGGGAGCCTGTTTAGCCTTAGCTGTCATCATTGCTATTGCAAAGCCATAAAAGTCAGCGCTGGTCCCTGTGCCCAGGGCTCAATAGAAGACCGCGTCAACCGAGTCAGAATTAGACTGTGTTTAAATAGAAACCTGGAAAAGGCCTGAAATGTATTTAGTCTACCAGCAGTCTTCTTTATGTTTTTATTTGGGCTCCATGGGCATGGGTTTCTGTGTGAGTGCTTTGATGCTTGCACTGCAGGGAAATATATATGTTTTCTTTGGCAAATTTTAAAGTGAGCCATACAAAGACATCCAGACAGGTAGAAACATGTGCTGGAGTAGAAAACTCTACTAATGATTTTATGTAACCCTCACCAGGGTTTAAAAATCTTTCTAACATAATTTCTCATGTAGAATAGTGGCAATAAGCAAGATTATGGCTTCTATCCTCTAGAACTTAGCGAAAAATCTAGGAAGTGTTGAGATTGTTCATAACTGTATATGGCTGTGAGTGCATATTACATAAAATAAATATGAATTCTCAACAATATGTCAAAAGCAAAAAATCAAGAGCAGATTTTCTATGAGTGCCCTAGTCATGTTTGAATTGTGCCCTGCAATGGACCAGAGCAAAGGACTGGCCACATAATAGGAAGCACTGAAATGTTAGACCAATTTCATCTTTTATTTGTACCATGTTAGATTATAATTATTTTTTCTGTAAGATACCAGGGCTTTAAAGCTGCCAGTGAACATTTTATTAATTGGAACCCAAGCATTTTTCTTAATTCTCTTTTGTCTAAATTTTTCTAAACTTCTATAGAATCTTCTTATTGTAGATTTGACACACAGCAACCTATATCTAGGTTAATTTAAATAAAAATACACATATGTTTATTATTTTTGTGGGTCCTAAATTTATGTTACTGGAATTTCAAGGATGCATAATTGTGATCTCCAAATTTAGTTAGTAGATCAAATTTAGGTTTTCTCCTGTCAACAAAAGAAACCTCTCCCCTCTTTTAAAACAAATAAACAAAGTGAACCTTACTAAAATTTCACTATAACTATGAAATAAAGTTTGACTTTTTTAGAATGTTTTATTCCTTTGCGATGAGCTTTTTCCTGTAACTGTCTTCCGCGGACTCTCACACCTTTTGGACTAAATGTCCTTCCCTTCCCTCGTTGCAGCAAGGGCTCAGGGCTCAGGCCTGAATGCTGCTACTGCACTTTGCTGGAAAATTCAGTAAGTTGCTTCTTTTTTACCACTTGTCAACATCACCAAGTCTATAATGATCTTACTTGTATTTGCAGTCTGTAATAAATCCTTTCAATTTGCCATTGAAAAGACACATCTGACAACTAGATCTTTGATTTCATAATTATTAAGTTCTGGTCCAAGCAGAACAGAATTTAGAGGAAGGACCCCTGTCCTTCTTATCTTCATACTGTGATATACACTATGTTCCTTCAGCTTCCAACACTTCGTACTGTACTTCTATTACTTTGTTTGAAATGAGCGTTCCCTTGTTAAAAGTTTGTCTCTATCACAGTTTAAGGTCTGCCTTGTGCCTTTTGTCATGTATATACCCACATGCTCTGGAAATTAGGACATGACCATTTTAGGAAAAGGAAGATATTATTTTATATACCAAAGACAGGAAATGTTTTTCTTTTTAATGGCAAACAACCAGGAATGAGATGACCTAACAAAGAAATATCAAATGCAAGAAAAGAGAAATGACGTGAAAGACCCAAGAGAGAACTGGATTCTACAGCTGCAGTGCAGAATTTTGAGAACTAAGCCCTGTCACTTCTTAAAGTCCTTCCATATCTGAATACTCAAAAATGCCCTACTGGGGAAGAACGAAGCAAGAAATATGAAATTGCCCTGGTGTCCCTCTGCATCACTTCATAGTTCAAAATGTTCTTTCTCCCATAAGAGATAGATAGGAAGATAATTTCAAGGCAATGCTCAAACCGATAGAGAGTGAGATGACCAGGTCAGCGCAGAGATCTCCTACTGAAAGAGGAATCATTTCTGAATGTTTGTTCTGAGATTTTCAGTTCTGTTATCCGGCCAGTGTTCTCATTGTTCACACTCAAACCCAATACCTGTCCAATAGAAACTTTTAATGAAAATTTTAGCACCTTTATTCTTGATTTTGAGAAGATAGAAATAGTAGTTTTGAGGGAAGGCTCTAATTTAAAACTAGAGTAAATAATAAAAAGAAAACATCAACCTAGAGAAAAAAGAAACTACTTTTGGAGCGAAGATCTTAGGGAAAAGTTGACTAAAACTGTCAACAAAACCAAAGGGCACGGTATGTCAAACAGGTAACACTGAAAAATGTCTTCCAACAGCCAAGGAGAAAAAAATTATTTTTTAGCAAATGTAGAAAACTCAAATCAGCGAAATCATTAAAAAACAACATTGAAGGAATCATTAAAAAGTACAGCAAAAAGATAAAACAATAAAAAATAAAGAAAAATGATTTTTAAAATGTAAATGACAAGTCAAGAAGATAATGTTTCTGTAAAAATTGTTCACTTTAGTATTTAACTTGGAAAAGTAAAAAATATAAAACCAAAAAAAAGTACCAGGAATAAATACAGTTATGTTGCACTAAGAGGTGGTCTTGTTATTCACAAAACTGCATGGCAAACATGGAAATATGATCTTTTGAAAGTAGGCCCTTAAAATGACCTGAAATTGAGCTTGTAAAAGATATGAAGTTTAATAACAGAACTGAAAAGGATGAGACAAAGATGAGATGAGGAGAAACATAGGATATTTAGATATTTGTGCACCTGTTAATCTCTTAAAACAGTGAAGAGACAAATAAGTAATGGTTTATTGAACTTTGAAAGACCTGAAACAGATTATTTAAACTGAAACAGAGGAGTTTGTTTCAAAATAAGTAGAGGAATGTATGGGTGGAGAAAAATAAATAACTCAAGTAATTTAGATAGATTTTCAGTAAGCCCTATGAAAGTGGATAAAATGTAACTTTTTGAGTTCACAGAAAGCAGTAGAAGTGATAGAATTTTATATTGAAAATTTAAAAAGAGATGAAGAAAATTAAAGAACTACAAGTTGAAAGACTTCCTGTATTCCAGACCTGGGAGGATCAGTATGCTAATGCCCCCACTGCCTAGTGTGGTCTATTCAGTGCAACTCCTATTAAAATCCCACTGGTAATCTTTCCAGAAATAGTAAGAAAGTTCTTCAATATATACTGACAAAAGATGCTAAATAGCCAAGAAAAGTTTTAGCAAAAAGAGGTGAAGTCATCCCAGCTCATGACTTCAAAATATATTATAAAGATGAGATCTAAACAGCATAAAATGCATAGTATGGGTATATAGAAAGGATTTCATAATAACGGAACATTTTAGAATGGTTAGACATTTATATTACTGTATGTTAAAAATTTCTCCTTGTGAACTGAAGACATCTATCTATCTAAGGAAAAAAACCACTAAAATCATAGGAGAATATCTTCTTGATTTTGGTCTGGGAAGCAATTTCTTATATAAGACAACAGAACTACAGACATGTGGAACTGTACCAAACTAAAACCTATGCTGTAAAGGAAGCACATGGTAGCATAAAATGGGGTCTTGCAGATAGAGAAAGCATCTGCAAACCATGCATCACATAAGGAAGTTTATATCTAACATATATAAAGAACTCTTACAATTCAACAGCAAAAAACAAATAATTTAAATAAAATGGATAAGAACCAAAATAAACATCCTCAAAAGAGAACATAAAAATACCTGTCAAGGGTATAAAAAATACTCAACATCTTTAATCATAAAAGAAATGCAACCACAATCAAAATGAGCTATCACCCCATAGCTGTTAGAACACCATGGTATAAAGCCAAAGGAAATGAAACTAGTATTTCTAAGAAATATTCATACTCTATGGTCAAGTTCATTATAATAATATCTCAATGAAGACATAGACATGAAATAAATATCCAGTGGATGAGTGGATAAAGACTTTTTTTGTATATACACAGTGGAGTACCATTCAACCCCCCAAATAGAAGGATATTCTGCCATTTGAAATAACCTGGATGGTACTAAAGGGCATCACACTGAATGAAATAAGCCAGTCATAGAAAGACATATCCTGCATGATCTCAGAGATATGTAGAATCTAGAATTCAAATTCATATTAAAGAGCAGAATGGTGACTACTTTTAGAGTGGAAAATGAGGATGCTGGGCAAGGTCTATAAAAATAAATAAGTTCTGGAGAGCTGGTGCACAGGAATATGGTTGAAGCTACCAACACAGTACTATGTGTTTCATATCTGCTAATACTGTAGACCTCTGTGTATTTTCAATAGGAGAAGGAGGGGATGGTGACTCAGTGAAGTGATAGGTATGACAGTTATCTTGGTTCTAGGGATTATTCACAATGTGTATAACACTAAGTCCTATTAAATATCCACCTTTTCTTTTTTGAGACAATAGTGAGTGCTAGAGAAGCATAGGAAAAAGAAAAAAACCCTTCTGAACTGTTGGTAGTAGTGGAGTTAGTGCAACCACTGAGGAAATCAGCAGGGTGGTGTGAATGCAGAGGGAGAAAACCGTGGGAAAGATAGAGGAACAGGTTTGTGGTGGAAACTGCAAAGATGGGTTGCCGACACGAGTACACACTTGACTTACCAACTGGCCGAAGCCCGGAGTGGCAGGACATGATGTTGAAAAATAGGCAGATGGCAGCTCACGGTGGCTGTTTGAGGACATCTTCCTTACAAATACCTCTTTTCTGTACTAGTGTGGGGTCATGCTGGCTGTACTGAATATGTTAAGAAGTAATCTCTCCTCATCAATTAAAAAAAAAGACCTTGTGGAGAATTTCTATTGTTTCTCATTTAAATATCTAGCATATTTCTTCTTGTTTTCTTTTAGTGTAACTTTTAGAGAGGAATTCTTTCAGGTTTTACGTGTCTAAAGATTTGTTAAAAACTTGGCAACAATATGTCCTTTTAGATCTTCCTTTTATGGTCTGTTCAGTGGAGGAGACCTGCTTCATTGGTGACTAATTATTTCTCACCATATGGGTTCATATATTTACACTTCGAAGATATCAATGGGTAAAGAAATAACCACTGTTGAGACCATGTCACCTTGTCTGTAGATTAGTTGTGATTGTGCTATTTTTTATGCTAATTGGTGTCTGTTTGTCAATATGTCTTTGTACTTTTACTTTTTTTAAATAAAAAAAAAAAGAAAAAGAAACAAGAACTTACTAAGTCTAAACTACTCAACTACCCCACCTCTCTGGCCAAAATTAGAGTTTTTCAGTCCGGTGGGGGCAGCACATCCCAAGCCCTGTACAAGCTCCAGGTAGCCTTTCTTCTGAGCCCTTCTCTCCCTGAGAACAAGTGTCTTCCTGACAGTGCTCAGTACACTGTCCGATACGGAGAGAGGACTCAGTTCAACCTCCAGATCCCTCTCTATGGAAGTGTCCGCTCTCTTCCCTCCATGCAGACCAGCCAGCCTGTTCTTGGTTGCTCACCACTGTCTCCCCACAGCGCGCTCTACACAGCTGCGTCTTGGTTTATCTCCCTGGGTTGTTTTCTCTCACCCATGTCTTCCTTATTCTTTCTTAGAGATTCCTCCTGACTCTGCTTTCTTAATTAAGAATTTTTGTGAGAATTGCCACCTCAGCTTCTCGCAGGAACGCTCATCTGAGTTAAGCAGGTGCTTAACACTGCAGATCCAAAACCATTTGTGGCTTTTTATTATCCCTTATCCTGAAGGGCTATCTTTTGCCTGTCTCCTATTACAGAACAGAGGGTGCAGACATTGACGCAGGTAGGTGGGACAAGAGAATAACTCACCTTGATCGTGCTCCTTCACATCTATGATTAAGTTGTACTGCTGTTTGCAGAGTCCATCCGAATCTTCACCTAGCCCGGGTGCCATTACCCCTCCCCACAACCCCTACGGTGGGTTTCCATCACTCACACGGTGGAGAGGCTCACCACTGACTTTCTGCTTTCCATGCAGCATTATCATCTTGTGACCCATGTAATGAGTACAGATCCGAACTAGCAAAACTCAAGAAAAAAATAATTAAAATTATTGCTGGAATTGTAAAAATTATGAAGTATCCTGATTTTTCTTGTATTCAACTAATTATGGTTCCTATCCTTATTCCCAACGGTACTGAATCTTTGTAATACATAAATTTCTTAAGATAGATATGTATCTACGAATAGTCATGGTTATTACAGAATTCAGCATAAATAGGGTTTCCTTATAGCATGCACAAATTCTTATTTCCTTCACTCTGAAAACAGTTATTCCACAATATGGCCAACTATATTAAAAAGTAGATTAACAATGAGTCTTTTGTTAACAATGAGTCTTTGTACATAAGTCTTGAAATGTTTTGGTGGAAACCAAACTAAATGATGAAAATAATTCTTCACATGAGTAATATTTATATTCATTATGAGTTCATTACCTATACTTTTTAGTTTATATATGATATACTAAGCTGCATAAATTATGTTTTACAAAAACTATGCTGTCATTTTTTATTTCAAGGAGTATCCATTTTATATCTCATCTCAAAATGCTCTCAGAGAATACAGTGCTAAACAGTTTGTTTTCTGTATGAAAACCTTAGTTTCTGCACTTTACTACTAAATTTTTCATGCGTAAGTCCTGTGTGCCAAAAAATTACATAGTATATTAATAAATCTTCAGTGGAAATGTTTCAGACAATGGAAATATATTTGTGAGATAGTCATACCACATTTAAAGCATAAAATCTCAACAGCAGATAAAATAGCTGTCAAAGGGCAAGCTCTGATTTTTTCCTGCTGTGTTGTGTGGGGTCATTTAATCATGGTTCTAACCACTATAATCAAAAATGGACATGACATCCCCCAAAGTCAATGTCAATCCTTTTAGACTCTATATCAGATAAAATGCTGAAAAAAGCCCTTCCAACTACTTCCTGTGGCGAATATTCTGTTTATCAAGTAGTTCCTCCAACAAGGGCACACTCTTGGTTTTATTAAATCTATTTTTAAGTATGATTTTTTTTTACACTTCATCTTCCTTCTTTTGTTACTGGCTGTGTGTTGTGATGGGAAAACTTCCAGAGTATAAGGAGGGTAATTCAGAAGATCCTGTGCTTCAAGGAAAAGTCTGTAGTCTGAACAAAGGGCTGTGATCCAGAAAGTTATTTTCTTTGGTAGGAGGATATATATGTACATGTATATGTATATATTTCCTTCTTAACTAAACTAAAGCTTTCTTCCTAAACAACTCTGCTACCATCATTTTAATAGTCAAACTCCAAATTAGTTGTAGGCTAAATCTTCAACTGGAAATAGTTATTTCAGATATCATAAATTTTTCTCCATGTCAGTTAAAATCTGACACAGTTGCTTGTCTTAATTTGCTTCTAATTTTATTGGTCACATCCTCAGTCACAAAATGAATGGGTCTTTGGGGAGATTTTCTAGAATAACTTGGGTAAATATATATGTTTCAATTTATAAATTATTAGCTTGCTGGTTTCTGGGAGTGAAATGAATCACACGTTCTCAACATTAAAATTGGGGATACAGTTCTGTTGACTACAGTAGAGTAGGATGTGCCTAAATGTCATCATCTAAACCTGCCACTCTCAGAAGGAAAGGAAAATAAGTTCACATTCATTCTGTCTATTTATACTTAGCAAACAAATCAAGAAAAGACATGTTTATGTCTAGAAAAGTTTGTGCAGAGAAAAATAGAATTTAAAAGACTAATATTAATATTAATTAGCAAGCTTTGGAATTTCTAAATTCAGAAAACATTTCTTTCCATTTCAAATTATGGATAGTGAAATAGTTATTTAATAACAGCATTTAAGATACACGAATGTTATGAAATGATGTTTGTGTGTGGCTCACTGAATTGTAAGATCAGTACCTTCAAGAATATCATTAAAATCAAGACGTAAATTTCTTCCTTGTTCTAGTATATTTGACCCCTCATCCTCATCTTGTCTGTAAGTTTTCTTCTCTGTGAAATGACCTTCTCTCAGTTCATGTAATATTCTGCCACACAGAACTTCACTTAGTAACTCTGAGGGCATTTTGTTGGTGGGGGTGGGATCGAGGATTGCGATAAAGACACACCTCCCCAGAAGGAATTATTGCACTATACAAAATCCAATTTAAAAATTTCTGAGCCTAAAATTGGCAGCCCAGATATCCAAATACAATTACATTATCTTTAAGTGGAAAATAACTTTGAAATTATCTGTTCAACCAAGAAAAAGAGAACAGCCTGAAGGGGATTACTGTTTGTTACACAGGTTTCCAGGAACTGCATTGGAACAGGTAACGTTTGTAGAGAAGAGAAAATAACCAGTAGTCATTAAGCACTTAGAGTTTAGAAATTAAACATTCCATGCCATGATGGGAATAAAAACATCGAGTGACATATATTGCAAACACCTACCCATTTTCTTCCTTTAACATATACTGCAATTATGTAATATTGAGAAGGCAAAAAATAGCAACTAGGTAAGTGGCATTTTTCAAGGGTATTTATCACTGGAAAGCACTCCTCATGACTCTGGTCATTACCAACTTTGTAAAATAAATAGTGGCTTGCAGTACTAACTTTGCACAATGGAACTGACAGAGAAAACACAGTGTTTGAGATGTCTGGAGCCCTGGACAAGAGCAGAGTCCATCTTGTGCACATTACAGTCTTAGCAGCCAGCACTGCCCCCCGTGCCCACTGGGACCCCTTTCCATGCCGGCAAGCCATTTTAACTCAGCCGTGCTCTGGTAGACCTGGGAGACCTGAACCTCTTAATAGAATATTTTCAACTGTGTGTCAGTCATAACCTATAAAGTATGTATTCCACGCACTGTTAAAAAATTATTTGGTGATGCAGAATGGTAGGTAAACAAAGTTACATTAAATTAAAAGCAGCATCTATAATCCTGTTCATTGCATTTACACTAACATACATCCAGTAACACACGCACACCTCTTCTCTCTGTCCCTGGGTTTCTCACTCTGACACACACACACACACACATACATGCACACACACACAAACACACACACCAGACTTGCATGTATAGAAGTCTGAATGTGAAACTTATAACTTTTTCAAGGGTAATTTACATTCAAATCAATGAAGTCATATTTCAACTCCATTTACAAAAAGCAATAGAGATTTTGGATGCAGAATATTAAAACTCAATTTCCACCTATTATAAATGAGCTGCTAAACTTACTTATAAATACTTTGTTTAAATAGATAAACTTAATGATCATACTAAGGTCATTACTGTAGATTGCTCTTCCTTAATCTGAATTTTATGCATTGTTTGGATAATCTTAGAGTCTCAATGTCGTCTAATTTTCATCAGATGACTTAATTTCTACTTTCTTCATGTTTATGTACTTTATTTTTTATATTAATTGAATATTTTACATAATTGTATATTTATTAGTTTTTTCATAGTCTGGAGCAGCTTATTGTCAAATTATATATCTTACTTAGTATAAGAGCTGATTTATAGCATTTATGTGAATATAATTTTATTGAATGGGTTCTACCTCATCCTGGCAAAGTTTGATTAAGTTTATATTTTTATTATTCTCCAAATTTCTCTGAAAATACTTTTGAATATAAAGTAGTGGGAAAGAAATTGATTAAGTATGAGACTTGCAATCACAATGAGTACCTACATTATAACTTTCTAGATGTTTGATCCTTAAAAAATTACATAATTTCTTAGATCTTTTTTCTGATCCATGAACTGGGTATAATGACATTAATTACACATTTTTGTGAGAATGAAATAATTAGTTGTATTGAAAATGCCTTACTGCTTGAAAAGCCCAATATTAAAAATTTATCTTGTTGCTCTATGAGATAACACAAGCAATATTTATGGCTTTATTTTGTTTTTCCAGTTACTAATTGATATGTTCTTTCCTACGATGTTTATCTCGACATCGCAATTTGAAATGATTGAGACTTATGTAGCTCAAACTAAAGTACTATCACATGTTAATCAAATGTTAATTCTGAGTAATCTTCTAACAAATATTTCTCAAATTACTGATCAAGAGGGTGACTGCAGTTTGTTCAAGAATGAATACGAGTATTTTATGTAAGTGCATCAGTCTGTGTCCCTGCGCATGGCCATAGTTTTCAAAACTGTTTTGTTCAGGCAAAATGAAGTGAAGAAGGGGACATTTATTAAGTTTCCAAAATTCAATTCTGTTTTTTTTTTTTTTTACATTAAAATGCTATGCACAAGAAAGTTGTCTCAATTCAGATTCCAAATTCCTAATTTTGTAGCCCATTCAAATACCCACACTTCAAACTGCATCTCAAGCACATTCTGTGGAGACACACATTCTCTTTCTATGGGGGCTTTACCATTCTGAAACATACACATTTGAAAGTAAATGAAAAATACCTTCAGTTCTTTGAAATGTGGCAGCTAAGTTCATTTTTTTTCAGGTCCTATAAATGAATCCCATTACATTGCTGAAATGGTATACAGTATTTACATGCTTTTAAAATCACTATAAATATTTACAGAACTTCAAAATGAATGCCAGTAATATAAGCTAAATATGTCTGACCACAATTACTTTTCATGAGTAAATGGGTTTTATCAAATGGGGTTTTTCACCGACTGAATATTTTGGAATTCTCTTTTGGTGACAGTAATAGGCAGATAATCACAGTTTACAACACTTCTTGCTAAGTTGAAGGACACTGTGGATTTTTAAAGAGATTCATTGTTAGGCATCTAGGCTTTCTGTGTACTAACCATGTTCTTTAGTGTGTAGGAATTTCTTTTTATAATGTGGCTAAGATGGAGCCAAGGAACTAAGAGAAGGGAAATGGGAGATAGGGGACGTGGAATTCGAGTGTGGAATATTCGGTGATGAGAACTGGAAGACTGGTATTTTAAGTGATTTTATAGAAATCATTAGGACATTCATTGAATTCAATAGTTTCTTAGAAACTGCCTTGACTGCAGTGAGTTTTTACCAGTGACGTGGATGAATTCTTGGAACTTTTGTAAGATTTGGATGTCCATAAATTATCAGTTCAGTACTAATACAATCTTCTTGCCATATCAGTGTTACATCTGTAACAAACATGGCCAGCTTCCCTTTTCCATAATAGTAATGAGGGGTTTCCTCTTAGTCATGCCTTAAGCAACATCACTTTAAAAAAATATCTGTTTTCACAATATAATTTGTGACCTATAAAGAAAATGTCTCCTGCTGTATTTACATTGTGTCAGCTCAACACGGTAAAGTAGAAAATTAAGTGATACAGCCATTTACCAAATTTGCAAGGAATAATAAATGCACAATTCTGAAAAATAAGTTCAAAAATGTTTATGTGTAATTTATGGTTCTTTGGGAAAGTACACCCACCCAGATTTATGTATCTATATATTTTTTAAATCCTATACCTGGTCTCTTAGGGAACTGGGACTTTTTTTACCTGATCACAGTTTTGTACTATAGTTCATTTCTTGCTATCACTGCATATGCAGTCTTGGAAAAGTCACCCTAAATATCCAGTTCAGACTTCCTTGATCTGAATAACGAGAAATAAACCCAGGCTTAGAATCTCATCCCATTTAATAGTAATATTAATTATTTGAAAATATTGTGAGAAACCATAACAAAGGGAAGAAAGATGGGCATTTCTTAAGTGGAAGACTTGGCTTGTTATGTGGAGAGAGAAAGAGAGGCTATGCTATGTGTTTTGGAAAATAAGCTCACCATTTTATTTCCAGAACAAAACACTGCATTGCACATAGTGCATGTTTAGTAAATACTTATCTAATGAATAAAAGAAAACTATATTCTCATTGACATGTTGAAGGAATTCTCTTAATAGACTTTTTAATAATTTGACAAATGCAGCACAGGTTTAGAAGATAAAAAAATCTACATTTTGCTGTTTTCAATTAAAGATCTAAAAGGTGCATGAAATGGTGATATACTCATTTATAAATTAATAGCTGTGTACAGCAAACAATATTTTCCCAATAATATTTCAAATTGAATTAAAACAAATGGGTCAACCTGTCAAAGAGAAGCTAACATCAGTGAGACCAAGGAGGCAGCAAGTAGCCTGCAGAACAGTGAAGGGTGTATGTGTTCGGTCGCCCTTCCTTCTACCAAATAAATGTTTACTTTCCCTCATCGATAGAACTGATCAGCTTCCAAACAAATACATGTCACTGAAACAAACAAGGGGATTGTTAGACTAATCCCAGAAACAACACCATGTACTTACTAAAACAATCATCTTTTTGGAATTTTTGTTTCATCATCATGGTTATATTTGTTGTAGAACAGATCCAGATGTTCAGAAATGCAAATTGATTATTGTGTCTTATATTTGACTAATGAACAGAACATGAAAGAATTTAAGGACTGAAAAGAGACACAATTCCCCTTTTCACATAGTAGGTAAGCGGGCGCACCGCAGGGTTCACTGACTTTCTCACATTGGCAGTCTCTGTGTGCAGCATATTCAGTCCCAGAATATAACTCTGGTTTTGATCCTATGGGGGCTGATTCTTACTTGTTCACTGTGCATATAAATGAATCATGCAAATTAGAGATGAAGATGTTAGCTATTGAGAAGCCAAGGGGGAGAGTGGCCCACAAGAAGGAATAATTCAGAGAAAGTCCTTGCAGCGGGTGTCTGCTCAGGACATACAAACTTTCTATAGCTGGACTGGAGTAAGGGAGAGAAAGCTAGTATAAAATGAGCTTAGAACTAGAAGGAGGTGTTTGCAAAAGCCTCGACTTTTACTGAGGAATATGAGATTTGAGCAAAAAAGACACTTCAGTATGATCAGTGGTTTAAAGCAAGAATCAATGAATGTTTTCAGAGAAGGGCCAGGTGGAAAGATTTAGTGTTGTGTTCCACGTGGTAGCTGATGGATACAGCAACTCAACTGTGCCTGAGCAGAATGTGGTTGTGTTCTAATAAAAATTTATTTACACAAACAGATGGTGGACCAGCCTTGCATCAGGAGCTGTTGTTTACCAAGCCCTGGCCTAAGGTCTTACTTTGGCAGCGGTACTAAGAATGGACCCACAGAAGGAAGAGACTGGCTGAAACATGCAACGTGAGTGTCTGTGTATCTGTTATACTCTCCTTATTACCGCGTGTGTTTCTGGTTAAGTCTGCTCATTTGAAGAAGGGTTTTAACAATAAGGTAAGGGGAGGGAAGATTAGGAGAGGAGAGGAAAGGGAGATGACTCAGGAACAGGAAAGAGTGCAAGTGTCAAGAGGCGCACTTCTGGGTTAATTCTTTTTGCGAGGTAAATAATGAAAATATGGGCTGAGCATGTTGGCACATGCCTGTAATCCCAGCACTCGGGAGGCTGAGGCATGAGAATTGTTGTGAGTTTGAGACCAGCCTGGGCTACAAAGAGAGCTCAAGGTCAGCCTGACCTGCATAGCAAGACCCTAAGACCAAAAAAAAAAAAAAGAAAAGAAAAAAAAAGAGAAATGAAAATATGTTTTAAACTGAAATACTAATGACTTAACTAAATGAATACGTTAGTACATAGCTTCACAGTTTGGATATTGGGTGTAGTAACTGTTTAAAAAATCTATTTTATACTGGGCGGGGAGGAAGATGGACCAGGAGAAGAGATCATGTGCAGGCCATAGACAGTTTAATATTCATTTCTTTAAACAGTGAAGGGGAGCCAGAGAAGTGGGGTTTTTCCTGTGAGTTGTCACATTCTAACTTCCTATTTCCAGAAAAGAAAGTTTCTAAATCATCATTCTTCTCCAAGAAAATAAATTATACACTTATCCTATGACATCAGCAATGTGTCATAGCAGCCAGCAACACTCTTGGGTGACATTTATATTATTCTTTAATGTAAATCACAGCAGCAAACAACATTTTGATGTGTGGTACAGTAACAATAATCACAACTTCAGACCATGACATCTCAAACTAATAAAAATATTAAATTTTACAAATTGTATTAAAGCTTCTCCTTTGTCACAATAAAATAATTTCAATGAGTTTCATTTGATTTTATAGTAATTACTCATTGTAAAAAAACTTTCAAAATACATAGAACCACCATGAAGAAAAATATATTTCCCAGAATCTGCATTGCCGTTTAACAATATTAACATTGGCCATTTTTATGCCTATCATTATTTGTTCATTTATTTCCTTAAATTAAATCTTTCTTTTTTTTAAAGAAGGCTTTATTTTGTTAGTGTTATAGTCAAAGTTTACAAGGGAATGGATTTAATACAGAACTGGGTTAGTTACTTTTCTTTCTTTGCTAAAACAAAATATCTGATGCCCAAAATTAAGGAGTGAAAGTTTTATTCAGCTTACAGTTTGTAGAGGTTTCAGTCCATACTCAGCTGGGTCCAAGGCAGAGTGGCACATTGTAGAGGGCAACAGTCCATGGCAGCAGGAAATAGCAAAACAACAAGAGCAAAAGGGAGGAGCAGAGGAGAGCAAGCCTCTTTCCCTCTCTTATATTGTATTCAGGCTACTCTCCCTAGGGTGGGTGTAACACTCACACCCATAATACCAGCACTGGACCACAGATCAATAAAAACTCTAGAAGCTCAACCCACAACTACATGGGCTTTGCGGGGACATCTGGACACCAATCATAAGAAGGACACATAATTTATAGGATTATTTTATAGCATTCATCCAAAGAGTCAAATGAAAAAGGGTGCAGGAAATCTGTCCACTCACTAGCAACCCAAAGAATACAGCTGAAGTCCTGGATCCCATGGCAACATGCTGTATGAATCCAGCTAGAGGCCGAGGGCCCACAACAATGCCTCATGCAAGTCTGTTTCAAGGATCTACACTGGGAAGGCCCAGAGGTTAGCAGTGGAAGCTAGGAAGTCTGCACCAGTGGGAGAAAGGATCTGTGCCAGTAGGCTGAGGGATCTGCATTGGAACGAGGAAGCAACACTCAAGTAAGAACCAGAGCTCCCCTAAAAAAAATGGTAGCCATCCTCAGCTACAACAATCTCAATTAAAGATGTCTGTATGTGTTTATTCTCATTACTTTTCTCAATCATTTTTTCATATATTTCAGAATCACATCTAAATGAATTATATTTATGCAGTTATAGTTGAAGCCCCAATTCAGCACATATAATTGCACAAGAAATGTCAGTATGTTTTCTCACTAAATTAAAAAAAGGTGTAGAAAAGTTTTAGTACAACAAGAAAGTAGTAAGTCAGTTTCCAATCAGAGGCTCAACGTCCCCTCCAGCCAGGGAGGGCAGGTTTGTGTACCCTGGAAGGTCAGAAGTCCTCTCAACCTTTGAAGATGTTCTGTGGAGCATCTGTCCCAATTCTACACAGCTTCTTTTTAGTCTGGACTCATTTCTTCTTTCCATATGGAAAACACCTTATTTCTTGGTGGTCTATTTCATTAACTGTGAACTAATTTAAGTTACATATGAATGATCAATTAAGACAGCTGACTAATCACATCTGTTGTTAAAGTTCAAATTGGAAGCTGAAGAATTACATAACTTCCAAAAATAGATCTTCAATAATTAAAAAATACTTAAGCAACAATAGTTCCTATATGATTAATCTAATTATCCTTATTTATAAAATAATCAAATTTAGGCACTTATACAGCAATACTCCATTACTAACTTTGTGCTATTACATATATACTAAGATACAACACTGTAGTATTTTGGGGAGTTTTCTAGTTCTTAAATGTAAAATATGATTAAGTGTTTGAAATATTTTTGAAGAATTTGGAAACATTTCTCAGTGGTATACAAACAAATACGGAAGTGATGGTAGACTTTTACATAGTTTCAGCCAGTTTGGTATTTATTTATGACATATACAGAAAGAATAATTTATTGACAGAAAGAATAATTTTTAAGTAACTAATATTTTGAGTGTGGGCACTTTTCATTTTCCATGTGGCCTAGTGCAGGCCTGCAGAGCCCGCGTGGACCTGAAACACAGGTAAGAGAATGTGCTGAAGAGCAAAGACTCAGAACCTCCTGATGCCGATGTTCCCCAGTGAGCTTTTCTTCAACACACGCAGGGGCCATAGCTCAGGGAGAATTTTAAGTTTTCAAACGTTCGAACTGTGTTACCCTCTCCAGTGAACTGTAAGGTACAGTGACAAAATGAAAGTCGTGGTGACCTTCACATAAGCTCTGCATTTACAGTAAGTAGGGAAACCAACGTTTTAGATTCTGAGTTTATTTCCCACAAGTAATGTAGTCTTTCTACAGGAAGTGTGGCATGCTCTTGCTACCTGGGGCAGTTTGCTTTTTCTACTTTCCATTTATCATCTGTCTCCTGCTCCCATTAGAGGTGTGTGTGGACACTAACAAATGAAAAGCGGGGTCCTAAGGGGATATGTCACCTTCGCAGCCATGGCCACACACATTCCAGATGTGCGTCCAGCCCTGAAAGGTAGTCTCGTCCCACTCTGGAAGTGGTGCCCCTAGTTATGGCTTCCACGCATTTAAACACATACATCTTGACTCTAGACCTTTTTCCTGAAACTTTATCATTACTTTCAGACTTTACAGTGCATGTAAAAATGCACTTCCATCATTTAATTCCTTTACGAATTAACTGTCAATTATAAACTATACAAAAATTGTAACTCAGATAGATACGGTAAGAACAGAAATATGGAGGCACAAAGCAGGCGCCCCTCGCCAGGAGGTGAACACTAAGTGTGCCTTTTGTCTCTGTGCCCTATGGGGTATGAAATGTGAGTCATGCGGGGGGTGTTCATTATTTATTTGGTTGTCTTTAAGTGTAGCAGTTGAAAGGTGGACAAACCCTTCCATGAACGCAGATGGGTTATTCTTTCCCCTAAACCCACTCTCGACCCTGGAGCCCGTTTTCTCTACACCTGGCCAAGCTGATTAGGGCTGACCCAAAGGCCTCCTCAGCACAGGTAGGCGTTGAGGTACTTTCTATTGATAAAGACTACATCGGTAATGCTCGGCACAGAGGGAAGGTCTGTCCTGATGTATCCAGCTAGCATCTACCTGTCATGTACCTATCATCGTCTCTCATCGATCTATCTCTCTTGTCTGTCTGCCTGTCTTTCTCTCCATCTACCAGACCCAGTCTTGTCATAGCTGGAAACTCGGGAGATGTGTCTCTTCCATTTTGACCTGGAAAAAATGACCTTTTCGTGAAATTACTGTTATGCAGAAATATCCATATGCTTAGTCTTTGATCTTTATCCTGAAACATGTGACGTTTCACGTGTATTAATGTCTACAAGATGATCAAATGGAATGAAAATTAACCAAAACTATAAAATCTTGGAAAGTGAAAATGCTTGTATTTCACTGCATACCCTAGAATACTGTGTCTAAATCTAGGTGTATATTATAACAAAATTAATTTCTATTACATTTTAAACAAGTCCTCAGCAGTATGTCTGATCAACCTATTTATTTGCTTTGAAAATTCTAATTTTATGAATTCCTTTGAATGTTAATGGTCAGTTTTCAAAAATTTGTTACTAAAGCAATTTTTAAGATGTTTAAGACATCTCTTCCATTTCTTACATTTAAATCATTTCTAATCTACAGAAAAGGGCTCATGATTTTTATTTCTGAGAGAGTATATACAAAATGAATAATCATTAATAAGGCAGAAATTTGGACCATTAGTGGCCCCTGTACATATTTTGAGAAGTTAACCTTAACTTAGCCCAGCACTGTGGAAAGAGGGAGAACCAGTGCATGACCCTGTGAGAAAGGAAATCCTGAGGGTGTTTTGTAAGTGCAGAAGGGTTTTCTGAGCAGCATTCAAAGGTGACATACCTTCCAAATGTCCTCCATCATTTCTGTAGCCCAAAGAAGAACGACTTTTGTATATTTTCAAGCATGCTCAAATTTTGATATATACAAGACCAATCAGTAACAAAACAATGAACATAAAAATCAGTACTCGGAAAGACTGAGCACTGAACAGAGAGGAAGGGAGAGAGCAAGGGAGGTGGCAAGGAAGATCCTTGTTTTCATTCAAATCGCTTATTTTGGCTTTTAAAAAAGTCACTCTAACGCCAATGGGCGCAGTCTCCTTTGGAAGCAGTACAGACAGGAGTCAGGCTAGCTTTTAGTGGGGACTTCAGAGCCAAGCAGATAGTGTCACGTGAGGAATAATGGCCATCTACCTTGTATTTGTCACCATCCCCACATCCCTCCTTCCACAGTGCTACACCTGTATCATTTTGTACTGTGTAGAACTACTACTAGCAGTGCCTAATTTGAAAATAACTTTTTAAAATGAAGGAGAGCTGTACAAAACAAAAGCACTTTTGTGTGTTTCTGTAAATATAAATGTTTTATCACACCCATGAAAGACCAAATTACTTTTAAAAATGTGATTTTACTCATTTACATGTGTGCCCATGTGTGTGCATTTTATTTTATTTAAACTAGGCATCAAACCAAGGACCTTGCGATTGCCAGGCAGGCGCTTGTCCTCTCGGCCAGTGTGTGCGTTTTATTTACTCTGGAATTTCACACATTCCATCTCATGGCATGTATTCTCTTTTTTCCAACTAATTATTTTATAGAGCTTTAGCTGTCCAGAGTTGAAGGAACATCTTCAATCATTTTCAAATTAAGATAAGTGAAACAATGGTAAGCACAAGTCCTGCCTATGACAATGTCCAGTCAAGGTAAGGCAAACCGTGCCCTCGCTAGAGAGTATGTTTTTGAGCACACCAAAATATCTAAACACACTAATCTCAAAATTTTAAATGAAATGAATTGGTCCCTAGTTCATCAATGTGACCTAATATCAATTTTTATTTACTTTACAACTAGGCATATATTAATTATGGTAATGATTTTACCTTACTTATAGATCAATAAAACAGTAATTACTAAATTTTGCCAAACTGTGTACTTAATTTGAAACTGTTTATTTTGAAAATTGTCTCTATTTTGTTTGGTTTCCTAAATAACAAGATTCTGTTATCTCTTCCTCTTTTCCACTTTGAGTATTAAAGTTAAAAAGAAAGAATTTTTGCAGAGCTCAGAATTTTTCTCATGCTTTAAGGTCTACACTTTGTTTAGAAAATCTAAGTACTTATTTCACTGGACTTTAATCTTTTTGATAAGTGAAGTTCATGGAGAATCATGTAATTGGTGTGGAACTTTCACTTGAGTGGAATCACTTAATCGTCCTGTACTAGAACACTTTTGCATCTTGCCTGAAGTAAATTAGTTTCTTCAGGTCAGAAAAAAAATCCTGGAATTATATTTTTCAATTTGAAATTCATTTAATATCAAAGCGACTATAATTAATTCTTTTTTTCTGATGATCTGAAAAATGGTAATAAGAAATTATGAATAACATATCAAAGAAATTACATAAAGTATACCTGATAAAAACATTTCAAGTTTGGGCTCTTTTCTTTTTTCACACTAAATTTGATTTTATAAAACATAAAAGGCATACAATTAGTGCCATCTAGTGCATTAACTCATCATGCTAGCAATCTTATCAATTCATCACATGCCTGGGTTTTCAGAAGGTACTTTGTAAAGTCATACAATTTCTCAAGACCATTTAATTTGAGTTAATATTAAGCAGTTGATTTAACTTTAGTTAAACATTAATCAATTTACATGTTACAGTTCTTAAGAGAGTTCAAAACATCAGATAGATTATTATTTTTTTGTTAGTCTAATTGACTGGGCTTTCTGCTGAACATTGTGAACACGACCTACACATTAAACCTGTGTTAGAAAAAAATACCATTTGCCATGACTAGTAAACTCAGCAATTGCCTTGCTAACTTGGTGGCTATAGCTGGTTATCCTGTGAAGATATTTCCCTGTTTTTAAAAAACATATGAATATTTCTAAGGTTATTGTTGATTTCCTGGATCATGTACTGGTGGTATCAGTTTGTGCGAACAATGAGAATGATAAAATCCCATACACTGTGCTTACATGAGCCGCGGCCTTTCCCCCACATCGTGTCTACTTAAATCATTAAGAAATTCTTGAGTACATAGAACTCTGGAAAAATTTGAGTCAGAAAATACGATGACTTTAAAAAAATTGAGTAGTTTAATAATAGTAACAGCCCACAGAGATGTCTCCCCCACAAAGGTTAGTCACAGAGAAAATTTGACTTCAGCTGTATTTCATCTGATAAGGAAGCCAAGCTCAGGCAGCGTAACTGGTAAAGGGATGGGCACCCCATAGGCCACATTTCCTTTCTCACCACTTTTTCTCCCAGTACTTCCACGCTCTCTTGCACTTTTTTCAACTACTCCCCCTACACTGTTATCTTTTTTCTTCCCACATGTAATAATGTGAATTCAAGGACGGGTGTGCTACAGAAAGTGATATAGTCTCTGATATTGTGGCTTATTGCCACTTCTATAAAGCCGTGGATGAATTAAAAAAGCAGGCCACCAGAGTAATGCGCAATTATTCAAGTATCTAGTGATCCAATCCAAGCTATCCTTATTTGCGTCCAATGTCAGTTGAAATTCTCCTGCCAAACCTTGGTAGCAGAATAAGTATAATACGGTCCTTTGCATTCTCCAGCCAGCTCAGCAGAGCCCAGAGGTTGTAGACCCACAGGGAGAACTTTGAATTTTATTGTTTGTAACATCATTGATGTAAAAATCCTGTTTGCCCAGTCTGATATTTGGATTATCTTCTGGAGACTCCACTTCAATGGTAGAAAATGTACATAAGTTTGAAACAAGTGATTTTCAAAAGTCTTGCATTTTGCTAAATGTAATTGTTTTATCTTGATTTCTACTCATTTTCTTTTCATAGGAATTATAGGGATAAGATGATATTTGGGAAAGGGGTGATGATGGTGATGGTGGGATGGCATAGATTTGAAACTTCGTGAGTCCTCACATGAGAAGGTAATTTGCCAGTAACCCCAAATCTCATGAACTACATTTAGAACAAATTTACATTGCAAGGTGTCCTTGCAAACCTCAAAAACAGGAGCACATCAGGACAAATCACCAGCAGCCACAAGATCTTACGGTTTCAGAATCTGTGTGAAGAGGACATAGAAGAGAAAGCGCTGAGTGGCACAAGAACCTCTGATGAATCATGAGCAATTTGCAGTATTCACCTAGATCAGTAAAACAGTATTCACCTAGATCAACAGATGAAATGTGGAGGGTTTTGTACAACTTGGGTACAAGAAAGCACAGAGGCTGTGCTGTGAGACGTGAAGGGGCTGAGAAGTGGAAACATCTTCACAGACTCTGGAAGATAACCAACCAAGCTGTGCTTCCTGAAAATGGCTTCGCAGTGAGAGGAAAATCCAAAGTGGGGCCGAAATCTAGAAGAACACATAGAGTGGAGGAAAGATATCGTCCAGGTAAAAGCAGACAGTAACAAACAACAGGAAATCTCAAAGTATAAATCGGGATGTAACAATGAAACTGAAAGGGAATTCTGTGAAATCAAAGCTGTTAAAACATACTTCCCTGTAAAGCTCAGGATTCAGTTCCACATAAAATGACTATTTGACGTAAAAATTGACTAAAATTTATTTTAAAGACATAAAATGATTAGCAAACTAATACCTAAGAAGACAATAGAAAAAATATAGGAAATGCATGCTCATGAGAATGAAAAATTATGACCTATAACTACTATGAACTAATTAAAATATAGCCTACTATTGCAAACTAAGCAAAAAGGATAGTAAACATGAAAGAACAATATAAATCAGCATTAAAATTCTCAAAATTGATGTAGAATCATTTATAGAATTAAAAATAGAGAGATAAACACAAACCAAATAAGGGCAAATATAAGCCCAGCAGTTTAGAACAAACAAAAAGAAAAAAAATAAGTGATGTAACATTTTTTTGAGAATATACACAAAATCTAATCAAAGTAGATCCAATACAAAGTAAGAAAAGGAACAAGAAAACCCAACTAAAAAATAAGAACATAGAATGAACATCTAGAATTATAATTAGAGAAAACTTTTCTTTCTGAAAAAAACTATGAACTCTGAACTATTATTCCAGAATTATCAGGAGTAAATCATATCCAAGCGAAATTATTAAACTTTAAAGAAAAAAAGTCACTTGAGAATCTTGGCAAAAAGTGGCAAGTAACATACAAAGAAAAGTAGACAACCGCAGGTCTTGGGGAGCCAGGGAAATGAGGGAAGAACGTACTTAGAACACAAAAGATGAACATGAGTTAAACTAAGGTTCTTTTTATCCTAGGAAACTTCATAGCCAAGTTTAGAGGCCACAGACAAAACCTTACCGCTAGGTGAGAGCTCTGGAAATATCAAAGATAAATTTTACAGTCAAAATAATTAAAGAGATGGGAAAATAAGGATGTTCTGCTTAGAACAAAATATTGCAAAAATCATAAAAGAGGGATAATCAAATCCTTCATGTCACCATGTGAAATGGGAAAAATAAATGATATTGTCAAAGAAACCAGAATTTGAGTGTGATCAAATCTGTGGATACATGCACCATTTTACAGGAAATATCAAAGAGGACAATGGGTAAACTACACCAATGGTGTTTACCACCCATCATTCTAATTACAATCCATACCTTAGGAAATCTCACAAAATAAATGACCTATAGATAGTTCAAATTCGAGAATAATAGAGGGCTAAAGGAGGAATCTGAATAAAAGAGAATTTCAAAATACACATATCCACCAAACACAAGCTAAACCATAGGATGTAAGAATAAATATTTGCACGATGACTCTATTAAAATGCAAGTGAGCGAACACTAGAAAAGTTGAGATATAGAGAGAAGAGAAGTTGGCAGGGAGAGTGCTGTATATGGGTTTCTGTGTGGATGGCAAAGGTCTATTCCTTGACCTGCTTTGTGGTTATAAGGGTATTCACCCTGTAGTTACCTAATAACCTGTAAAATCATTTTGGGTCTTTTTTTCTGTGCTTCATTTTGTAATACAAAAATGTTAAAAATTGTTTAAATTTTATGTTTAGAATGGCTCATAGACTTAAGTAATTGAGGCGTTATTTAAGTGTAAATGATGCGTTTTTTCAAATCGGCTAAACTGAACAACCAAGGATGGTGGTACGGATGATGTATCTACGTAACCTTACCATAATTTCTCTTCATTGCATGAGTGCTCCCGTCTGTTAGTCTACACTAAGTTTAGTTGGCTTCATTCCAATCAGATAAGCCTACTGTTGCTACCAAAGTTTTGTAGCAGTTGAACTTCTACTAGTTGAACTTCTGCAAGTTGTTAGGTTTCTGTTTTTAATATCATCATTTATGGCTTTGGTTTTTCTCTCCATTGTTGCAGACAAGTTTTTGTTGTCCTATTAAGAAAAACCTGGTAGCTTTGTGTATCTATTTACTCTTTCTTCTGTGGTGACCACCAATTTTATCAATTTATCTGATATTCTAAAAATCCTTATGAGGAATGTATTTGGGTCTATGGCTTTTTATACAAATCAAGTATTTTCTTCATGAAAAATTTCAATAAGTAAAACTGATTTCTAAAATGATTAGTATAATTAATAAGCAAAGGTATGCAAGTATCATGTTAAGAGGTTTAGCTTTCAATCTGTGTCTAAACTTCTTTGTCATCTTGCTGTGAAGATATTTCTTCCAGTTTAATACAGAGCTGAATCCCTACTGATTTCTGCAATGCGAACTTTCTGAGACACGGTTAACTGCCAAGTGAAGGAACTTTGCTGTGCCATAGCGTTAACAGAGGTAGATCCATCCCTAGAACAGAAGCTAATAAACACCAAACAGAAGTTTGCATCCAATTTTTAGGTGACATTTAAAAAGTATTATTCAAAATATGGAAAAGCCTGTTGTTTTAGAACAAACATGGTTTATTCAAAAACATTTAGATATCTCAAGCTATTTAAACATTGTTGTGATGTAAACGG
Source organism: Dinomys branickii (assembly GCA_004027595.1). Taxonomy (NCBI): domain Eukaryota; kingdom Metazoa; phylum Chordata; class Mammalia; order Rodentia; family Dinomyidae; genus Dinomys; species Dinomys branickii. The sequence continues at coordinate 256,945 of PVLD010000018.1, read as the reverse complement.
TCTTTCAAATTTATATCATGAAGATTATTGATAGTTGTTTGTATGTACCACCAACATGCCAGTGAACTGCAAGACCTCAGTTCGTGAATATTTCTATTTTTGAACCATTCAGTTTACAAGCAGAAGTGCTAGGCAAAATTTTGCTTCCATTAGCGAACTCTGCATCGGGTGACCGACATGACCACGGCCATCTTTCGCGGAGATGTGGAACAAATTAAGTTCGTGAACCTCGGTAGCCCTGTACTTAGAGTTAAAATCTAGTAGGATTTAGAGCAGTTTCACAAGCCTAAGTCACCAGTGTTCACCAAACCGGGGCACTTAGACGTCAGCTCAAGCCGGACCAGGCTATTAAATCATGGAAAGGAGTTTATTTCTTTTTACTTCTCTTACTTAACTGTTTAATAGATGTTGTAATGGTATATACACAATAAAACTTCAACAGTTTGTCAAAAACAATTTGCCTTATTGAGATCAGAATAAGGGGGAAATCCACCAGGTCCTACTCAGTTACTTAATTTTCTTTGGTCGCCAGGGCCCACAAATAATGAATGCCTCAGTTGTGCCTAAACCATAAAAGAAAGCTCTAAGATACAAGGGACACCTCCAGTGAGACGTACTCTCCCAGCTGATATTTCCTTTCTCAGCTTTTATGAACTTGAGAAAAGAATAGCCCTGAAATGAATCACCGTAGCAGGGCATTCCAGCTGAAGTTGAACAGGCCTGGTAAAATTTGTCACTGTGGTGTGAAAATTATGAACTACATTTAATAAATAACAAAATCACAAAATATACACAAAACAAAGGGAAAACTATGAACTCTCTGCACCCCAGGAGAGCTTTCTGGTCAGTGCCGGGTGGCTGTGGCGGTGGGGAGATGAAGACTGAATAATTATGTAAAATGTGAGAAAGGGCACACTTCTGAAGTGAAAGTTCTCTCTGTGTTTTTTTTTCAAAGATCTGCATTTTTGGAGGGATAGACTAAGTTATGCTATTTTATTTTGTGTTTGCTTCTGATTATGTTAATTCTAGAAAAAAATATATTTCCAAATTCCAAGCCTCAGAACTTTTCACTATAAGCCTTTATGTCTCTCAGTGAATAAAAGTTTACTGTATTACATTGTTCATTGCTATTAACATTGTTCATGAAGAGCTTCAGAAAGATAGTTAGGAATATGATGAAAAAGAACTCATGGAGTGGGGTTGGGGAGGAGCTGAATTTAAGTTTATGGAGAAGGACAGTGTCAGAAAAAGAAGATGTAAGAGAACAGATGAAGAGGAGAGAAATCAAATAATGTGCTGTCTACTTTTTATATTATGATCAATGCACATAATATATTTTAGTTTATACGAACATATTTGTCCATACACATACTCTCCACATAGACTTTTCCAGGGTATCTAAATCTCTGTCTGAGAGATGCATGGAAAGTTCCCTTTCATACTTGTGAGAAATCACTTGCTTTTGACCTGAAGTGGGAACCCCTAAAGATAGTCCATCTTTCCAAATGATACTTTTCCCTGTTCCCAGCTTCCTAATTTCCAAAGGCACCCTCTGTATTAGTCAGTGCTTATTAGAGTCAGAGGGGGAAATGTGCAAATGTCTGTCTGTGTGCTAGAGACCCGAAGGATCCATTCAAAGGGTTGGAGCACTCAGCAATGTCCCATGCAAGTCCTTATCAAGGGTCTGTATTGGCAAGGCCCAAAGGCCCGCGGTGGACGTTTGAAAGTGTGTGCCAGTGGAGTGAAGGGTTTGTGTCAGAAGGCTGGGATACCCGGACGTGAAGTCAGGAGACAGTGTCCAAGATGAGGAGAAGCACTGAAGTTCTCCTAAGGGAAGACGGCAAACAAAACTCCTTGGGAGAAAAAACTGCCCCACACTAGCGTCTTCAGGAAAGTCAGCAACATGCAAGCTCCCCTCCCATTATCCTTCCTCCTTTTATGATGTTGGCAACAATACTCAGGTGCGTCTTCTGTACGCAGAGCCAGGATTTGTCCATTTCCACTCCAACTGAGCATCAAATCATCCACCACACCCTCATAGAGAGATCCTAAAAGAATTCTTCCAATATAGTTTGTGCAATTTTACACATCTGCCAGGAAAAAATCAATCTGTATGTGATTGTGCTTTTAACTTCACCAAGATCAACAAATTACAACCTCCAGGAATTTTGCCTAGCACTTTTTCCAAAAAACAAAACAAAAATTGACTAAAATAAACACAAGAGCAACATATTTAAACTCTCCTTTAGTATTAAGGGGTGACATTGAAATAATTATGAATGCAGTTGGTCTATTGATGTGTACTAAAGAAAATTTTGTCAGGAGTTTTGGATTCACACTTTGCAAGTTACTTCAACTCAGTGCAGAACTTATTTCTGGAGTGCTGTGTGTTGGACACACTGCCAAGCAGGTATTCATAGGTAGCAAGAAAAACAGACTTAATGTCTTTTCATATGATATCTGCAAAATAGAAATACTTACTGTGAAGGAAAAGACTAAATACTGAGAGCAGGAGCAAGATTGGTGGCTTGAAAGACATCTCTGCAAGTTGATCAGGATCTGGTCAGGGTAAGAGTTGTAGGACATGTCTTCTAAGAAAAAAGGGTTCCGGGAACTAAAAGGAGTCCAGGCACTGTGGTAGGAACCGAGTGAAAAAGCTGTGTGAGATGGGACGGTGGAGGAAAGAGAGACCAGTTGGAGCAGAGCAACGGGAAGCCTCTGCGAGGCTTGGAAAGAGATACGTGAACTGCCTACAATGACGAATGACTAATCTAGTGCTGTGGAGACTAGACTGCAAGAGCGTAAGGATAGAAGCAGACAATTACTTTGAGAGACTCTTCACTCATCCAGAGAATATGATAATTTTGGGGTGAGAGTTGATGAGGTTTAGTGACAGAATGATGAAGGACCTGAAAGAGAGGAAACGTTGGAGCGATTTTCTGTTGTATGGTCCAAGCGACTGGGTGGATAGAAGTACCATTACTGAGATGAAAAACTTCAGTTGAAAAAGTACCTTAAGTGTAGAGGAAGACAAAATAAAACTTTGTTTGGAAATATGTTAGTTTTCAAAATCTTCGGTAAAGCTAGAGATGCCAAAAAATAAAAAGAGATATGGAGGTCTGAAGAGAAATGTAAGATGTCAATATACATTTTAAGCTATTTAGAATATAAGTGATAGAGGACGGAAGTAAGGGCATTATAAAAAAAAGAAGATAAATTAGAAAAAGAGTAAGGCCCATGACAGAGATGCAAGACAGTTTTTAAAATGGCTGAGGATGGACCCCTGCCTTCTGGTATGCATGTGCTTGTGGGACACCCTCCGAGTATGAACCGAACTTGCATCTCGCTTCCAAGAAGTAGAATACAGCAAAAAATGATGGGATGAGCTTAAGTAATAAAAAACTAATGTCCACCTTGTTTGTTCTTTCTTACTTGGGCTTGCTTCTGTAGCTACTGCACAGAGCAGCCCACGTCACGAATATCTAAAGGAGGCCTCCAGTTACAGTCTGTGAGAAACTGTACCTCAACCATGAAAATAAGCACGGAGGATGGTCTTCCCCCAGGGAAAGCTTCCGTTCCGGGTCTTAAAATTTCAGAAGCTTTGAGGTAACGAAAATTTCCTGTTTGAAATTTCAAAGTTTTGAGATCATTTTTGGCAGAAAAATAACTAAGTCATTTAAGGAGTTTGTATTTTAGAAATCAGAAACACGATGGAGACTGAGAACGAATGGTTACACTGGTAGTTGGGAAATTCGGAGAAGTTATTGTGGAAGGAGGAAAAACAGTATTTGGGCAAAGCATTGCACTACAAGTGACTGAGGGACTAGGGAAGATGAAGTCTGAAAAAACTGGGGTTAGCAGCAGGAAAGCCATCGAGACCTGGTAGAATAGTTTCAGTAAAGTAGTAGAAGCCACATCCCTGTTGAAGTTCTTTTAATGGGGACGTAGACATGTATTTAATGGTAGGATGGAGGAGCGTACGAACAAGGCCTTTGAAAAGCTTGATTCTGAATGTATCATGAACGTGTTTTGTTTTTCTCCAACATACCCTTCTAATTTCCTCTGGCAGTTGGATTACAAATTTTCTAGTTTTGTGTTTCTAATGGCTTTGACCTCAACTTTACCTCCAAAGCAGATTCTGAATGATCTAGTTTTACTAGCTTGTCCCAATTTTCTGGCCATAACAATTGGTCCAGAAATAATCATGTAGAACAATTTAATGGGAAAGAAACTCTTCTGCCACAGCTATTAAGACAATATACTGTTTATCTCATACTTCTAGACAAAATTAGGAAGGCAGGAGCCATGTTACTGTTGGAAGTTATTTTGGTAACAGATGGAAATTACAACGTTGAAGTTAAAGTGGAATGGGGAAAGAAATTACATCCCGGATGATGTTCTTGAACTATGACAGCAAACTTCATGGGAAGCTGATATTTCCTCTGGAACGTTACTATTGCATGAGGCAATTGATAGTCTTTACTGCTTACATGAATTTTGAATGAGGTTTCTTGGTTGCAAGGAAAAACATTCCAGTCTACAGAGAAAGCAGAGAAGTAGGAAGTAGTAGCTCAAAATTAAAAAAAAAAAAAATCAAGTGCTCTTCATTTATTTTTAATTGAAAAAGTATAGAATATTTTAAATGGTGCCTAGAATGAATTGGAAGGATGTGAGAAGGGGCAAAGGCTACAGAATGAAGTAATCTAAAGTGTGAAACTTGAGAAGCTCGCTTGGGCTGATGTCAGATGACCCAAAGTCCAAGGGAGAAGATGGGAGTAGACATGACTATTGATAAGAATTTTATAATGGGAGGGTCTAGAGGTCCTGTCTCCTGATTCTTCTTTCAACAATATCTGAAGCAAAGGAAAGCATCAATTCTTCTTTCAACAATATCTGAAGCAAAGGAAAGCATCGATCCTTCTTTCAACAATATCTGAAGTAAAGAAATAAGCTTTGGGGTGGGGAGGAGAACATGTTGAGAGGGAGGAGATTTGAATAGTTTAAAGGGAAGGGAAAATGATAACATATTTGCTTCAGAGAATGCATGACCCCTTTTCCAGAATGTAGAAGGACCTACCGTCAGAGGTAAAATACTTGTTTAGTTCTCAGACTTGTGGATGGAAATGTATTGAGATGTACACATTTTACATCCAAGTACATGAAAGTGTACAAAGGAAATAGAAAAGACTAACTTTGCATAATGGAATTAGCAGCAGAAGTTGCTTTAACTTGAGCTTCTCTATATTACAGAAGTATTACTCACTAGAATGTTTTCTTATGTCTACTGTACACAAGAACATAACTGGCAGGTACTGCCCAGTGTATTTGTCTATGAAAAATACTGTTGGTGTATTGCATTTTCATGTAATATCACTTTTTAAATTTTGAGGGAAATTATTTGACCTGTATTTATTCAAACATTGTAAAATTTCCAACTTGCATTTGTATGCCCTTTAAGAATTCTTAGGGGCTGGGGATATAGCTCAGTGGAATAAGCTCCTGCCTAGCAAGCGCAGGGTCCTGAGTTCAATCCCCAGTACCGCAAAACAAAACAAAACAAAACAAAGAATTCTTATTTCATAAAGAATGCCTTGATTTTTGATATTATGATCTTTACTCTATATAAAGTCCTTTTCCTTCAGCTTGCAAAAATGGCAAGTCTCCTGAAAGTATGAGAGAACCCAGCAAAACTTCCTCTGTACTTTTTATACTCCTAGAAATTTCATTCGAAGATTTGAGCAGTTTACTGTGTTGAACTTCTGCTTTCCCCGCAAGGACTGTTTCAGTACACTATTACCGAATCTGGATTCCTATCAAGCCAGTTCTTTGAAACTGCTCTTGCTAAGATCACCAATGACCTTCTGATTATCAGATCAAATGGTGACATTTTTAGGCTCTTAACTATCTCATGTCACAAGCTTCAGGACCAATTGGCTGTAAGAATCCCATCTAAATTAAAGTTCCTGAAAATGTTGATTGGTGGTTCAAGAGATTTCCCAGGGCGACTGAGATCTTGCAGTGGACAAAACTATGAACACATTGGCTTGGAAGCTTAGACTGAATAACAAAGAGGCATATGTGAAAATGCAGTTTGAAATGGCTGTTCAGAGGCAGATACCAGATATTAGGAAACTAACCAGAAACTAAAGACCAAGATAAAATAGCAAAAACAAACAATGAAAACAGCAATCAGAATGGGCCCCAGAAACATATCTGAGACTTGCCAGGTTGCATCAAGATTTAAGGAGCCACATATTTTCATTCATCAAGTGGGAACATAAATTTTTGAGAGAACTGAGTATTTGGAGAAATGCCCTTTTTGAAAATGTCCTTCATCACCGTATAGGACATTACTGCCTGGTTTTCCATTTATGAACCAACTCATTCTTCATCTTTTCTTTATGCCTTAAAAATTGTGGTGTCATTGGTGCTGGTCTTGGTCATTCATGCTCACCAATGTCCCCTTTGCTTCAATTTTCCACTTTCTCCTGACTTGCTATTTTTTATGTCTAATGCATCTTTGCTGAGAGATAATTTATGTACATTTCCTTCTGTGTTTACTGGCTCTTTACACTGAAGTCATTATGTCTTCACTGAGTCACCCATCCGTCAGTATATTTTGTCTCATATGAGGCATCACTCAGCTAAACAAATACAGTAGGCTGTCCACAGGCCTTATAACTTTTTCTTGAAGTTGACACTGAACCAATCCAATCTACAGTTGCCTGCCATCATTATTCAGTGAAATAATACATGTCACCATGGCTTGACTTAGTGTCTACAACCCCTCTTTTCCCCTTCTCTTAAACCCAGAAGAGCACACTTGAGATGCAGCAGGCCTTAGTTGGGGCTGTTCTCAACGAGCCGAGAGGTGTGATCACCCGTTGATGATTTCTTTGTTAAAACCGTTGCTGGATTTCCACTTTTCTCTAGCCACTTTGCATCTTCGCAATAGAAGATCACTCATATCACCTTTATCATCCTCCACATCAAGCCACTGTCCCCAGAGTTTCCCCTACCTTACTAAGGGCTCCTCAAATTCTGTATCAAACTCCTTCACACTCAGGCCCGGTAGGCTTACGTCCTTGGCTCTGTCTTCTCAGGTTTCATTTACTTTTGTGGCAATCTTTTCCAATTTTGTGACTTCCAATAGCACCTCAATGCTTTAAAATCCCAAATGTCTAAGTATAAAGGTGTTCCTTCTAATGTCGAGACTCAGTATTTCTGTAATATGCACATCAATTTCATCATATTCTGACCCAAATTTGCGTTCTTCTTTTCTAAACTGTTCATCCACCGTTGATGAAAATTCCACCTTTTAATGTGCAGAGCAGCAGCCTTAGGAACACTGCTGACCGCCTCACTTCAGAAATATGCCAGGCGATCATGGTGATTTTATATTCAGAATATACCCACAATCTGACCACCTTTCTTCATTGTCGCTGCTCCCGTTGGCTCTGTCCTCCCTCTAGCCTGGACTGCTCCAGAGTGTGCTCATGTGCCTCCTTGCTTCCAGTGTCTCCGCTGTACTTTGATTTCAGCAGAGCCCCTAACGTGACCCTTTTACAGTGAGAGGATTATGTCCATTCCTTACCCTAAATATTTCACAGCATATTCTTCCAGAGGACAACTCCAAAGCCGTGCAGTCACTTAGGTATTCTTGCACAACTGGGTCCTCATTGATTCGCTGGCCTCATCTCCTACCATGTCCTCATTTCATTGTTCTTCAGTTATGCACACTGCTTACTATCTCTCAAATGCGTGACAAACACGTGACATCCTTGTGACCACTGTACTTCCTGTTCTCTCATACCTGAATGCAAACTCACTCCTATCCTTCAAGTTTTCATTAAAGTGTGCTCTTTTTAATAAGACCTGTTTTCAGCATGTCTTTATTTAAAGCTGGACAGTTTCCTCTATCCAGAACTTGAATTCTCTTTACCTGGCACTGTATTTTGCCCACAGTAATTATTCCTTCGAACATATTCTACCTCTTATTATGGCTATTTTTAAAGTCTGTTTGTTCCTTTTTGAAAGTAAATTTCCAATTCTGAGAAATTTTCAAGTTATTTGCGTATTTTTGCCTGATGTAGCCTGGACCTTGCTTCTGATGTACTTCTACCGTCGTTCAGTCACACATCCCTGCCTGTATCAGACTGATTTTTCCAAAAATAGGTGTTGAAAGACTTAAACAGGACAAGGGCATGACTACAGGTACAACAGGAAAAGAAGGAGCTACCTTGTGGTTTCAGAATAAATTGCCGGTGGGCTTCCAAATTACTTTCTTTAGCCAGTTAGCTGCCAGTACTTCACTGTTGTAAGAAGACCTACTGCTTTAGAGTTTTTAAAATGACCACCCATTAAACAAAGTGAAGCTTGAATACATCACAAAGAATATTTCGTACTATGGCATTTACATTTTATCCTTGCTCTTATGGCACAAGAAAGGAAAAAATGCTTACGTTCTAGTTCCCTGTTTATCTTTTTAAAAGTAAACTGACAAACTAGAAATAAAATTGTAAAGATATTTCAAACGTCAGCTAAGTACTCATTTCAGTGAGTCTGAGTGTTTTGTTTTACTATTTATACCTATAAAATCAATTCATTATACTTCTAGGTGACTGATTTAATCACTTAGCCAACTTAAAAGCTGTGGAAATAATGCAGAATTTGAAATTAGATAGACTTGTTTCAGCTGTGGGATTGAGTCACAGTGTCTGTGAACAAGTTGGTTTATCTCCTTCAACTATTTTTTTCCTATTTGTAAGGATAAACCATCGGTAGATATTCTTCTAGCTCTAAAGTTCTGTAAACATGCTCAAAGACACTACTTGGCCTTAGAAATGTATTCTTAAGTTATCTAATCCTAAAGCAGGCGGTAAGCCTGGGTAAGTCAATAGAAAACCTCACCTGCTATCTGAAGGGTTAGATAGACTGGAGTTTCCGTATCATTTCAGCTTCAACTGAGGTTACTGGCGTTGGATCATAAAGGGTGCGTAGTGCTTGGTTGTAAATACCACCCTTTCTCTTTAGTTTGCCCCGGGTACGTGACCATGAAAATTCCTAGTTTTCTTCTACAGACCGCTTGGAAAAATAAAATATGTCTGTTTGGGATAAGAAGCTTTAGACTGATTCATTTTTGGTTATCCTGTAGGGTTAAAGCTTGTGAGCTTTGGGTTGGCACAGTATTAGGGAAGGTATGGTTGGGCACTATTGAGTCAGATGCCCCTCAGGCAGCTAAACTACAAGCTACAAAAACAGTGCTTGTGAATATGCTGTGAAGGTGGTGGAAACGCAGCATTATAATGTATTAGTAATGTCTCCTGGGAGAATGGTGAAGGTAAACCCAAAATCAGAAGTTAAAAGACTGTCTTAATCCCAAGTTTATCACTAATTTTCATGACGGAACAATATGTAATTTTTCTAGGCTGCAGTCTCCTCTACTGAAGTGAGAGTTGTGATAGACAGTGTCCAGCTCTTCATATCCATAAACTCTATGGCTCTTTAGCAGTGAACTGTCTTCATTTTCCTTACCATGAGGGCATAGATTTCAATATTCTTGAAATTATCTGAGCATTTCTGGAAGAAATGTTTATGTAATTTAGATTTTCTTCCTCAGTATATTATCATTTGTAATAATATAATTTATATTATCATTATTATATGTTATTTATAATAACACCAATTTATAATATAATTATGCCGATAATATAAATCCCATAGAACTCGTCCAAACCTGGTAATGGAAAAATTGAAATAAAATAAGAACAATTTAGAATGTTGGGGTAGCAAGACGCTTTGAAAGGAAAACATTAAAATAATCAGGAAAAGTGCTCCTGCTTTCTTTCTTTCTTTGTTTTTTTTGAGAAAGGGTCTCGCTGTGTAGCCCAGGCTGGCCTGGAACTCACGCTGTCTCCTGCCTCATCCTCCTGAGTGCTGGGCTTACAGGCCTATGCCACCGCACAAAGCTCTTTGGATACTTTTAAAAGTGAAACTTAGCACATTTCTACATCACATGAATAGATTTTGAAACATTGTATGATAATTTTTAATATTATCGTAAATGAATGAAGTTTAACCATAAAAAAACTATCAACTATCTAATCAGTTATATAACTGAGCACACAGAACAGAGCCTCATACATTTATCCACTTAGTCATTGTCACTTTGCCGCCTCCATTCTGCTACTAATATTTTTTTCCTCTTTCTTTTTTGCCTTTTTGAGACAGGGTCTTGCTATGCAGTTCAGGTTGGCCTTGAGCTCACTTTGTAGCCCAGACTGGTCTCCAACTCACCACGATCTTCCTGCCTCAGCCTCCGAAGTGCTGGGAATATAGGTGTGTGCCACCACGCCCGGCTTCCTCTACTAATACTTAAGGGATTTCTAATGCCATATTTAAAGCTGTACTGAAAACAAATTTTTAAACCTTTTTAGATCATAGAACTTCTACACTTACAAATTTTGAAATGAGTTCTTTGTTTTACCAGCTAGAAAAAGGCCTATTTTCTCTACAATTTTAGTTATTATGGTCAGATTTAAGAACAATTAAAAAAACCTGAAAATTCTTTCCTGAAATTTTTACTTCCTGTAGGAAATTCATTAGAATTCTCTTTAAGACCTACAAGACATGATATGGAACTGATCTGACTCATGCTGAAAGCCTAGAGGAAGTGATGTGGTAACTCCTTCTACACGTTCTAGTAGAGTGGCTACTTTTGAACATGTGAAAGTGATTCGCTATTACTTGAGTTTTGTATCTCAGAGACCTCAAGATTAGTGTCATTCAGTGAACTGACAAGTGATTCATATTTCTTAGGTACTTGCAAGTAAAAATCTGATTCTTAGAAATTTAAGTGCACTTGTGTGAGAAAATATTTAAGCATCAAACATAGATTTAACATGACTTCAATACTCTCCCCGCTAGCAAAACTCGCAGTGAACACCAGGTGATATCTCTGATAAGTTTCTTGGCGGAAATTCATAAAATGAGTATTTTGACTTTTATTTCATCTTGATCAGCCAAACATTTTAGTTACACATGCTTTTGCCTGTGTTGCCCTGCATGTCTCCCTTTAAATAAATTCATTTATTTGGTAGACGAGGTGGATTGTTCCACTCAATAGCAAATGGAGACCATTTAATTGAAAAGCCATAGGGTACATATTTTTTTTTACCAACAAAGTGCATCATGAATTTTTGCAGAAACTTAGAGAAATCCTTAGGAATGTGTCTCAGCAGAAATGATGATAGCAGCAGTAGTGAAGGGAGAGACAACCACGACAAACCATCTGATGTTCATTTAGCACCTTGTGGCCATTACGCCAAAGCATGTATTTGATGAATCCATTGAAACCTTACAGTCACCCTATAGAATAATTTTGATCATAGTCTTCACGATTATTTCTACTGTCAAAATTTCATTTCAGAAGTTTCAGGTAACCCATTTCCTGAAATTTTGGAGAAGTATGCTTAAACTCACTTTTAATTTCAGGTTTTTGTTTGAAACTAAATGAACTCTTCTTAGCAAAGAATCATTTCTTTCAATACATTAAACATGAAAAGCTGCTCACAAAATGTCATTGTCCAGGTACACTTCCTTTCTCATTTACATGTTAGTAGTCAAACAAATTTACCAAAGTCTTTCAGTCAGTTGTCATTTTTTTAGGTTTCTCTTGAGAATTGCTTATCTGTGCTTGTTTCTAAAGTTTTCTCCTTTGTGTTTCTCTGCCTCCCTATTTCACTGTAAATTCTCTCCAACTGAAACTGTTGCAGAATCCTTCATCTATTTCAGCTATTAAAATCTTACTATATTGATTTGAAATTATTTTTTTACATACTCTAGATTTTCGTGGATATGGAGTAGTCATTCAGGTTGTTTGGTTTTAATGCCCAGGTTATTTATTTGATGCTTCCAAAGAATACATTCTCTTCATAAGTTAAGCACTGACTGTGTATTAACAAATTACTAAAAAGTGGGCCCTTTTAGAAGTAGCTGGCTCGTGGAGCTCCCCCTTGTGCACAGCATTAAGAGCTTACAGCCATCTTAAGAAAGAGCTTCATGCTGCTTTTAGCTCTCATGTCCTTCCGCCTTCCACCATGTGAGGACACAGTCTTCTCCCTGTGGAGGATGCACCAGCAAGGAGCCTTCTTGGAAACAGAGAACAGCGCTGACCAGACAAGTAAACATGCTCAGGATTTGATCTTGAAGGACTTTTTAGCCTCACCAAATGTGAGAAAATGCATTTGTGTTCTTTCTAAACTACTTTCTCTCAGTTATTTTGCTATTACAGTACAAATGACCTAAGACACTGCAAATTGATTATTTAAGTAAGCAAGACACAAATAATAAAAGATCTTCATTAAAGCTCCTTTTTCTTCCCATTATGTAATTCTTGAGATATCTCTTCGGTAATTTAAATTAAATTAGAGGACATTTACTGAAAACTTTGGTTCTCTGGATAAGAAACCGGCATACCAAGATTACATGGAGAAAACAAGGCCCGGTGCTCAACAACAGGAGAAAGGGGAGCTGAGTCCTGACATTCTTACATCCAGGTCAGAGGATTTTCATTACTTATCTATTTATTCAAAACGGGGAATGGGTAACTTTTTAGTGCCATTTATTTCTCTCGGGTCTAAGTCATCATAATCCAGCGTAATGAAAACTGGACTTGGCATAAGGAAGCATAGGGTTTCAGATTTTTGCTGCTACTAAGTAATTTTGCATCTTGAAAATATTTACCTCATTATTTTCAGCTTAAAACTTAAAATGAGGATATTTAATCTAGTTTACATCTCTGGGTCAATTTTAGTGCTATATTTTGTTTGTTTGTTCGTTTGTTTGCCATATTAGGGATCAAATCTAGATGTGATCTAAAACCAAGCTACATTGCCAGCCATTTGTATTTTTGTTTTCTTAATTTTGAGATAGTCTCATTAAGTCGACTAGGTAGAACTCAAACTTGTAATCTTCTGCTTTAGCTGTTTGTCAGTCCTGATTACACAGGTGTGCTCTGCCAAGGCTGGGTCTCATTAGTCTTATCTGTGCAGATAGAAAGTTAGCAGAAAGTTAACAGGAATGCATAGCTTTGTTAAGAAAAGGCATCTGTACATAATGGGGTACTACTCTCTGATAAAGAAGGATAAACTTGAATCATCTATAGGAAAATAGAGCCACCTTGAGACCATAATATTAAGTAAAATAAATCAAACCCACAAGCTTAAAAATTGCATGATTTCTCTTATATTAGAAAGCCAAGATATGAAAATAACAAAAGATAGATAACAGGGGTGAGAGTTAGAACTGTCACAAAAAGGAAGGAGTCCAAAATATGGAAGGGGATGGAGAGTGGGAAGGTGAATTAAAATATTATAATGTTTTATATACATGCACCAACTTCCCATGAGAAATGTGATCATTATTGATTAAAAATAGAAATTTAAGTAAAAAAGAACTAGAATATATAATTTTACTCCTTTACTTTTAATAATTATTTTTCATTTGCTGCTAGAAATATCCTGTCTCCCATAAATACAAACAAAACTATACAATATATGTAATAGAACTAATACAATCAATTTAAATATGCATAAACCATACATATACAAATACAAATGTGATGTACACATTTTATTTGGTTTCTATATGTAAGTACTTATCAAGCTTTACTCTGATTTAACCATTTACATAGGTATATTCTATCTGGCGTTACACGTCTCTGAGGTATTTTCTATATGCACTCTGTATTATGCTTGGTGCCATACTATCACTTATTTCTTTATAATGCAATATTTTCTCCTTTCTCATATTGCTGTTTATTAAATCTTTTTTCTTGACATTTAATTTTGAAATAATTTTACATTTTAATATCTAAATTATTATTTTTATGACATAAAATTATGCTTACTTTTCTTTTTTTTTTTTAACGCTTACTTTTCTATACAAAGTATTTCCTCCTATTTGGTGATAGATCCTGTTGGTATACGTGATTTAGATCCACTCACTACTTTTTCAGTTTATATTTGTATGGAGAGGTGAGGGTGGTTTACACGAATATTTGCCTACCTTTTTCTAAAATAAGTATCACACCTTGTATTTGGTTTTATGAAGTGCTTTCCCTCCCTAAAGTTTTTAATATCAATATTTTCTTGTGACAACAAAAATTTACAAATTAATATCTCAATTTTCACTAATATTTAGGAGAAAGAATATTCCATGATTTAGGTAACTTTCATAATTTTTGTACTTCACTTATTTCCTGTCCAAATGAAAATAAATAATACAGTGATAAATATTTTATAAATAACATAACGTTTTGTCATTTCTCCAGTTCTTTGCTAAAGCTAGGTACTTAGAATTGCAATCTGTCTTAGTTACTCTTCTTTCATTGCTGAGACAAAATACTGGATGCCCAAAATGAAGGAAGAAAACATTTATTTAGCTCCCGTCTTGTAGAAGTTTCAGCACATAATCAGCTGGTTCTAAAACAGGGTGGCACACGGCAGAGGAGCAACAGTTCATGGCAGTGGAAGACAGCAAAAGCAACAGGAGCGAAAAGAGGGAAAGAGCAAAGCCTCTTTTCCTCCCTTATATCATATACAGGCTACCCACCCTCAGGTGAATGTGGAACCCACACCCTCTCCTCGCCCTCCTGTTGTACAGGCTCAGGACGTTCACAGTGTGAAGCCCAGCTCCGTGATAAGTCACTTAGTTACACTTCTGAACTTCTCAAGTTGACACAGTGAACAGTGTTCTAGAGCAGTACTGGCATGTCCTCTACACACTAGGATGCAGAACTGCTAAGTTTCTCAGTTAAGGTTCTAGACTTCTCAAGTTGACACAATGTATCAACCATTACAGAATCACCCTACCAAAAATTTCTTTTTAGTTTTTCACCTTGTTATCTTTAGTAGGTGAATCATTTAATCAGTGCCAAAGTGTTGTGTTTCATATGCAATTTTCAAAGACTTAAATTTTACATAACCCTAAATTCATTTACTTACTATTCCTCCTTAGACTTTATCTTATTACAACACAGGGTTTCTTGTGCCTTGCCACGTGCTCTATGCACTGATCACGCCTACTTTTGTAAGTCAACTTCAGCCTGTCATTTGGCCTCCACCTTTTGGAAAATCCATGCACGTAAGCTCTGTGTTACTATCCTCTGCTCTTGTGCCTGTTTTTCGTCCTATGAAAAATCATTTTGCAAGAGAGTTAAAGTTTCTTCTACCTCATATGTATCAAGAGTTCTGTGGAATACCACAAGTTCAGCATTTCCCTTGTAGGACAATTTATGAAATGCCTATTTTTGAAATGTTATCTTGAAGCAAACATTTTCTTCCCCTTGAAAAGATAGCTCACAGGCTGGCCTGCCTGGCAAGCACAAGGTCCTGAGTTTAATTCCCGGTACCAAAACAACCCCAAAAGGGTAGCTCTTAGTACATTTTTGCTTTTCATTGAATACAAAATATACATTGTATTTAACTGTATTGTAGGGCTTATAAACTCTGTGACAATTATTTTACACTGTATAATCTCTCTTGTCTCTCTTTCTCCCTCTGCATGTCACCTCAGAGTTTAAAAACCCAGCAGAGACAGACATATGACAATATTTTTGTCTACCATTCTGTACAACAATAAAGACTGTCAACAGAAGCCTTGCTCTTGGTAATAGAAATTCCTTGCTTATATGGATTAAAATTCAGTATGTCATTTCTCATAACCCGAAGTCTATGTCAGTTCCATCTTAATAATCCTATGGAGAATCATAACAAAATAATGTGAAAAAACATCCAAGAACTCTTCCTTCCTGAGTTTTGTTTAAAAATTTAGGATCCATGAGTTATTTCCCAATAAATCTCAAATATAATGCTGTCCAGCATCAGATCATGTTCTCCTTCCTAAACCAATACCCAGCAGGGAAACAGATCATACAAAATAGCACAAATGAATCCCAATTCTCCCCTGAAGCTATGGAGGGCTTAGAACTCACTGAAGCACATAGCATTTCTTGTAGCAAAGTTTTAAAAAGGAAAAGATGAAAATGATATAATACTATCAGAAAAGGTGAATTGGGAAAAATGAGAAACTGGTCAATTTAAGGTTTTAAGAGAAGTAAGTAGATTTTATGGAGAGCCGATTACTCAAAATTACTCAATTTTCTTTTATCCTCTTTCAAACAATTACTGGCCTCTTCTGTCTCTTCTGATCTATGAACAATTAATATTAATAGGTTTCTAAAACATAGATATATATGCTATTTACCTGGAGGGCATAAGTCATGTGGAAGAGATAAGCAGGGTTTCATTAAAATTGTAGGTTATTTTCAAAGAGATAATGAAAACCAATATGATTTTTGAAAAAGTGTAGACAAAATATGGGCAGCAGATTCATAATGATTTTTGTTTGTTCTACCATTAATTATAGTTCAAAGATTAAAGAAGAGAAGATGAAATATTTTGTGTTTCTTCAGATATTTATAAACAGTAAAAAATATTATTAAAAGAATAATTGTCTAAATTAACTTTGCTTATTTAAATTACAGTTTTAGATCATAAAACAATTTAAAAAAGGAAAAAAGACGCAAAGCCTTTTTCTCAAATATAACAGGAAGCACATTAAAAAGAGGTTATTTTTTCAGGTAACAAATGTACAAGAGCATAACACAGCGAAAACAATGGCAATCCTTGGCTATGCAAATGCTATGAAGCTTAATCCTCCTTTAAAGTTTAGATTACAGATCTAGTCAGCAAGGAACAGTCAACAAACTGGCTGGATAAAGCAAACTTGAATTAAAGTAAATGAGTGTGTAACAAAACACAGTTATGGCATAATAGGCTATCAGTGTAGTGCAAATCTTTCCAAATTGCCAGGAAATAGACCACAAGCCATCGCCCATGCAAAGCGTGGATGACTTAGCCAGTCCCCATTGTCACTGTCTCCAGTTTGGAAACTCTGGATCCATTAGCCTTACAGAAAGCCAAACAGCAGCAGTGAGCTGCCCGGGCCAAGCTCCCTCGGTTTAATCATGTAGAAAAAGTTGTCTGGACACAAAACTTCTCTTTAGGAGAAATTTAAACTCTGGTTTTATTCACATAGACCAAGTATAACATTTAGAGTAGAGCAGTCTTTATTTTGGAAAGTTTTGCGGTCTTAAGTGCTGCTTATTAAAGGTCATCAGTATTAGCAAACTCTTCCTTAATATAGAGTATAACTGTGTTTCCTTGACAATGTTTTTCTAGGAAACTTAATTATTTTTTGTAAAATTTAAAAGGTCAGTTTCCTAGGTCAGTCTGTTACAGTAGAGGAATGCATTTTGTATTCAGGTCTCTATTTTCCCACCCCCTTTCTGGCAACGTGACCTGCAACAAGTTATTTGACCTCTCTGAACTTCAGTGTACTTCATCTATGAAGCCAAGATAGGAAGACCTCCTTGTTATGGAGGGTTACACAGATGAATAGAGTTCATGCATGTTTTATGAGTACCTTGTACATAGCACCAAATGCTAATCTTTCCCCCTTTTTATTAGAGTTGCCTATATAAAAATGGTTTTAAAAAACAACAACAACAACCGAGTTGTCTTCCAGGAGCCCATCCTGTCACTATCTTTTTTCTCCCAGAAGAAGCTCCGCACCCTCCCCTCTCCCCACCCTCTCCAATAGAGATGGACCTGCAGCCTGTGCTTATCCTCACTGTGCCTTTGCAAAGAGCAAGGAAGAATCCAGAGCAGCCTGGAGGGTCACATTGCCCTACACACATGTTAAACTTAGGAGAATGTGGATGAGCAGGCGATCCCAAGAAAAGGAGAAGGAAAACAAGACTTCAAAGAAAGACACATTCCCTTGTGTAAGCTTTGCTGCCTTTTGGTTTGGCGGGGGGGGGGGGGGGGGGGGGGGGGGGTACTGGGAATGAAGCTCACGATTTCAGACTTGCCAGGCAAGTGCTTGTGCCACTGAGCTACATCCCCAGCCCCTTTGCTGCCATTTCTACTGGCAAGTGTGCTTCGAGCAGTGAACACAAGGGGAGAGTGACTGTGGGTGAAGATGTGCCGTCTGCCAGAAAGGATTCTTGGGAGCTATTTTGGCCACTTCCAATTTTTGTTGCAACTCTTTTACTAATCCAAGGTTCTCACCTCTTTTTCAAGATTAAGTTCACTCTGGTGGCTGAAGCTGGCTCTCAATTCAGGTTGTTTTGGCCCTTCACTTCTCAGGTGTGTGACACAGAATATGTCACTTAATTTCTCCCCATGAGATTTAAATTTGTGTATGTGGATTAATAAAAACACCCGAGTAAGAAGCCACCACTGTGGTTAAAGTCATCCGTGGAAAGTGTTTTGCACAGTATGAGGAGTGAAGCTAGGGTTAGCTATAATTGGTTGCGTGTACAAATGGACAGCTCACTGGCAGTCGTGTCTGGTGGTGGGTATCAGACCTCAGGCAGCCTCTGAGAGTTCTGTTCCCATACTTCAAACTATGGCTGGGAGCGTGTTTCTTTTCCTTCTTGCTAATGAACATTTAAAGATTGGTTTTTGAGTTCGTGAAATCACCACTCATGAAGAACAGGGTAACACGAGGAGACTCTTCCTTTACTTTAAAGGACGCCAGCCACATCCCTCTAGTCCTTTATTTTTTTTCCACCAGCCTGAATTGTATTTCTTTTGTCTTCGAGCAGTACTGTCCTCTACTACACACAGTTTGAGGAAAAACGCACATACTCTTTTCTGCTTGGCAAAAACACAAGTCTTCAAATATTTGAGTGTGTCTGTTTTTCAGGTAAATGAGTGTTCATTGACTCCATCTCAGGAATAATGCTTTATAATATTCAATCACAAATTTGAAAGTGAAAATTTTTGGAAACTTGCAAGTGTAGATAAAGTCCCTTGCTCCTACAAAGTGAAATGAGAAAATTATATCTTATTTTTCACATATGAGGTGTGATTGAAATATATAGCGAATGCTTAAATTAAAAACAATTATAGTAAAATACCATGAATCCCGCCCCTCCCATCTCATGCTTCTTGACACTTTCTGAAGCAGTTCTGTAAGTCCTTTTCGTGAGTGTCTCCTAGGAGGGTGTGATAAAAAATACAGCGAATTATGCTGCCCAGTACCATCCACAGGAAAGACCTGCTCACAACAACGTTATGCTGTGTCCTCATTTACCTTATTGACCGGTCTGATACTGTGCAGCTTTAGGCTCTTTATCAGAGTCAAAGTGACCATGAAAGGTAAATCTTTTTGATTGATTCATGACATTGGGATAGCTCTGACACCACAAGCAAAGGTACTCACTAAAGAAAGAGAACTTCCAGAACCGCTTTAGAAAGTGACATGAAGGATGAAGTGTGTGTGCTCAAAGCGGGGCTGGGGGGAACTTGAAGGGGATTAATAATGATGTGTCTTTTAGTGTACTTCTTTAAATGTAAAAACTCACAATTTATTGACTATACCTCCTATAAAATAAATGCTGGGTGGATTAAAAAGGAACCATGAAAAGTTACACGAGAAGAATCACAGTAAAAAGTTTGAGTTAAATCTGCATTTACATATAGACAAAATATATCTAATTATATGTAGTGAACCAAAGTAACAGTCTTCTGAATTATATCTTCAGTTTCAAATGTATGCATTTTTATTTCACAAAGTAGGCTGCAGTCAGTGTCACAGAGGTAATGAGAGTTATGATAAAGGGGAAATTTTGCTTAATTTTTAGTTGCTATGGTATGAACAGAAACATGTACCCATAAATCTTCTGAGAGGAAGTACCTTGGTCCTGGGCTTTCTGCAAGCCTCTCTTCTAGGTGGAAACAGACAGCATGAGGAATGACTGTTTGAATATATTTCCAAGTGCATATTTGTATCATGCCATCTATCACATTAAAAAATCAAAGATCCTAGAAATAATTATGATTTGTAAATATATCAGTTTATTTTACTGGTTTTGAAAAATGGCTATGGTAAAACAATAAATATCATTATGCTAATTTGAAATTGAGGCATAGAAAAACTACTTAGCAAAAGGAAATGGTAAATGTTTGAAGAGAGATATGCTTATCCTAGTTTAAACATTATAGAATATATTTATGTATCAAAACATGTCTTGCTACATTAATATGTGCAATTTTACATACCATTCAAAAATAAATTTAATTAAAAATTTAAAATAAGATAAAAAGAAATTAAACAAATAATATGTAAAGATTTAAGTCTAAAGCACAGCTATAGCTTTATTTATGGAGACACTCAACACTACAGTTCAAGCATAGTGAATCAGAAAGAAAGAACATATGCTTGGAATCTCTAACATGGCAAAACATAAGTTCTGCTCTAAATTATTATGCACTATATTATATGTAACACATATAATTGTAGCACAAAAATCTCCTTATGCATCAAATACATTTTTCAAAATGTTGGTTCAATAAATTACATGTAAATGAATCAAAAACATCTGGGTAAAGTTTATCTTGAAATGTAGAACTTGACCAAAATGTGCTTTGGGTTTTCACCCACCCCAAATATCTGAGAGATACTGTCAAAGCTGGGCTAATCATAGTCTCTGCTGTGGGCCGTCACGGGCATTTCCTTTCCTTACCCAGCGTTTGGTGTCCTCACTGCTGTGTGTTGCTGAGTCCTTAATGGACTGTGGGCACTCACTGAATGTATGTGGTATTTAGCAAAATCTACTTAGTATATATCAAAATTGAATTAAGTGAGCATAGAATAAATAGTGCTTTATATTCATGCTGTAAATAATATGCTGTTTTGATCTACAAAAGACAATGTAGGCACAATATTTTTAAGTACATTTCAAAAATTACAAAAATACGTCAAGTTGAACTAGTTACATTTTTGAGAAGGTTATGAAATAAATTAAACCCTATTCCACTTCCTTCAAAAATAAACTTCTAAAGTGCAATTGTTTGACCCAAACATAAACAAACTTTTTACTTTTTAGGATCAAGATGTGTTATGTATATGTACTGATATCCAGTGATGAATATATTAATTATGTATCATAAGGATGCTGTAATAAAAAATTAAAAACAGAAAAATGAATTTTATTCATTTTATTCTGTGCTCCCTGTAGCCTGTGTGCATTCTCACTGATGTAGATATCGACATTCATGCTGTGTATGTATCCACTGTTTTCCTACATATATGTCAACACCACATATTCTGCTGCAGCTTGAGTAGTTTACTCCAAAGTGTGCAGTCTTTATAGTATTGTGGAATACATGGAGCTTTATTCCATTCTTTCAACTACTACAGAATATTCAGTGATAACAATAAAGGTTATTTCCACTTTGTTTTTCTCTCTATGTTAAAATGGATCCATGAAGCTTTTTCACTAGAAAAAAATTATTTTAAAAAATTTTAGTTATTGGAGTTCAAAAGGAAAGTAACTCCAATATATTGTGTCCCCACAAAACAGATTTTTAAAAAAACTCTACTTACTCACTTGAAAAGAAGGCAATCTCTGGGCAGAAGGTTGAGTTTATTCTAACACTTTCCGATATGTTATGTGATCCATTTCAGAAATGATAATCTGGTCTGAAACCTTTTTCCTCAATTATGGCAGAAGCTGGCATTCTTTCGCAGTAAAGTCAGCAAATGGAAGAGATCCCAAGAGCCAATCTCTGGGGAAGGTGAACTTGGGATTATGTCACCACTTAGCAGAATAACAACACTGATGGGCTGAAATGAATCCCTCTCCAGGCAGAGTAACTTTTTAGCCTCTTCCATATCAGCCATCTCCATGTTGTTAGGATCCAGTTTCAGTAAAGTAAGAGCAAGTCCAAGTTCAGAAAAGACCAGACCACAACAACAACAAAAACCTGATAATGAATAATCGCGATCCGTACTTGGATCCTTTTATGTGCTGGTGGTGTAAAGTGTCTTTTCCCACTTAATTCCTCAGTGAAAAGATTAGCCATTTAATAAATAATGACAAGGAAATAGCCTAGCAATGGTGTGTTTTCCCTGCAATGTGGGTAAAGACATAAAAGTGTGAACACAGTATGTGATGTGGTTTGAGAAGCAAAGGATTAAAGAAATGTTGAGATTTATGTGTTTGCTTTAATAATCCTAGAGAAAATTATTTTTAATAAATGGCTGTGCTACAAAAAGAGGGGATATTTATTTTAAGTTCCTTAGTGTTACTATATAGTTTAAATAAAGGATCTTATTTCACAATCAGAGATTCACAGATTCTCTTCAGAGGCCAATTACATTTGAAATATAAAAGTTTCAGCATTATTAATAAAGTCTGAAAAGGAAGGGCTACTTGAGTAATATGTATATAAAAATATACATTAATATATAAATGATATATAATTATTTTAATATATATTAATAGTAATATCATATATATTAGCTTTACTCACAAAGGCAAATAATATCATCATGAGGGGTTTCTCTGTGCTAGATTATATATACAAGTATGTTTTCATTTTGATGTATACTTTTATCACAATTTGTAACTTTGTCATCAATGGTCTAAAAAATATTCAAGACAAATGTCCAGGGGCTCTGCTATTGCTTCCAATTTTGAACAACAGAATCATAATTTTGGGTTCCCTACCACTGAACTCAATTGTTTAGCATAAACAAATTACATCAGTTATATTTGTAATACATATTTATAGATTCAGATATATTATATATATCCTATTTACCACTAGAAACTAACAATTGCCTCTTAAAATTATCTCTTATATGTTGCTTCTTTCCAGTTTTACTGTCATTTAGTAGATTTCTTCTCAACTCCTCCTACAGTCTCCTCAGGTTTGTCCAGATCAATTCTAGAAATACTGCTAATAACTTTTTTGGGAAATCTTAAAAATGAACAATTTTATCATGTAATTACCCCGCTGTAGCATAGCTTTAAGATTGCTTCTAACATAAATCATCTTTGTTTTAACATCAGGTATTATCTCAATCCTTTTTTCAATGTACTCTCTTTATAGCAGTTTTCTCACAAAAATTCATATGAGGTGATAACCTCATATGTGCAAAGCTTAATTGCCTCTCCATGTCTTTGTTCTGTTTATCCACTGGGTTTTAAATATTTGGTATTGCTTATCCCTGCTTATTCTACTTTACCAGTTATCTCCCTAAATTCTGGCCAACAATAAACTTTCTAGGTCACATATTTTTATTACCTGTAATATCAAATTTTTATACATATTTAGTCATTCCCAAGGAAGTGTCTTTATTAATTTTCCTGTGAATCCTTCCATGTCTTTCAATTAATATATTTTGCAAGGAAATAAAAATGTCATTGCAACTCATGAAATTTCCAGTGTTTAAATATACATGGTTCTTATACATGGAAGATCTGATCCAGAGTTGTAAACTTTTTAGAACTCAAGCACATATCCTGTCTTCTTTAGACATTGGCTATTCAATCAAATATGCAACTGACAAGATATCATGCCTATACCTTCTACTCTGAGTAACTACTAGGAAGACAACAGTTCACAATGTATCAACTATTGTCACTGTCCCACCAACCTGTTTTGAAACTCAGTTTCACTGTTATGCTTACCTTTTTTTGCTCTCTAATTTAAAAAAAAGAAAAGAAAAAACATGGAACTGAAGAGATTTAATATTCACATTATAGGAAGAAATCAGAAATTGAATCCATATATACTTGATCTTGGTTTTACTCTTTCCGTTTTTGTCATTTTGATCATAAATGGAAGGCTTATTTTTCCTAGTAAGTACTTCTAAGCAGAAGTTTAACAGACATCTTTGAAAAGCAATCCAATTGGAAAAGTTGGTATGTGTAAAGCAAATGTCTGATATTTAAGCATTTAGAGTTATCACCCTTTTGTGATCCACTCATAAAGCTGCAATTAATTTTAGAGGAAGTTGAATTAATACCTTTATATCCTTGTGGGACAAAAATACAATATAAATTTTTGTAATCTGTCTACCTAGATATCATAGATTTAGAAAACTGAAATATCTATTTTGTATAAAATATTGTTTGTGAAACCATTTCATTTTTCTTAGCTGAACTTCAAAGTTTGAAGGAGGTCAATTCTTAAACACAAAATACCGACTATATGCACTGTACCAGAATCTCAAACATTTTTTATATTGAAATTGATTTGAATAAATGTGTGTAGTGACTAATATCAATAAAGTGAATTAAAACCAAGAAGCAGTTGTACTGAGTGAAGTTGAGTGACACACAGAACCAAAGATATTTTCAGTATACATTAGCTTTTCTTTCCATTTACGGTAATCTGTAGTCCATATAAAGTTGCCTTGATCATTGTACCCATTTTTTGAACATTAGGTTTCACAATATCACATGGTTTATTCTGAATTAACAATTTTAATTTCAGATTAGTCTTTCAAAAATATTATGCAGTTGGTTTTGGGGGGGAGGAGGTAGCTTTCTTCAGTTTACACACATGTATTAATAATTTAAATTACTGTGAATAATTACAGACCTAGTTAATTATGCAAAACACATGCCTATACTATTTTCAGCTTTATACTGTCTCAAATGATTATAAAATAAAAAGGTTAGAAATGTTTCAATGACTAAATTATACTCTCACTTTTCTCAAGGACACAGGGCAGTATTTCAGATCTATTTCCTATTTATTTTGTCATGATAGCAGAAAAAACAACTATCAAACATTTACTTGTAACAGTTTTAAGAATTTGTTCTCATCTCAACAAAACCTTTAATATGCTATCTTTTACTTGTTATTTGTAGTACAAGTCCCCTCAAAATATTTTTTTGGATTAGAAAAAGTTAGTTTCATGAAAGGTTTAGATACAAAGGAACTAGACGCTTTCTTCGTGCAGTGCGTTTATGCCACTTGAATTCGCATTGATGGTGTGCATGCAGATTGAGACTTCCATGTGGTGTTATCCTCCAGCAGAGAATTTCTAACTTCAGCACCAGAGCCTACATCTTGGGCTTAGTGTCACTCAATATGATGTCTAGTAAGTTGAATGACAAAAATATCTATTTGCATGACATTTTCAAAATTAAATTTAATACCATGTTTTAAGGTTTACATCATCAATGTCCTCCAAAAGTCTTATGTGTTCAAAGATGGGCCTTTCAGAAGAGGACTGGGTGGCCGATGCTAGCCGCATGGCTGGATGGGCTATTGGAATATGCACCCCTTCGGTCATACCTTTGGACCTTGGGAAGATAATATATTTTCTCTGGTTCTTTCTCTTTTTCTCACTGTTTCTTGAGTGCTGGAATAAACAGCTTTCCTGTTCCATGGCATCTATGCCACTGAGCCAGCTGACCGTGAAATTGTGAGCCCAAACATAATTTTCCTCTCTAAGTTGTGTGCGTCAGATATTCTGTACAGTGATGAAACTCTGATTAATAGGCCATACACACATAAGTATTGCAATCAAATATGCGCTTAATTAGAAGAGATCCATTTAATTACATTATATAAGTGGACTGCATCAGATAAGCAAGTGAATATACAAATTAATATAACTGGTTTAAAATGCTAATTTTTAAAAGAACAGTCCAAATGAAATCATTTCTCTTAGACTTTTGTAACCTTCTAGGACTTACAGTCTACTCATTGTCAGTGGGACCCGAGGTTTTACCTCACCTAGACTGTAGGTAAAAGCTGGCCCCAGTAGTCAGCACATGTAATTGTATTGTTGCTCAGATATTAAACAGATGTATCTTATGGTAATATTTTATGGATACACCTTGTAGCTTTTCTGCTATTTCTACAACTTAAATCTTCCATATTCTAAAGTACCTCTCTGATATAAGATCCTGAATCTGGCATGAAGCAGAAGAAGGATTAGAGAAAGTAGTGATACTGGTCAGTACTGGTCCCCCTCTGAGAAGCAACCGGCTGTGTGAAGAAGGGTAGGTTTTGCATAGAATCCTGATGTCGGGGAGAAAGTAAAGGGCAAGAAGGGTACAATAGGAGAAAAAGGAGGGAGGTAGGGAAGGGAGAAGGAATATGAGGGATGCAGAAAGCAGGTTGAGAGGCAGGGAGATGACCAATGGTCTTTCACTCCTTCTCCTAATCATTTAGGCCACGGA
The DNA here is from genome assembly GCA_004027595.1 of Dinomys branickii. Classification (NCBI taxonomy): domain Eukaryota; kingdom Metazoa; phylum Chordata; class Mammalia; order Rodentia; family Dinomyidae; genus Dinomys; species Dinomys branickii. Next base: position 230,883 of record PVLD010000018.1, on the reverse strand, counting down.
GAATCAGAACGTCCAGGAGGCATCTGCTGTGTGGCGCCTGGCAAAGAAATCCAGTGCTGAACTCAGATGAGTGAACTATGGGTCTGAGTAGGCTCTAAAGACTAAGGAACCACTAAAAAAGGAAGCTTGAGCTCTGGAACGTGTGGAAATCCCGCTGGTTGTCTGCAATGGCAGTGCTGCACAGGACTTCCAGAAATTTACATTTCCTTGTATTTAAAATAAGACCAGGTGTGAGGAAATTCAGAGAGAGAGAGAGAGACAGAGAAATAGAGAGAGACAGAGACAGAAAGACAGACAGAGAGAACAAGAGAGAGACAGAGAGGCAGGGTGAGATAGAAAGAGACAGAAAGCGAGCATGCAGATATTTAGACAGTTAAGAAAGAACCTGGGGTGTAAGTAACTTGTGGAATTGTTTAAATTAATCTGTAAGTTCCTAGAAGAAATCAGATGATTAATACCGAAAGTATTAAAATAAACGCATTAAAAAGTTGACGGGAAGTAGCAGTAAATCATCTTGCATTTGCTTAGGAAAGAGAAGCAGCACATGGAATGTTCTGGTGACTCCTGAGAGATATTTTTGGCCAAGTGAAAAGGTGCGATAAGTGTAATAGGCACATGACTGTGAAATCTAATCATTTCGAGACTGAATTCCTTTCAGAGAGCCTTTGTTGAAACAAGCACAGTTAATATGTTTGAGAGTGGAGAGAAGGTAAAACGATCAGTGATGTTGAAACTGCATGTATTACCTTTGTCTTGGTAAAACCACTTTGGTGAAGAGGAATAAAGATAGAGAGGAGATCAGGTGTTGAAATTGTGCCTTTTGAATTGTTTATAGCTGATCATACAATATTTATGTGGAATTTGTGCTTGATAAGAATGCATTCATACCGCTCCCTTTGATAAGAGAGACATTCTCTCAAGGGTTTCTTCCAGAGCGTTCTTCTTGGCGATGCAAGTTTCAGTAATTTACCCATATTATGTAGCCAAAGCAGGATTTTGCCAAGTATCAAAAAGAGAAACACTGACACTTTCTATCTCTAGTAAAAGACACTCACGGAAACAGAGAAAATGAAGCTCTTATTTTTGAAGACTTGTAAGGTAAGCCTTTGTGTATGCATAGGTTTGGAGGCAGGAGCAGATCTCAGGGAGTTTTGTAAAGCATTACTCTGGAAGTGGATCTCAGGTTTTTCTGCATTTTAAATTTCTGGTCACATAAGTATTAAAGCTACAATTAGTTTTGACTAATAAATTGTAACTTTTGTGATTTTTTTTCTTCACCTTAAGGCTGTATCCAGGAGAGAAGGAGCTGATGATGGCAGAAATCTGTTCTCCAGAGCTCGTTCTGACCCAGAAGCCTCATAAAAAAGCCAATAAATAGGGAAGGAGACAATTCTGAGTGCTCAACCAGAGGAAAATGAATACGCACAAGAAATATGAAAACTACTCCAGTGTCTTCTAGCACTGGGTAGGGGCTTAGCAATTGGACCTCCTTTCTCTCAAGGGACGTGTAAATCAAAGCAAGCAAAAACTTTGTCTTTGTTTATAGTTATTAGCATTGTGTGTGTTTGAACACTCAACTGTTAGAGGATGGCTTGCAATGAATGTGACAATGTATTTAATAACTATCAAGGAGCCGATGATTGCCAGATACAACTATAAAACAAAAGTCTTAACTAAAACTTCTGTACAGAGAGACAAATAGTAGCCCAAACAGATCATTAAACTAATCAACCTAGTCAGCTAGAGAATAAATGTATTCATTTTGAAATACACTGATTCATGTAATTTGACAGTATCCAATATGATGGTGCAGTGACACTTTGTAGACATTTACATATAGGCCATCGTCACAGCAAAGGGGACTCTGGTCACAATGAATGATCATCAGTTTACAGACAATACCACTGCATAGAAAATACAGATAGCATAAATATAGGTAATATTGACATTTCATGTAAAAACGGCATGGAATTTCATTGAAAAGTAACATTTTTGTTTCCTTTTCATTACAAGAATATAGCATATGCAATAACATTAAAATTAGAGATAAAGACACATTGTTATTTTTGGAAAACCAAATAGATTACTAGAATTTTCTGTTATAAAAAAAATCTATGACTTCTTTTATGACATCTGTTTGATAGTATATCATCAAAAATAAATATCTTTGCTAACAGTGACTCATTTGAAAGTCAATTAGCAATCGTGGAGGGATTAGGATATTATGTTGAAACCATGTCTGGCCCATTTATGACTATAGTTATTTCATAACATCTTTTCCTAAGTGATTGAAAAGACACATATGTTTAGTCTATTAAGAGAGACAGCAGGCACGCTCTGGGAATACCAGAGAGTTTCAGTTACACCAATTCAGGAGATAATTCTACCCCGGGTCACAATGTCCGTCATCTTTTTTGCTGAGCTGAGTTCAGCCTCTGGTGTTTAATGGCTATCTGACTGCAGAGTGTCAGAAGTGAGAGCTTTGCTACTGACCAGGCTTGATGCTTGTGTCCAGCATCATGTTTTAGGACAGTAAGACAGTGCTTTCTTTTTCATTTGGGTAACACAACACTATGCTTTACTTATTTCATTTTTTTAAAAGAAAAAAACACTTTTTCTCAACTTTTAAAGACAAAATTTAAACTATAGCAAGTATGTAATACAGCATCCAGTGCTAATTCCCTGCTATCGTCTCCATAATATTGTATTTCCTTTACTGTTTTTGTGTTATCCTGGTTTTTATGTCCCCATTTATTTATCTTTAAAATAAAAAAAATAAACTATAGCAAGTAACCTGTTTGGTATGTGCTTATAACCCCCATGTTCTGGGAAGGCAAGGCAGGAGGATCACAAGTTTGAGCCTTGCTTAGGGAACTTAGTGTTGTAGAGTAATCCTGTTTCAAAATAAAAAGTAATAAGGGTTGGGAATGTACTGTAGTGTGATTGCACCTCCAAAAAAGACAGCATAATAACTACTTTAAAACATCTGCATTGTATTATTATAAATAATTAGGAGATAATTTAAAGCATATGGGAAATGTTCATAGGCGATATGCATGTGCTACTCTATTTAATATAAGGAACTTAGGCATATACAGATTTTGGTCAGTGTGGAGGGACTCTTGTAACTGGTTCCTCCTGGGTACTCAGGAATGACTGTTACTCAGGAATGACTGTATGTGCATGTTCTTTATGAAGAAAAGAAATCATAGAATACCTAATAAGTGGCTACAGATATAGGTATATATTCATGGTTACTGATAGAAAAATTCATTTTTAATTGTTTCAGTTAAGTCTATAGATTCAATACAATCTCAATCACAGTTCTTGGAAATTAGTTTGAGAAGGTTATGGTATCCCTGGTGGGGCCTGAATCAAATGCCCAGAGATATCAAGGAATAAGTATAATTATCCAGTATGTAGTCTAAATTATAGAGCTTTCTCCCTGCTATAATGTTCTTATCTTTCCCCCCTCCAAACATTTCCAATTATTTCAGAAGCCAAGGAAAGCTGAACATAAACAAAATATGATGATCAGCTATCAAGATTTAATCTGAATGGTCAATGTCTTATCATATAAAGATTTGTGTAGACTGGTTTTGTAAGACTGATGCTCCTTTTCTTTGGCATAATTTAAAGCAGAAAAGATTACAACACAAGGCTTGACTCTAATTTATAAGAGGCTAACAAAAGGCTGATGGTCAGTTTAGAGATTTTAAAAGTATGTGGAAAATATACCATTATGCTAAAGAGATCCAGATATGGGAAAAAGGCCCAGCAAAATTAGAGAAAGCAAAAGACTTCCAGAGAGAAAGCAGATTTGCATAATCACGTTGGTTCTTCCTCCTATCTAATATACTCACATGGCTTCTTCTATGACTTTGTATAGAGAGCTCATGGCCATCAGGGCAAAATCTTTTCAGGGAGTTCACTATTTGCTGATCACCAATGGTGAGAAAATTTGAATTAGAGATACAAGTCTTGCATTAGTGATTCAACAGAAAAATAATTCATGATTTTGGTTTAATATATAATTATTCCCTTTCTCTGGATGAAATCTGATTTGGTCACTTCTATGTGTCTGCTATATTTTCATGCATGACAGGAGATATTCACAGCTGTTCAAAAGGCCTCTCAAAGTAACGAGAATAGTTGATAGTGCAACAGGTTGTTTTGAGTCTTGTACTTTTTCATCTGATCTAAAGTTTATAAATCTCAACACCCCGAGAAGCCTCAACATTTGATCTCCTCTCCATTATAGACATAATACTTTGAAAATTTTGAAGAAGGCCAAAATAATTATTAATAGAAAACTTGGTCAAATGTATATAATTATGAGCATTAATACCTGATTATTTCAAGTATTTCTTATGTGACCCAAGAAAATTCTGCAACCATTTCAATGTTTGTGAATTTATATCAAAATTGGTTTCTTTTGGGGAGGATGTGAAATCACCATCTCTAATTATAAATCCTATTCGATCCAGGGTTATCTAATATGGCTGCTTGACCAATCTGCCTCCCAGCCGGTAGGTGGTGATTGTTTCACTCCTCTCTCTCGCTGTGCAGCAGTTCGAGCCTCAGCCTCAGTCATTGCTTTTGCACAATAGAACTTCAGAGTAGTTAATTAATTAGACTGGGCTCCAGCTTGAGTTCATCCTTGCTAAGCCACCCCTTTACCAGTCTGAGGAAAACAGCATTACCTCATCTGCCCTAATAGCACCCCGGGCAGAAGGGTCTTGGAATAGCTTTCGCTGTTAACTCTCTCTACTCAGATCTGGTAGAAAACAGCCTCCCAATGTGCACATAACCTATGGTTTGAATTTTGACACATGTTCTTTTTCATAGAAGCTTCATGTAAGGAAATAGATGCATAGGTGTGCACATCAACTTACCTATGATTTAAAACAGGGGTCTCTTCTCTGTTATGTCTTAGAAGCTAATGCATTTTATATTCTTGGTGCTTTTCTGAACCTGCTATAAAGTGCAAGTGCTTGTCTTTAGAAAATTAACTTTAACTAATCATTGAGATAAGCTTCTATATGGAAATTATTTCTCCTTCTCTGTAAATTTTTTATGCTTTCTTCAAAATTTCATCAAGTACTGCAGCACTCCTGTTTGGTGCATCTCCCCAAATAACTGACTGATATCTGTCTCTCAGAACTGTTTCTTAAAATCCGTTTCTCAGATCTGTAGGAGTATTCCTGGTAGAATCTGTTAAAACATGGGTCTCTCTCTCTCTCTCTCTCTCTCTCTCTCTCTCTCTCTCTCTCTCTCTCTCTCTCTCTCTCTCTCTCCCTTCCCTTCTTCTCCCTTCTTGCCTCTTGTATCTCTTCTTCCTTAGTTAACATCTGTCTTTGTTGTATAAATATCAAAGACTATAGATTTATATGTATAACATTATCAAGTGCTGAGAGCTTGGTCTGGTAAATCCATTGGTGAAAACTGAAGATGTAATTCACCAGATCAAATTGATTTGTAAAGGCAGTTCCTAGTAGGAATTTGAAAATGGGATAGAAATCAAGCCTGAGTCCATTCAGTCCTCTTAGATACTATCACAGCAAGCCAAGATTGAAACAAAGAGCACTAGAAACGAGAATTACAACACCAGACACAAGTATTTCAGTACTTCCACCCATATTATTCCAGGGGAGGAGTTTGCACTGATTCAATATTACTTCTGCATAAGTAAATATGTGGCTTATTATGGTTAAATAAAAATCATAGTAAAATACCAAATTTCAGGATGATGCAGGAGAAGTCATGTTTGGATTGCAGCCAGAAAACCTGGATTGTAATCATAACGAAACACAAGTCAGATAAAATATCAGTTTTAAGTAATATAAGGGTTCGAGTCTTCTTATCAGTGCACAGCATTGTATTACTTGTTTCTTCTTTGCTATTTCAGTTGACACTTTTGTTTTAAATTCAAGAAGGAGCTGATTTTTCTGAAGCAAGGAGGGGAGGAGAATATATTTCTTTACCTGTCCCTGGCAGTGAGTACATAATGAAGAGCTGTATATGGCCACCCAATTTATGAGAGCTCAGTGTTTTGGCATATGGTCATCAGCCTCGCAGAAGGCCCCAACCAATGCACCTCCCTTTAGTCACCTCCCTTCTTAAGGGTTGGTATATGTGAGCTACAGTAAGTATATGGCAGATGTGATAGCATATCAGATCAATGACAGGGTTATAGAAGACTCTGACTTCTACCTTGGAGAATTTCCAGTCTCCTCCCTCTCTCTCTGCCTGTATCTGTCTCTCTGTCTCTGTTTCTATCTCTCTGTGTCTCTCTCTTCATCACTGCATGTGTCTCTCTCTCCATGTATCTCTGCATCTCTCTGTCTCTTTCTCTCTCACTCACTTTCTGTCCCTCTCTGTCACACAGGCTACCATTCAACAGTCCTGTGGAGACAAAAACATTTAGAAAGGAGCTCAAGCCTCCTAGGAACCCAGTGAGTACACTAAGGAGCAGGACTCTCAGTGCTGCCTAGGCTTTGGAAGATGGGAGTGTAGACCTGCGGCTCCTAACAGCTTTATGAGATGCCCAAGTCAGTGCTACAGTGAGTCACTCCCAGATTTCTTGACCTTCAAAACTGTGACATAATACTTTAGAAATCATAATAGACAATTAATGTAGAGCAGAACACTGACATATAAGGAAAACATATCCAGTATGATGCTTCGGTATATTTTACCAGTATTCATTCGCTTAGTCTCTCTCCCCTACCCCACACCACCCCCTGTCTCTCTCTCTGTCTCTGTCTCTCTCTCTCTCTCTTCTCTCTCTCTCTGTCTTTCACACACACACACACACACACACACACACACACACACACCTCTTTAGAAATATGATAGTGTTTATTCTTTTCCATGACTAGCATGTGGCAGATGCCCATATGCATAGTAGAGATGAATAATGTTGGTTTTAGTAATATTCACAAGGTTAATCATAGTAGATGATGAGTGAATTTCTAAAAGAAATACAACGAAGAGCAATCTAGTTCTTGACATAGTCTCAGTAACTTTTATCTATTTTCTTATCATAGAAACCAAACAGCTGCTACAAATCTCTTTTTGTACTTTCAAAGATAAGACCACTGTGCCAGCTCTTCCTGATACATAAAAATCAACTAAAATCTTGAGGAGCTTCATAACATTAATCAGTTGTTCGATGTCTCTGCTTCCTATATATTCACAACTCATACAGGATGTTTAGTCTTTTTGATATATCATTTGAAGAAAATGGTCATCTGAGATAAATACATACTTCTCAGATAAAGAAATACAAATGGCAAATATATATGAGAAAATGTTCTACATCCTTAGTCATTCAAGAAATGCAAATAAAAACAATATTGAGATTTCATCTCACCCCAGTAAGACTGGCCAGCATCAAGAAATCATCCAGTAACAAATGCTGGCAAGGCTGTGGAGAAATAGGAACTCTTCTGCACTGCTGGTGGGAATGAAGACTGGTGCAACCACTGTGGAGATCGGTTTGAAGTGTCCTCAGCAAACTAGATCTAGAGGTCCCATTCAACTCAGCTATTCCCCTTCTGGGTATTTTCCCAGAAGATCTGAAAACATCATACCACCATGATATATGTGCACCCATGTTTATAGCAGCACAATTTCTAATAGTGAAATTGTGGAAGCAGACCAAATGTTCATCCACAGAGGACTGGATAAAAAAAAACCTGTGGCACTTTTACATAATGGAGTATTATTCAGCTATAAAGAAAGACAAACTAGAAGCTTTTATAGGCAAATGGTCACAATTAGAGACTATACTCATAAGTGAAATAAATCAGATGTGCATGTGAAAACAGCGTATTGTATCATTAGTGTAAGAACCTGAAGGTGGGAATATAAATTAGGAGATATGAGAGGAAACTGCTCAAAAGTAAAAAGCAGTATGGATGAAAGGAAGGAGAAAAAGAAGAGAGGGATAGCTATGTAAGTTTGTATGTGTATATATATATATATATATATATATATATATATATACAGGATGGCTAAAATGGTTGCACTATTGTCTCATGTTGCTTTTTTTTTTTTTTTTTGGCGGTACTGGGGATTGAACTCAGGACCCTGCACTTGCTAGGCAGGCGCTTATTCCACTGAGCTATATCCCCAGCTCCTCATGTTGCTTTAATGGAACAACCAATGATTAGTTGTTTAATCAATCTTGTATGTCTATCTGCATTATCTTGAACATACTTTGAAATTATCAATGTAATACAACAACCATTGTTAATCCCCTGCCAGCTTATCTGTACTTCAGTTTTTGTTCTTGTTCTTGTGCTACTTTGTGTCTGTTTGCTAATTTTTTTTCTTTTACTTTTAAAATAAAAAAAAGATATATGCCCATCATTTCTCCAACTGTATATTAACTTTTGGTAAATATTTCAATTATTTAAATGATACATATAGATTGCATTATCTTTTATTTTGTATCAGGAATTGAGCTCAAGACCTCATGCCTGCCAGGCAGGTGCCGTGCTACTGATTGATGAGGTTTGACCCGCTTCAAATATTGCCATCTCAGAGTTAAACATCCAGAATGACCTTATACCAATGCTCAATTTTATTTTAAAATTGTTTTGATCAGAAGCATATGTTTAAAATTCATTTGATGAGAATCAGTTCCAAATATTCTTTTTTGTCATGATCTTTGCGAATAAATTTATTTTTCATTTTTATTACAATAAATTAAAAACATAAAGACAAACTTGCTATCTTTGTAAAAGTTTCCCCCTGGACATGATTTTTTTTCAGGAGATTTATTTCATTTCAAGTAGGAAAAGCCAAGCAAAACAGCAGAGACACAAGCACCTGCCACCAAATTGATGGGACTCCTCATGTTCTGGCTTTTCTTTTGAGGGCTACCAGTCAGGGCATAAATTGGCACCTTAAATTATAAATTATCAGAGTTTACATCATCGTTCTCGACACTCAGATGCGGGTCACACAACTGCAAAAACCAGAACTCTGGGGGCGGAGGCTAGGGTAGCAAGTTCAGGGACAGTCTGGGCTACCCCATGAGATGTTCTGTGAAACTAATCTGACATATAATGTTCAGTGGGTGCTGTACACAGCAGACATTTCAGAGATGCCTAAAGCTCTGAGTGACTCTAATCATAGCTAATTACTATAATAGCAATTAAAACCGCTGAGTAGTTAAAAAAGATGTATTTCAGCTTTCACTGGTGCCAGTTTCCTATCTTTAACTGTCATTATTTTGAATGCTAACTAAATGTGACTAATGGTCATACTCAAATGTTTACAGAAAATTATGCAAGAGTATCAGTGTACAAAGATGCTAAAAATTGAAGATGAATCTTTGAAAATGCAGTTCTTCCAAAAACATCTACAATACTCAAAACCCGTTCTAAGTAGATAGACAAATATTGGTTTAGGGATAGAATTAAGCCATAAAATTTATGAAAGTCCTCTGTTCTTTACAAAATTGGAGTCAAAATACATTACTATGAAAACTAATTCTACATATTTTTAATCTACTTATGCAAACTATGGAACTGATATGAAATGAAAGGATTTGCTATTTCAAAAAAGTTATGTGAATAAACAAGCTTACTTGTATGTGAAATATGTGTGTGTGTATATATGGATATTCTACTTTGCAATAAAACACGTACTCAAAACTTAGAATATCCAGAAAAGCTCTAATTAAACTAATAAAAATTGTTATTATTTCTACTAATAAAAGGTTAAATTTTGGCCCATATTTCCAGTGTTTACATAATACATGCTTTCCCAACAGTATACACTTACATACACAAAATTCTTTCTCTGCAGTTATGATAATGGTGTTTGTGGTGAACAAAATGTGACATTTATTTAGATTACATTTGTTATATTTTTATAAATCCTTTAAATCTTGTTTCATATATTCATTCAAGGAAATGTTAAGGCTAAGAAAATGTTATGACTAAGGACAACTACCTTGAAGAAAATAGAATACATTTTAAAGCCCCTAAAATGCTGAGTAATAATTTAAACATTAAAACAATCCACTGAATTTTTCTGATAGTTCAAGTTCAAAGTCTTTGTAGTGTAAACTTCTCTTCTTTGAAAATCAAATCTAAATAGAATGTACCCATGTTGGTAATGTATAGCATTTTATTAACCACAAGAAGTTAAATATTTAAGAGTAACAAAAAACCAGGTGGGGCGGTACACAGCTGCTTGGGAGGTGAGGCATGTAGTTCAGTGGCAGATTCTTATCTAACGTGCATGAGGCTTGGGTAAATCTCCCTGAACTGCAAAAAAAAAAAATGAGGAGGAGGAAGAGGAAGAGAGAAAGAGAGAGGAGAGGAAGAAAGAGAAAAAGGGGGGGAGAGGAAGAAGGGAGAGGGGAGAGGGAAGGGAGAGGGGAGAGGGGTATTCGGTTAGTGATTCCAGCATGAAATTCTCACCTGAAGGCACTCCAGCCCTGTGGCCCACTATTGAGTGGCAGTCTCCTAGAGTTCACACTCTAGCCCTAGAATATCACAGACAAGCAGATCAACAAGAAACTGATTGGCTATTCCTTCAATCTGATGTGAGATTTCTTTACTTGCTTGAAATAACTATTACTACCCACCTGCCCATGTAGTTCTATAAGGGACATTAGTTTAGAACTTTTGAAGCCCATCTCCTCAAAGCAGAGAAGGCTCACTTAGGGCAACAGCAGGAAATGGGAGTATCACAAAGCCGTGGCCACAGTCTGGGAATCAGAAGCTGATGGATGTATTTGGGGGACAATAATAAAAAAGGATAATTATTTCACATTTGAATACTAGATAGTTTATATATCTCAGATAAGTTATTTACCTAAGTGCTGCTATTTATTTATAAACCTAGCCAACACATTTTTTTTAAATATTTAAACTATGATTGAGTGAAATTTTAACCTGTGTAAGGAAATATCCAGTGTGCCTAAGTTATATTTCTCATTTTTCAAGAAAGGAAATCTAGAACATTTTTATGTTTATTATGCAAGAAACATAGGGATATCGCAACCTGGAATGATGGAAGCAACTAAGATTTAAGAAATGTTCATTTCAGAGATGCAGATTTGAGAACAGTAGGAGGGTCTGCATTTATAGCTCCGCGCAAATACAGGCAGCATTAGTTGTTCCCAAGGTCAAACTGCGGTGACCAGTGTCATGAGAAAGGAACATTTACTTTCTACTTTGTATTATTGCAAGTCTTCTTTATTAATATAGTGAATGAAAATAAAATCCTTTGTAATTAAAATTGAAATAATTATTGAAACATTTCATTGATGGTAAGTCATGGAAAAATCATTGTAAAAACAAAACAAGGAAATCATTATTAAATGAAATCAGTAATCTCTAATCTTGACTTCTCCTGTTAATACTTCTGTAGTGGACAAAACATTTAGTTTCTTAAAATTCAATGTTTTAATAAAACATAGAAATGTCAATACTGCCCTCACCTTCTGTATTATTAGACATCATGATTTATGATGATAAACAGAAGCCCAAGACAGACTATAAAAAGTCATAGATGACTAGACTTTTGGTGAAGAAATATGATGATACTAGCTAATTTGGTTTTGGGGTGTATGAGCAATGCTTTAGTGTTAATGTAGAAATGAGAATGTTGTTATATTGAAGGCTTTGAATATTGTATAAGTAATTTTAATAAAATGGAAAATATTTCAGATTCTAACTATTGTATCTGATTTCTAAAGGAAATAGAAATGCATAATTTTGCCAATTCTTTGCCCTTTACTCTCCTCAGGGAATTTACACAGCCTCAAAGCCTTTCTTAAGGAATCTGGTTTGTAAATTGGAGCATAGAGAAGCCTATCCCTCGATAAATCTTAATTTCACCTATTAATCCATGAAACAGAATTATTATTTTGGCTGAACATCTGGATTCCAGCTTCAAAATCTTCATTCTCAAGCTCTGTGATCTTTGGGGAAGCATTTTAGGTTCTACTGAAGTTAGAGTTCTTTCTGTTATAAGGGAGGGCAGATGTACTCATCTGCTCACCTACTTGACGGCCTCTCAGGGACAACGGTACTTATTCTGGATAATCTTTAAGTAAAACTTTATATCCAAATAGTCAATTTTAGGATCTAAATAAGTCTTGCATGCTTAATGTTTTCTTACTGAAACAGTAATTATATCAAGAATGATAAATTTGGACTTATAAAAAGGAAATATTAATTTGTTGTAATTTAGTATATTGTTCTTACAACTAGTTCAATTGGTCTTAACAGTCTTAAAGGTCTTTGGAGAACACATTGCTTTGAAGATAAGAATCACATTTGTTTTTCTCCATTTCGGTTTCACTAAGGACCTAATGGGATTCATCTGTAAGATAGTTGTAGGATGCTTATCCGAATAGTGCAGCAAAATTTTCTCATATATTTGAAGAAGAAATTATAGTTAAAGCAAATTGTGTTTGTTAGTGTATTAAGCTGTCAGCCTAACTGCTAAGATGTTAAAGTTTCTGGCCCTTTGAGTAATCCCGCATCTTCTCACAGGCTAAAATCTATGCCAGAGAACTCACTCACATTTCCTGTGCCTCAATTTACTCATTTGTTAACCAAGAGGCCAACTAAATGATCTACAGTTTCTTTGACCCCCAAATAAATCTATTTATACTATTTATTTCACATAATAAATGATCTTCTCCTGGGTCATATATAGTTTCCATTTATGTGTAGGAAGAAGAAACAAGCTAAATTAAAACAGCTGGTAATCCAATTAGTCCAATATTTACATTAATCACTTCAAATTCAAGCTATTAAACTGCCATTATATGTTAAAAATTCAGAAAAGATAGTATCTATCCTGCCAATTAAATCAAAAGGAGTGAATACAGCTTTAACACAACCCTAAACCAAAACAAATCTTACCTTCTCCCAGAAACAGATGCACTGTTCTCTGAGTGGAGTCCTTATTTCACTTCAGGTAATGCCATTGGCCAAATGCTATTTCCTAAGAAATTTCTTCAGACACCTTAAAAATAATCCTGGGGTATATAGTTTGCTCACCTAATAAAGGAAAATTTGACTGTCTTTTTCGTAGCTTTTCCATTAGTCATTCATATATGTGGAATGATTCTCATGTTTATCATGTAACAATAGAAGTTTCACTTTCTGACATGATACAGAACAACTGTGTTTGTTCTGACGTGGGTTTCCGACTCTTAGAACAGGAGGGTATGGACCAAAGACATGTAGAAGAAAGCTGGGGAAAGAACAGAGCTATTTGCTAATACCTCGCATTTATTTGTTTGTTTGTTAAGGGTTCTGTGTGTTTTTTGCTTTTTGTTCATATTTTCACCCTGAAATATTTTTTGGATTGTGTGATATAGGAAATGTGCTCTCTGCAGATTAAATCTAAGGGACCAACATTGGCATAATATATTGACGAACGCAGACCTGAGTAATCTAAAATAGTTATGCACTCCAGCAAGTCAACAGTTTAAAGCTAAAATAAATTCCATGACCTCTTACCTTTAAAAGGCAATTAGACAAACAACCCATAGCCTAGAATACTTCTAGTGCCAGAATAATTAAAAAAGAGTAAAAATAACAAAGTATGTACATGACTCATGAGTCTTTAAATAACATTTACTTCTCCCATAAAAGTGATGCATAGTGTCAAAAGGATCTATTTGGCCTTAGTTATTAATTATATATTAATGTTCTAACATTTCTACCAAAGAGTAAAATTGAGTAATGGAAATTCCTGGATGTATTATAAAAATGCGTATACAATTATAACTGTCCCACATATGAAATAGTCATTCATGCATATCTCAGGCTGGCATACAGAGAGGCTTGAAACCTGTCCTCAGCACTCTGGGTCGGGGTGTTGCTACTGTTAGGAGCCCTAACCCAGCACTGCAGTACAATTCAGCACCTCTCTGTGTAAGGCTGTGTGGCTATACACTCAAATATACAAATAATTCTGGATATTGAAATCAGTTAGAATCATGTGGCAGGGTAATGCAATCAGAGATTTCTAAATGAAATACAAGCAATGTTAAAGATAAATCAGTGTCCTGATTACATCCACACAAATTCAACCCGGTGGAACTTCAGGGCCTCTTCTCAATCCAATGACAATGTGCTATAACTATGGACCTTTTTAGATCTGCATGTTCCTCTCCCTGTATTCCTTTCCATATCCACCCAAGAGAAATGTATATTAAACAGAGTCATTCTTAGACACACAGTCAAATGATCCTCAGAAAATGTAGTGTCCAGACCCACTGAAAATTCTCTTGTATCTTGTTAAACATAGAAGCACCAAATTAGAAAGAAAGGTTCCTTGTGGCAATTTGTTTGGTGTCCAAAGAAATTCATTTACCTCATGCAGTGATACAGTCATTTCAAAACTCTTATTAGAGCTTTCTTTCTTAAGCTGGGTAAATACTAAGTGTTAATCTTTATGCTTAGCACTTTTACTTCTTTATTTCATTTCATAATGTGAAAAACCCTAAAAGGTGGAAAATTAGTTTCATCTTATCTATGCAAACACTGAAGTTCCTGTAGCTAGCATCATTTCCAATGACACACACATAGTAAGCGATAAAGCAGAGATTTTATCAGGAATTAATTAATACCAAAAGCAATACCATCTCCATCATGCCAAAGTACTAACATAAGCATCAGAAGGTCCAAATTTTTCTGATTCTGTCTCTACCAGTTATGAGACTTTAGGAAAACCAAGAGGGATATTGTACTCACTGCTATGATTAAATGAGTGTTCAGTAAACATTAGATTCTAGTTAGTTTGTGTGTTCACATGTAAAATCAATGGCAATCATATATGTGAAGATTGTCTGGTATAGGAAAGTAGATTCAAAGTAGTTGATGCTACTTTGAAAAGTAGCATAAACATACAGGTCACTGTTCACGTTTTAGGTCACTCACTGTTTAATTATGGTGCTGTGCTTTGAGAAGTGCATTGTAAGGCAATTTTGCTGTTAGGTGAACACCTTGGCATGTGTCACAGTGGTCTAGACTGTATGAATCAACTACATAATGTAGCCTCTTGAGCAGAGACGTGGTAAACAAGGGATGCATGAACAGCACTTAGCACACTGGGTGTTCTTTGCCGGGGGAGTAGGTACTTTTAGTTACATGATAGTCATTTGGTTATACATTAGACAGAACACATGGGTTCATCATGAAGAACCGGTGCACAGACGCTCACCTCTTGATCACTTTTACTGCTGTTCCTCTTGCCCTCCTCCTGTGAATCCCATCCCCAGAACCCCTTCCCACTGCCATGAAGTCCACATGCCTGTTTTCTATCATCTGTCCCTTCACTAGTTCTTTAAATAATTTATGCCTTGGGTTTCTCACATTATAGAAACCATCAGATATTTAACTTTCGGTGTCTGATTTATTTCACCTAGCAGTACGTTCTCAAGGCTCATCTATAGTACTTCGTTAAGTATGTACACCACATTTTCTTTATTCATTCAACTACTGATGGGTATATAGGCCTTTTCCGAGATTTAATCATTATAAGTTGTGATGCAATAAACATAAACATATGTATGCAATTATCACCATAATATGATGTTTTAAATCTATTGAAAAGATACCCACTATATGTAGTATAATATAGCATATATATTTACTGTAAATATATATTTACTTTATTTTACCAATAGAAGATATATGCTCTAAAGTAATAAAAGTATAGTATAATAAATGCATAAACTAGGAAGTCACCTATTAGTAGTATTATCATCATCGAGTTGCACATGTTGGGTATAACAGCATGTACTGCGTGTGACAGAGCCAGCAGCCCATAGCTTTGTTTGTGCCAGGCCCACCTCCATGTGAGCAATGCCTTGAACTACCATGTCGACGTTACAATGGGACATGACTGGGCAATAGGAATTTTTCAGCTCAGTTATGATCTTATGGCACCAAAATCAGTCAGTCGTCCAAATGGCCAGTCCATGACAGAAACGTTCTTGTGCTTTACATTCCTATGGCTGTGCTTGTTATCAACAAGAGCAAAAAATGGCCATGATGTTTGTAGCGGACACACACAGGATACGCAGTGTACTAGGGCAAGTTGTATGGAGTCTAAAGAAAATACAGTTTCCTGTTAAATAATGGACTTAAATTACTAAATGTCAAAAGACACGGGCAGCAAAAGCAGAAAATTACTCAACCATGAAAATACTTGTCTTAGTTCACAATATGAAGGGACACTCACTGAAACGAAAAAGAGAAATGCAAACTCTACCCATTATAACGCTAAAAACAGCCACGAGAGCATGGAAGAGGTGTCAGCCTGAGGCAGAGAGAGAGCAAATGGAGTGAAGGAAGGAGCTCCAGGGAGCAAAGGGGCGGCGGAGGAAGAGCCTGACATGCGGCTACCACCACGCACCTCAAATCTGAAGAAATAAAACCCAGGACGTGGGGTCGATCTGACACGCGAAGTCGGTGAGAGCTGCCACCCAGCAGCTCTAGACTATAGATGCCCACCCGCACTCCTGCACATGGCAAGGTACTCTCCCCTCGAAAAGTTTCACTGTAGACTCACTAGAAAAGGAGTGCAGAAGGAAAAGTAGCACAGAAAATAATGCGCTCACTGTTTACTTAAACCAAGAGCGCGAGAGAGCATGAGCCTGCTTACTTCGCTTCTGCTCAGTTTCCTCAACCTGTGGCCAGGGTTTGACCTACGTGTTAGAGAACCACCCAGGAGCATCTGCCCACCCAAGAGACTTCTCAGAAAATGACACAGTGCTACTTCAGAAGCACTGGTAAGAATGCAACCCATCAGCATTAGCAAGCCATTCTCTTACACAGAACTTCCAATGAGTGGAATTCCTCCAGATGAGCAGAAGCAACAGCACACAGACCAGAACTCAGAGGAAGAAGAGAGAGGGGGAGAGGTCCTCTAAGAACCCACAACATTCTCAGGCCGAAGAAAGAAAATGTGTCCTTGGGAAAGAATAGAGCTCTATAAAAGAAAATAAGAAGGAATACCAAAAGCACACAAAAGAGCAGGTGAACATTAAATTATGACAACAGAAAGTTAACAATGAAGAGATGTTTCAGTAAATTAAGTTAGAATTTCTAAAAGAATAAAAAAATTAATGAAAATACAAGAGAAAATAAAATTAACAATAAGAAGTATAATTACTTCTGAATGAAAAATATTTGCTTAACATTCTAGAAGGATTGAAAACACCGTACCACAGTGATATATGTGCACCCATGTTTATAGCAGCACAATGTGCCATAGCCAAATCTTGGAAGCAACCCAAATTCTCATCAACCAAGGAGTGGATAAAAAAGATGTGGTATTTTTATACAATGGAGTATTACTCAGCTATAAAGAAAGATAAACTAGAGGCTTTTATAGGTAAATGGATGCACTAGAGACCATACTCATAAGTGAAATAAATCAGACCCACACGTGTAAACATCATATCGTCTCCCTAGTACAAGAACCTGAAAGAGTAAATAAGATCCAAAAGGTACATTAGATATTGTGAAAGGGAAAGAAACTATTCAAAAGGAAAGAACAACTGCAGTGGAGGAAAGGAGAAAAGACAGTAAGAAGGAAGGGGAAAATATATATAAATAAGGTAGCTAAGATAATGTTTGCACTAACTCCAATTGGTTTATTGAAAGGAACAGTTAATGCCTAATTGTATGATCAATTTGGCATGCCTATATGTGGTAATCTGAACAAGCACTTTGAAGATAACAATATGCAACATAACAACCATTGTTGATTTCCTATCATCTTGTTTTGAAATTCTATATCTTTTTCATTATTTTTAATTTTCTTAAAAAGAATAATAATAGGCCAATAGCATGAAATGAGGAACACAGAGGCAGAGAAAGTGAAGACGAGGGCAATCTTGAAATTTATACAACAAACTTTCTCAGAGTAAAAGAATACGCATTTACAACATGAGTAAAGCCAATACCAAGCAGGGCTAAAAAGGAGCTATGACATAACATATCCTGCAAAATTTGAGGACATTAGTCATACATAGAAGACTTTAAAAGCTTCAACATTAAAATTTTAAGTCATGTACCCAAAGCTGGATGAATATCAGGATAGTTTCAGACTTATCAAAATCAATCCTCAAAACTGGAAGCTATAGAGTTAAATACCTTCGTAATTAGAGTTAAATATTATAACTTGAAATGCACTGAGTGTTCAAATTATCTCTTAAGCATATGGGTAGATAAGGTACTTTTCAGGTTAAAAAATATCTCAGAAAATTTACACCCATAAACCCTTTTACAGGGAGCATTTGAACTACTTGCCTCACTGAAATATAATAAAATATAGATGCATTTCAATACTGGAGGGGAGGGAAAAAAACTGATAAAGGTGTCCCAGCAAAGAGGTTTAGCCCAGCAACAAGCCCATTCTGAGGTAGGAGCAGGGGGTTGGGAGAAGGGTTAACGGAAAGGTGTCGTCCAGACACAGCCATGCAACCGAGGAAGGGCCAATGTCTGAATCCTTGAGACAGTTTCTAAAAACTCTGAGGGTGAGATAATAGAAATAGAAAAGTAGGCCCGGTGCAAAAGGGCATTATTGACTAAGAAAAATCACCCTGAAACAGTCTTAATTATTTGTGGCTGAGCTCTGAATACTGTTTACATAGCTATGTTCACATGTACAAAAATGTTGATTTAAACAAAAATTACTACTCTGGGAAAATAGCGGGAGGAAAAATAAATGTGCTTGATTCAGAAGAACTGACAGTGTGAAGGAGGATGCAGGGAGAAAGTGCAAAAGTGGCAGAACTATTGTTTTTTAATAGAACCTGTGAACATTGAAACTTTAAAAAAAGAGCAACTACACAAGTATGTCTCAAATAAACATGGAATTTGCTACTAACTAAAGCAATTTGAATAACAGAAGTAATTTTTCTTGGTGAGAAGAAATCCAGAATAAACAGGAGTGAGGATGGAAACATTTCATGTTACACTCACTTCATGCTTCATTCAGGCAAAAATTTGTGAGAAAAATTCAAAAATAGAAAAAAAAAACTTGAGGACTAGCAGCCACGATTTCTTGGGGTACAAGGGGCTGTCTGCTCCCAGCATTAAATTTGATGTCAACACTTTGGTAAGTGAATAAAGTCCAAGTTAGTAAACTTGGCTCACCATATGTTTTCATATGGTCCGAGAGAGAAAAATGGCTGGTTTTAAGTGGTTGATAAAAGACAATATTTCACAAAATATGCAAATTGTATAGCATTTTAATTCCCCCTCATGAAGTTTCTAATGGAGCCCAGCCACATTAGCTGGCTATGTGCTGTGTGCCATTGATTTCACACTGGAATGGCAGAGATGAGCATTTGTGATCACATGGTCTGAACACACTAAGTCATACACTGTTGATCTACTAGAGAAAATAAGTTATGGGCTGCCATACACTGCATTACATAGTTCTTACATTTATGTGCACCTGGATCTGATGAACCTCACTTGAAAATACAGTCTTTGTTGATGTAATAAATCTTAAATGAGGTCATACTGGATTACTGCAGGGTCTCATAGCCAATATGATTGTTGTTCATATCAGAGCAGAAAAATTTGGTGACAAAGATACAGACACATGGCAGGGGATCCTAAGGAAGGACAGACACAGAAAGCAGAGCAGCGTTTTCATAATCTAGGGAATGCCAACAATGTCCAGCAAGTACCAGAAGCCAGGAGAGAACCATGGAGCAAATTCCTCTTCAGAGACTCCAAAGTAATCAGCACTGACATCGCCTTCACTGCTGACTTCTAGACTCCAGCGCTGACTAGAATGCATTTCTGTCACTGCTGGGTTTTGTGAAGCAGACCTTAGAAGTGAATCCATCATGGAACAGAGACAGGGAGCAATGAGTACATGTAATGCAGCGTGGTTGGGTTCATATGACAGCATTCCTGTCCCTGTTGAAGTAGCCATCTGAAAATATATTAATTTTTATATTGAATAATGTCTTATACACACTGATGTCTCATCCCTTATTATGCTTTGATAAATTTCCCTTATTTAACAATTAGAATGAAGGACCTCCGCAAGGCCAAAGGAAACAAGGTTGGGTGGAATATGGTGGGGGACATAGTACTTCAGATAACATCACGGGGTTAAAAGATGCAGCTTCATAATGTGATGAAAAGAAAAAAAAATCAGTGGTGTCTACGCATCTGAGGGATTTTTAAAAGCAATGAAGTGCCCACGGGCTGGGGAAGTGTGATCACTGCACACGGGGTAGGCGGGTCCTCAAGGAGCGCTGGGAATGCGGCTCCGGCAAGGGAGACCTGCCCTGCCCTCCTGGCCCCCGTTTCTTCTTTCTCCGCTCCCACCCTCTGGCAGAGAACTGAGCTATCTTTCTTCTTACTCTTTCCATGGAAGGTGAAGCGTGAATGATGTGGCATCCCGTTAAGACTGAAATGGTGCGAGTTATGCGCTTTACCTCAAGCAGTAAACAGAGAGAGCAGATTGCCTTCTAGATTTCCTTAGCACTGTAGCACAAAGATCAAACTGAGGTGCGCACACTCTTCTAGAACTAAAGATGATCACCTGTATTTATACATGAGCTTCAAATCAAGGACAACATGTTGTCCATTCTTTTTATAAGGTGTTTAAAATGAAGCAGCCACGTTAGATTAATCTTCTTTGGGTGACTTTCTTTTGTGAGAACATTAGCCCAAACCCATAGAGTATACTAGTTTAAGATGTATTTAGTTTATTTACTCATTTTTGATGCTGGAGGTTGATCCCAAGAAATCACACATGCTAAGCAAGCGCTGTACCATAAAGTTACACCCCCAGTCCCCCAAAGCATAGACTTTTAGACGTGCAAGACTCTGTATGTTAAAGTTTCACTCAGTTCTTTTCCATATAAAAGCTTTAGTTTCTGTCTACACTCTCTACTTTTATCTAAAGATTAAAAAAAAACTGTCTTGTACATAGTTTTCTGATAGCAATCACTTAAAATCTGATATTCTCACCTTTTCACTTAAACTAGAAATACTGAATATTATGGGTAGGAAAGATATGATTATACATTCTGACTGCTCTCAGTGATCCAAATATATTGACATTAACTTGTTAGGTATACCTGCAAATGTTTTCTGTAAGTTATGTTGATTAATGATTAAACTCCACTAACAATATGTATTTTGATAGATACAGAAGTCTTCAAATTGCTTCAAATGACTCAGGAGCTGCTGAAAACAGTGGTTCCCACAGTTCTTGTTCACTAAGGAAGTCACACGAACCATGAGCAGGTGGTGCTGGTGACCCTTTTGCTGCTCTGTGCCAAAGTTTGAAGGTGCCAAGGTAAGAGTTTTGGATAGAGAAACAAAGCCAGCCTATGCGTAACCACATAACCAGGGAAATGACAAACCAAGATGCCATGGAATGGAAATAGATCATTTCAGACAAGAGGAGTGTAAAATGATCCTGTCACCCTGTCTCCCAAACAGCATGATCATACCTGTCTGACCCTCCTTTTCTTTCTTTTTCACCTTTAACAGCAAAGAAAGAGTTTAACAGTATCAATAACTCCCCCAATTTTCAAGGACAATCAAATATACAAGAACCTTAGCCTATACTATAAAGTCACACATGAACCTCTGGAAGAAGCTTCTTGATAGAAGTTCATCAGAAATGGCCCAGTCGCTGCTGACTTACTCTTATTTTGATACACCAACAACTGACCTCCACTTAATAACCTTTTACCTACTTGGAAACAATGAAAAAGTTTAAAATAAAAAGATACAGTGGAGCTTACAAGTGGAATATATTTCATATGTCACAAGTGGAATATATTTTACAGGAAAATACTTTCTCTTGAAATTTACTATAACATAGATGAGTTAATGTAGATATATAATGTGAAATGTTAAAACACAAGCATACTTTAATTTCATGATCAGTGTTCAAATTACATGCAGAAAAATTATATGCAAACATAAAAACGTAGCTGGGGATGTAGTTCAGCTGCAGAAGTGCCTGCCTGGCACGTGCAAGGTCCTGAGTTCGATTTCTGGTAGTCCCCCCCAAAAAACACACATCACAGAGATTCATTAATAACAAGCAATAGCTTTCTGAATAAGTGAAGAGGAAGATAAATCACAAGATCTCAGAACAAAATGCTACGTGGACTGAAGTAACACAAATTTCACCCACTTCCAGGTATAGACAATAATTTCAATCAAGATCATTTCTGCTGCCCATGGATGCTCAATTTGCTCTTCATAGCATGGTTGAGTGAACTGAGCTGACCAGATTTACCATGTGTGAGTTTTACCCCTGGCAAATAGAAGTAGTCATTTTTAAAAAGAAGGATAAACTGATTAATTTAGGAAAAAATCTGAAATAAGTGCCCACATGCAATATTCATTATATAACCAGGCATTTTGCTCATAAGGGGGAGACAGAAATGAGAAGAACATAAGTAATATTTACATTATAAAGATAATTGGCACAAATGAAAGAGTAAAATAATTGAAACTAAGTTTAGAAAAGACAACTTTGATTCTTCTTTTCTTGTTTTTGTGTGATGTAAATAGCAGCAATAATAAAATGAAACACTGATCTCATTAAAAACACTACTTGGGATTAAGGTAGAATATCTGGATTTAAATTTGAGGGCTCCTTGCTCTGGTAAATTTTCTACATCAACTTACTTTCCTTATCTACAACATGGAGATGACAATTACTATTGCAAAGATAAATAATCATTGAACATGTCTGTGTTATTTACTCTGCATCAGGCACTTTTCTATATGTGTCAGATTATTAATTCTTGTGCTCCTAAAACTTCCTGTGCAGTAAGTGCCGTAGCTCTGTTTCTTAGTGGAGCAAACTGTGGAAAGAGAGATCCAGTGATCTGCTCAAAATAAAGTGTGCTTGGAAGAGGTGGGGCCGCATTGGAGATCAGGCTTCCGGTTGTGAAATTTACATGTAGGGGGCGCTCTGGGGAAGCACGGAGAAGACGGTTGGTCGGAGGAGATGCTATTCCTACCCCCAAGTGCCTTCCAAACGCGAGCATAAGTATTTTCAGATTACCCACGTCCCATGCAGTGTATTCAGCTATGATATGAAAATATAGCTACTGTAGGAAAACCCTGGCAATCTATAAAGCTGCAAGTGCGTACAGATGATTTTATCAGAGTCCATCATTGAAAATTAGTGTTTGGGAGTAAAGGGTCACGTGTAGGAAGTTAGAGTACCTTGTAATAAATCCATCCATCTATAAATAATAGCCTATTTTCATAAAATACATCAGTCATGGTCCACTCCAAATCTACAATCTTAAAGGATACATGTAGTCTTAGTAAGATGTGTGTGGGGAGGTTTCCTGTGTATATCATGTTAAGAATAGTAAATGTTTCCCCAAGGGCCAATTAAGCATCATAAATCTCAAACTGTTCCTCATAAAATAATGGAGTAAGCAACAAATTGTTTAAAATTTGGTTAAGGTTATGCTTTCTTAGGAAGAAGTACTTCCCACAGTGACTACGGTATCAAAATTTGATACCATTTGAGTTATTTTTAGAGCTTGTGATAGACAGCCTTTTGAAAAAATTCAGATCTAAACCAGATTAATCTTCACAAGAAAAATTCAGACGGTGCGTAGTTATTGTAGGACTCTGAGAAATAAAGGCATATTAGTTGTGTAATAACTCTCAGGTTCATAGAGAAAGCAAAGTTTTCTAAAGAAAAAATATCAGGAATTATCTAAGAATTCCTGTGATATAAACGTATGTCAAACTTGTACAAGATTACTATACAGTTCCAAACTGGTACAAGATCACCATGCAGTTTGAAAATACTATATTGGGAAAGCAAATAATCCTAGAATGCTTGGTCTTAATAATGTGTGGAGCACTTCAATAAAGGCTTTCTGTGAATTATTCCGCTTAAGCAACTAACAGAGGGCCAGAGAAATTGGAATATCTGTTTCATTTTAATTAGAAGAACTAAAATCTGTGTCATTACCATTGTTCTCATACTACTGCTGAAACTGATCTAGTAAGCTGGTTCATTACTAATTTCTCATTCCATAATGTTGATACCAGTGAACTTGAAATTTCAACAGCACTATAATTCTATTTCCCAAGGAATACATAGAATCAAATTTCCTATTTTATTAATTAAGAAACATGAATTGGTTGATCCTTACTTCAGTGTTAAGTCAATGTCTATAAAATAAAGAAGAAATATCACTCATGCACCTATTTGAAAAGCAGTTGAATATCTTTTTAGTATCTTAATAAAGGTGCACAAGTGAAAAATATTTTTTCTTAACCATGAACTTGTGCTTTCAATATCGCTTTTTGTTCTCAATCTTTTTGAAAACTAAATTTATGTAATGCAAAAAAGGATTTGGTTATTTTTTAATATATACTTAATATGACTGTCACTGAAAGTTGGCCAGTATCCAGAAGCCATGGCACCTGTGCACAAGGACATCTGCCAGTAATACAATGTGTGGGAAGGTCCCCCCAGCCATTTACTCTGCCAACTCTAGGGGGTCACATTTTTCCTAATAGCTTTGAAGGAAAATTTAAATTTGAAGCCACACTGATAGGAATTTGTCTGTGTCAATATGGCTGCTTTATTGCTGTTGTAATTTGATGAAATTTATCTTACAGTGCAAAATTTGCTCTGCAATTGTTATGGTTGATACATTGTGTCAACTTGGGGAGTCTAGAGGCTTGGCTAAGTAACTCAGCAGTTGTAAATCTTGGGGTAAAAAGGACATGCCCTTCCCCTGCTGGTATGTTATTATGTTAATTTGGGAAGGTTAACTGTGTGACTCAGAAGGGAGCTGGGGTGCTCATTTGTATTCACCCGAAACCTGTGCAAGAGGAAGGCACGCAGAGGGTGTGGGTGTAGAGGGCCCCCCCGCACCTGCCCAGAGCTGGGAGGCCGTATCAGAAAGGAACTGCGCAAGGACGGACTGCTGTTTTTTTGGAGGCGCTCCAGTCTTCACCTTTGGCTCGGTCGTCTCCCGGCTTCCGGTGCAGACTCTTGGGCTTCCGCCTGGGACTCTTCAGCACTTTGGTGTTGGCTCTCTGGCCTTCATTGTAGATTCATCAGCATTTCGTCACAGACTCAACAGCTCTTGATACGGACTTGCACGGACACTGCGGTGAGCTCCAGGCCCCAGGCCTGGGCTCTTCAATCTCCATTGTGCAGACACCCTCTGCACACTTCCTCATCTAACCCTGTAGCTGACCATTGTAAGCCAAATGGGTAATTTTTTGTACATTTGTATATCTCGTGTTAAATGTTTCTCTAGTAAAACCTGACTGATACAGCTATATTATGACACAGTTATGCTTCCATTATTGTTTTGTGCTAAGTATTAAATGAATGTATATGCAGACCCTTGCTGTTTAAAGGATGCCTGCTTAGATACCCAGGTGTGGGAAAAGTCTTATAAAACTGAATGTAACAGCACAGTATGCTGGTTAAGAGATCTTCTTATGAATTACATGTTACATCTGCCTCCACCACCAGCTATGTGATATTTGATAAGCAATTTAAACACCCTAAATCTCTCTACCCTCATCTTCCATGCTAGAGTTCACAGAAGCAGCCTCTTCAGATGGTTGGAAGTATTAAGTGAGAACAAAGAGAGACTTTGACTACTGTTTTATATGTTCTAAAATAATTGTTCTAAGGCGCCATCCTGCACCCCGAAGTACCTCTGCCTATCAAGGTAGTAGTCCCTCAAAATCAAGGACATATTTCATTTTGTATTTGAAATAAAGTCAACTTTTATTTGAGATTTTAAAACAGAAAGTTATCTCATCGTTTTCATGCTTAAGAATTTAGAAGGGAGAGCAGTTTGGAAATCGGTGTGGAAATAAGTTTCTTCTCATCCCCATGGATATTGCCATCCTTGGATGAACTGACCTCAAGTTTTCTGAGATGACACTGATACATATTTCTTTTTCCACCTGAGACAGTGAACTCGAGATGGCCATGGCTTTTATATTATCTTCACTGCCCTTCGTGGTGGTTTCACCAGGATGCTCAGTAAGTGCATTCTAACTGAACTGAATTGCACTTGCTTCTTAATAATACCATGAGATTTTGAAGTAGTTGATTTTTTCTGCCTTGCATCCCATAAGTTGCTCTGTAAGGCAGCAGCCTTCAGTTTGGGAAGCAACTCTCTAGATCCAATTATAATGTCTTGGGAGGGAACAAAATATCCTGCCCTGAAATATCCATCTCTGTTGCTTTAGATCTGAGTGGAAGAAATATTCATAATGGAGGGTTAAAGCCATGCTTTTCCTTGACAGAATCAGAAAAAGCTTAAGTTGCAGCATATGGTTAAAGAAGAACGTGCTGTGTGTAACAGTTTGCTAGGGCTGCCCTAACAAGGTGTTGTACATAGAGGCCTAAAGAGTAGAGTGTAAGACTTCCGAGAAGATGGTGACAGGAATGGCAGCAGAGAAAAAACCCTCTGGAAGGTTTACCATCCAAAAACTAAATTATACCAAGAGCAAACAGCGTCCCTCCCAGAGAACCAACTTGGGGGGCTACAGTGATGGAAAGAAATCCTTGGGATTGACTCTAACCAGGACGGAGGCAGAGACTGCACAGGGAGCAGTGACATGCATCCAGACAACAGGGGCTCCACGGCACCCCTCACACTTCAGACTCGAGACCACTCCATGCTCACCAATGCAAACTGGGAAATGTAGTCCAGCAACGTGAAAGCCATCTGAGGCACTATGAGCTGTCGGGTGGGCTCAGAGCCCATGCTCATCGGAAGGGACAGAACTGCCACCGTCAGCTCTGTGGCAACCAGGCAGAGCTGCACAGCTGTGGCACACAGAGCCCCCACCTCCAGGTGGCAGCAGTCCTGATAATGGGGCCAGATTTGAGAGTCACCTGGCGTGGCCCAGTTATGTCATTCAAAGCCACCAATGGACAGACTCGGAGCTGGCGTAGTTTCCAAAGCCACCATCTGGGCATGAGCAGCCATCACTGGCCATGGTCCTGGCCAGGAAGTGCATCTGGACATGGTCGCTCTGTGGGGTGTGGGAGAAGGCCCCTCTGCGTGGATCTGTTTGGGTGCTGCACTGCTGTGCTGCCATGCGGGCCCACCGCAGGTGAGGGTGAAGATGCCGCAAAGCACATGGAGATGCCAAGGGTGGGGAGATGCCATGGACTTTGGAAAATCATGCAGTCCTGCTGCACTGAGGCCCTGTGGCCCTGCCCCTGCCCTGAGATCCTTCTCCCTCAGCTGCGCACCCAAGGCCAGCCCTCCAAGAGCCTAGACATGGGACCTAGAAAAAGAACAAAAGCCATGAGTCAGCAAGAGTGGCCAGAGACAAGATATACAAAAAACAGCAATTCTGGAGATCGAGAGATGACAAAATATTCTAAGTCCTGAGAAACTTCTCCAATTGTCTCCCAAAACTAATAAATAAACTTAGTACATACCTCCATACCACCATGAGCATGAGTGGGGGAGATCTCACATTACTTATGCTCAACATCAAAGGATTAGAAATAATATTACAAACCCGGGTCCCTACCAGAGGGACACCACCCTGACAATGGAATGCATCAACATAAGACAAGGGAGAGTCAAAGCAACCAGTACACAGTTTGACACCCAGCTCTACATCTGCTATGAAGCTGTAACCCCGTATTTCTCCACTAGATGAGCAACTACCAGCAGAGAGCAGCAGAGAACAGTGGCAGCAACCCCATGGCCACAGCAATTCCCAGAGATCCAGCCAAGGAACAAACGGGCCCTGCAACATAACAGTAAGAGAGAGCTGCACACGGAAATGGATCACATGGCCCCATGCTCTTCTCACTTCAACACTAAGTAGGAAGCATGAATTGTGTTACTGGGTTTCAGCTCCCACCCTGAACTCCCTCTGTGAGCAACTTGAGTCTCAGTGACCTCCACACTCACCACCTGTTCCTGTCAACAATGGGATGAGTACATGGGCTTCAGGACTCACCCTAAACTGCCAATATGAGCACCAGGAGGCTCTTCATACTGCTTGCATATATGATCCCTGTACGAACCCATAGCAACAAACTACAAGAAAAGCAACGACCTGATGCTGAGGCTGGGTATGCGTGGAGCTGCCCAGTGCAACCCAGGCACAACATCCAAAGCAATCGCTGGAGGGACCCAGAGCCACTGCAGTTTACAAAGCTGTTGTTAGGGCATGCGCCACAGATTGTAAAACCACCATCAGGGTGTGCACGGCCGTCACTGGCAGTCACTGTTGGGGACCGCAGTTGGGCACGGTCCCTCTGTGGAGTATGGGAAAAGGCACCCCCATGCAGAGCTTGGGCAAGGTTGCCAGAATCCATGTGGGGACACCCGAGGGGCAGGCCTTGTGGGACCATGCGGTCATGTTGCGTGGGGCTTGCTGAAACACCTCATGCCCCGAGGCCCCACCCCAGCCCTGGGTTCCATCTCCCTCGGCCACGCCCCCCCAAGACAAACCCTCCAAGAGCCTAAATGCATGACCTAGAAAATGAACAAAAGCCACGAGTCAGTGAGAGGAACGAGAGACAAGATGTACAAAAAAACAACAGCAGTCTGGAGACCTAGAGATGACAGCATATTCTAGGACCTGAGAAACTTCTCCAATTGTCTGCCAAATCTAATAAATGAACTTTGTACTTACCTTAAAATACCACAATGAGCACGAGTGGGGGAGACCTCACACTACTTATGCCCAGCATCAGAGGATTCAAAAGAAGAATTCAAACCCTCATAGAAAACATTTTAAATCTTTGCCAAGAAAACAGTCGGGAAGATGACAATCAGACAGAGAGTGGGGAGGGAGCCTACCAGAGGGACACCACCCAGACACTGGAATGCAGCAACATAAGGCAAGGCAGAGTCAGAGCAACCAGTGCACAGCTCTACGTCTGCTCTGAGGCTGTGACCCCATATCTCCCCACTGTGTGAACAACTACCAGAGAGAGCAGCGGCAGCAGCCCCAGGGCCACAGCAATTCTCAGGGGCCCAACCAAGGAACAAATGGGAACTGGTGCATAACAGTAAGAGAGAGTTGTACATGGAAATGGATCATGTGGCCCCACACCCTTCTCACTTCAGCACCAAGTGGGAGGTGCAAGCTGAGTTGCCAGGCCTTGGCTCCCACCCTGGGCTCCCTCTGTGAGCACCTTGAGTCTAGGCCACCCACACACTCACCACCTGTTACCATCAGCAATGGGATGAGTCCACGAGATTCAGGACTCACCCTAAACTGACAATAGGAACACCAGAATGAGTCTCATACTGCTTGCATATGTGATCCCTGTGTGAACCCATAGTGCCAAACTACATGAAAAGTGGTCGCCCTGGAGTCCAGGAGACAACAACATACTATACACAGAAAACCTGAGAAAACCCTCCAATTCTGTCCTAGAACTTACAATTAAACTTGCTGCACATCCTGGTCTGCCTCAGTGAACACAGATGGGAGAGACCCCACACCACTTGTATCCAGCATTGTGGGTGTGGCCAATGCCCAGCTGTGGGAGGAGGGGAGAGAAGGCACTGGAGATCAGGAGCAACAAATTACATGAAAAATGGTGGTCCTGGAGACCAGGAGACAGCAACATACTCTACACAGTGGACCTGAGAAAATCTTCCAGTTCTCTTCTAGAACTAATGACTAAACTTAGTACACACCCTGGTCTACCGTGGTGAGCACAGGTGGGGGAGACCATGCACCACTTGTGCCCAGTATCGGAGGTGCATGCGATGCCCAGCTGCAAGGGGCAGGGAATGACAGCAATGGAGAATGAGAGAGGGGAGGAGGCGAGGACCTGGAACTGGGGAGCAGACCCGGTTCTCTAGTTGGGTGGAGATGGCCTCCAGGGAGTCGTGGGCCGCCTACCGGAAGACACTGGTGCACTATAAAGGGACCCGGGAACATTGACAGGGAGCTCAATAGCCTGAGCGGGGTGGGGTCTCCCTCCAGGCTACACGAGAACCCTGAAGAACTGGTCTGGGCCTCTGGCAGCGCGGAGATGGGGCGGAGCCAGGCTGTCTGCTGAGGGCGACCCCGTGGACTTGACCTGGTCCCTGGTGGTGCGGCAATAGGGTAGAGGGAGGGAGTCTGCTAGGGGCGACCCCATGGACTCAACCCTACCCTCAGCAGAGCCTTGCCAGAGCAGAGCCCCATGGTCCGCTTGGGTGAACCTCAGGACTCGTCCGGGCTTCTGGATGAGTTGTACCAAGGTGAAACCGGGTGGTTTGCAGGGTAACTCTGCTGACTCGACTGGACTGTTGGCCTTGAGGGCTTGTTAATGGGGGCTTGACCAATGCAAACATGGTTCCCTGTCTATTTACTGTCTCTGAGCATGGGAGCTTTTCCACCTCCTGCCATAGCAATCTGTGTACACCCATATTTGTTACAGCATAATTTGAAGCAAGCATGTCTCTTCCTAATGTGAGAGCCTGAGGGAGTGAATAAACCCAAAAATACAGTTATTATCAGGGTTAAGATGACTATTGGGGTGGTAGAACCATGGAGATGAGGGTGGAGAAAATTGATTAATCGAACGAGCCATCACCTTTATAATTGAGCAACAAATCTGAAGATAACATTGTGTAATACAGCATTCAACATTAATTCCCTACTATCTTCTCTATACTTTGGTATTTCCTTAATTGGTTTTGTGTTAACTAATGTGAAGCTAACATTATGTAATACAGCATCCAGTGCTAATTTCCTGCTATCTTTTTTATAATTTTGCATTTTCTTTATTGATTTTGTATTATCTTGGTTTGTATGTCTCCATTCTTCTGTCTTTAAAATAAAATTAAAATTAAAAAGCAAAGAAAAGAGTGTAAGACCAAGGTCACAGGATGCTTCTTTCGAGTCCTCTCCTGTTGGCTGGTAGGTAGAAATTTCTCCCTGCATATTTGCATCGTTTCCCTTACATGCATATCATGTGATAATCTCACCATTTAATGATATCAGTCACTTGGATTTGGAGGTCCATGCTAGGGACTTCATTTTACCTAATTTCCTCTTTAAAGGTTTTATCTCCAATTATGCTTCCATTCTCAGCACCATGGGTTAGAATTTAAATAAGAGTTACAGGTGGTACATTTCAGCCTAAAGTTTTGTTAGACTGAAGAACTTGCTCCTTGGCCACATACAGCTATGGGTTGAATCTCATTCTACTCTCTCTTTTAAAGAGTTGTTCCATGTTTCTTTATCAGTTGATGATATCTCTCCAACAGAATGCTTCTGGAGAAAACGGAACACACGTCTGACTGAAGAAAAGAACTGGTAAAGTCTCATGAGGCAGGAATCATTGCGTGCCACTTACTAATGGAACTATAAGGACCAGCAATGGAGATATGGCTTTGTTTTTCAAGGAGCTTCCAGTCTGGAGCATAACCAGTTAAGAAATCACACTCAGTGATACTGGAGATAGGTAAGAATTTGGCAAAGAAGTAGTCTTATCTTCTGGCAGGAGAGAACAAAGAGACTGCTCTAGACAGAACATAGAACTTGATGGAAACCTTTTATTTGAAGTGAATAGAGCATTTTGCTGAAAGTAACAGTTCAGAAAACGGAATGGAGTATTCCAGAAAATAAGAAAAGCAGAAATTGGCTAAAGTTTAAAGAGTGAAAGAGATATTGAGATAAAACTACAGAAACAGGAAAGAACAGATCATGTGTCATCTTACCTTAGAGCCCTGCAAAAATCACAGGGGATTTGAATAAGTGGAAGGAGCATGATAGGGTAGAATTTTTATTAGTAAAAATGATTGCCGATGAAATAATTACTCAGGCTGTGACTCAACTCTTTCAGTTCAATTTTTATTTGTACTTTACACAAGTGGACCCAACCACACCTATGGTCCAGTAACAGTCAGTGGCTTGTTCCCAACAAGGCCACACAGCAGAATGCGAGCCAGCAATGCTTCCTCTAAGGTACAGCTACTCCTCAGCACTCACATTACCCTGCATGAGCTCCTGCTCCTACCAGATCAGCGGGCCAGGTGGGTGTGGCGGGGCAGTGGTGGTGTATTGGGTTCTCATTGGAGCACAATCCTTCCTGCAAACTGCACATGTGCAAGATCTACTTTCCACCTTCCTTATGAAACTCTAATGATGAATCTATCCCTCTCCCACCCCTATGATATCCATGAAAAAATCACCTTCAACCAAAATAGTCCCTGGTTTCTGGAAGGTTGGAGACCTCTGCTCTATGTGATTAATTTCTGAACTTATTTCTGAACTGAAAACCAAGAAACACATAGAGGGACAAGGATAGTCAAGGTATAAGAGACAGGAGGGAAATGCTGCACTGCCCATGGCTGTAGTATTTTGGTAAAAAGATAGCACCCTTGATGACATCATAGGTTGATCTAGTCAAATTTTTCTTACCCCCTTCACATACACACTGATATTAGTGCACGTTCACAATGATTGGACAACACTTCAGACCCACTGCAATAATCATTGCAATAATAACAGTAAGAATTATAATCATTAGCAATAGTATGCTGATCTCACAAAGAACTTATAAAATGTGTATTTTTTAAAACTTTGAACAGACATTTTTCAAAATTGATATCAGGCTGGGTGTTCTTAAAATGATAAAAGCACAGGTGTGGCTTTATTACCTGTATCGATTTATTCCAAAAGTGCACTGAATCCATGTGAAGCATGGAGATTTGTTTTCACACTTGTGTACCTGGTCAGTGCTGTCACCTAAGACATATAACCAAAGGATTTCTTGACACATACAATCCACTCAGAAACAGTATTTTTTGTTGTTTCTTCAGGGAAAACTAACTTGGGAGACAATTCCTGTAAAGAGAGTTTTAGAGCTGACCAAGTTTAGAAACCACCACATAATATATTCCTATATTTAGATTCATGATAAATATTAGTTATGAGAAATATTTCATATGAATCTGTTTACATCTTCAACATGTATACATGTCAAAAGATCTAGAAGTGGAGAAAAATCTGTCCATAATGGAAATGTCAGCTCAGTTGCCCAAGCTTACATTTTAAACAATTCATAGGTGCATAAACATAATTTCAGAAATTGCCTGTGTAGGACTAGAGATAGAGAAAAGGGTGCTGAAGAGTTTAAAGTGTCTTTCCATATGAATGTACCTGTCTTCATCTTCCGAATATATTTTTTGATATCTTTAGAGATGCACATTGAATAGTAACTGCTCCTACTTCCCAAGGTTATAATCCTTTGAAAAGCCATCATAGTCAGAATTTTCTTTCATGTATCATGCTACATATTCAATCTAACATTTTGCATACACCTAAATCCCATCCCGTGGATTACTGGTCCTTTGTTTTAGACTTCCTTTTATCTGGACTGTTTTCATTAGACACATTGGGTTGCCCTTTTCCTTGAAGGCTAGATTAAGACTTAGTTTTTATAATCCAATGTGATCATAGTTGTACAACAAAACTGTAGTCTCTGTCTTTTTTTTCAAAGCAACTGTGGCAAGTACTCACAATCACAACTCATGCTATTAATTTCAACTGATATTTTCAACTCTCTTCACCCAGCACTACATCCGACAGCTGTAAAGGCTTTCAGCCATAATAAATCTCTGCCTGACTTCCCAAAGCAAACAGTGTTGAGGAGAGTGATCCCTCCAATAACATTTTGTCAGCTCAAATCACCACCACAGCATAAGTGCTTCAGACAGTCTGAACTGACTCCAGCCTTTCCAACTTCCGGTCCTTATTTCCTATTTTCTTTTACTTCTGACCTGTTCTTAATATTCTGAAAACTTTAAAAATGCTGTGTTCATTCCTCAAGATTGGCTGAATGCCCATTCTCTCTCTCTCTCTCTCTCTCTCTCTCTCTCTCCACCCCCCTCTAATTCTGCTTCATGGCCTACTTAGACTAATGCATTTGGAAATAAAATTTATTCAAGTATGCAATGTAGGAGAAAAGATAACTAGCTAAATTTAATGCTGTAAAATTAAAATTTTAATGGTAATTCTCTATTCTTGGAAAACAGACTAAACAAAGTGATTTTTCTTGATAACACTTAATTCTAGAGTTTGTGAAGTCCACATGGCATACTGCTGAAAGAGGCAATATCATAAACAATGCACTGAGTGAATTGATAAGCATTTTGGGAGTTCAGCACCTTACCCAGAAGCTAAGCCTCATCAGCCTGATACATGTATAATAACAAGAGCACCAAGCCCTTTGGTCAGACAATCCGTCTTCCAGTCTTAGCTCTGCTTCTTACCAGCAACTTGTCCATGAATGCACAAGGCTGTTTCCTCATCTGAAAGCTCAGGTACTCTGCCCTTTCTCATAAAGGAAAAAGGGTTTGTTGCCTTTTGTTAGTAGTGCTTGTGTTTTAACCTAGACTTTGCTATTGACTTAAAACAAAGTGTTTTAACCTAGACTTTGCTATTCACTTGAAAGTGACTGGAAATATGTTATTTTCCAAAAATTTCAGCCTCATTAAGTCTAGCTCGGACAATTCTGCCTAAAAGTCAACATTGCCTATCTTCTCAGTCATATTGTGCTTTAGAAAAATATAGTTTGGAACTATTGAGTACAATAACATTATTTCATTTGAATATAACAATCCCATGACTATACTAATTATTTCTCCAAGACCAAATTTTATTATTTTATCCTTCTTGACCTTAATCTTTGTTGTTATAAATTAAGGATAATAAGAGTATCTACTTCATAGGATTTTTATAAAGTGACACTTTGCTGCTTCCAAGATGTTGGTCTTGCAAATTTTATCATAGAACCATTCTGAGGACTAAAGGCTTAATGGATTTCATGTCACACAGATCACAAAAAGCACTGACCTATACTTTTAACATCTGGCCATATGTGACTCACTATTTAGAACAAATGCATGTAGTCTACTGTGGGCATCTTACTGGGGATTAGAAAAGAAGTATGAAAAAAAATTCACATGCTTGGAGATTTTTCACAGTGTCATTAAAAATAAAACACAATCACATCGGCAAATGATATCACATATATGTGTGTTATTGCTTTCAACTCCCACACTATGGAGTGGGACAGGTAACAGGAGGAACTAACTCCAGCATCAGAAAAGATCCTGATAAAAAATAAGTACCTCTGAGCAAAGGCAAGAAAAGTAAGGGGAGATGAATAACTAAGCTAAGACACAAACTTCTTTCAACAATTTTAAGTTTGTCTGTATCAAAACTATAACTAGTTTTCATGGTGAGAATGTTAATCAGCATGAATCCTATGGAATATGGTAAGCAGATGATAATTCTAGAAAACTACTAATTTAGACAAATTATTACAGAGAACACAGCCTCCTGAAGCTTTTATTTTTAAGAATGAATGACTTTACAGAGTACCATGGAATGTTTTTTCAAACTCAGTCCATCTAAGGTTTAAGTGTGATTAACTCTACAATGCTAAATGTTTTATGATACAGGAGGACAAAGAAGTTGCTCCTGTTGGTACAAAAAGACTTGAACTGTAAAAGATAAGACATTGAAAAGAAGTAAAATCATTCACTGTTACCTGTTACTCTGTTGACTATAGCGTGGAAATTACACTGAAATTTTTTTTCTTAATAATAATTTCTGTTTCTCAATAGCTTCAGAGTGAGCATCAAATTATAATGGTTCTAGGTACCTCAACTTTTTGAATCTCTTAAAAATGGAGAGTGTTATTAACTTGGCACTGGCTACTAGAAGAAAACTGTAGTGCTCAAGATAACAGTTTTGCAACTAGAGCAATCTGACATTTATCTTTCAGAAACTACAGTGATATAATAACACCCTTCTAAATTTAGGGTCCTGATCTTGTGGATGTATAGCCTATTGCAAGAGACAGCAGTTCTGTTAAAGTGATTTCATTTGATTTTTTTCATATATCTCTAATAGTGATAGAGCTTTCACCACAGATGAGTTTTGTTAATACACTAGGTAATTGAATCTGATTACCTTCAATTTATTCCCTATATGTCAGTGCATACTCATTGTTCAA
This sequence comes from Dinomys branickii, assembly GCA_004027595.1. NCBI lineage: Eukaryota > Metazoa > Chordata > Mammalia > Rodentia > Dinomyidae > Dinomys > Dinomys branickii. The sequence continues at coordinate 194,865 of PVLD010000018.1, read as the reverse complement.
TATTTCCTTTATTCTCCAAGTTCATATACTATTTACTGAATGTACTGCTGTTCCAGGATGATTAACAAGTTATTAATTTTATGCCAAATTTAGAAAATATAATTGGACCACCCCAAAATGATTAAATAGGGAATAAGGGATAAAAATCTGTGCCCCAAGCAATACTTGGTTCATAACATGCCACTAAGGAGTTGAAATCCATTTCACATCCTCAAATTCTTATTGTATTTCTTTCATTGATCCAAAATCAGATATCAAATCATACATAAAGGGAAAAAGTCAAACATTTGTAATTTTATTTATAACAACTACTCTTCACTTATATCACCAAGTAGTTTGACATAACCAGGCCTCCAACATGCAGCATATGCTGGTAGATGTCTTACTTTGTTCATATTCTACCCTCTCATTCATTAAAGTCAGAGCCTATTTGCAAAGCAGGCACCATCTTTGGAATTTTTCACGTAACCACATAATGATATGAAGTGGATGAGAATTTTATCCCCATTTTAGATTTGAGAAAACTAAGACACAGAGATTAGATAAATTGTCCATTAATCCATAAGGAAACTGTAGCCTGCAAATAATTTACTTAATATGCAGGTATATTTCCCACAGGAACCGTCCTGAGACTGGATCTGTTATGAAGGTGTAGCTGCACTGACCCAGGGCACCAGTGGAACTGTACTAAGTGTGGCTTATAGAAATGAGACAGGGTGAACAGAAATCAGAGGCAGACGTTACACCAAAGAGTAATATTGAAACTAGCAACAGTACCACTGACAGGAGTTTTGAGTAAATCTTCATCCCTCTCCAGGTAGGGAGCGCAAGGTCTGGTGTGTGGACTGCGCACCACATGGCTTCTCAAAGCGCAGCCGCTACCACCTCCCTGCCTGGCTCTGCTGCAGCCGGTGGCCTCCGGCCCTGCTTTGAGGGGCGGTGGCTCATCCACAGGGAGGCTGTGCCTTCCGTCTCACCTCCAAGGTCATCCCTACGCCTGCTTCCTTTCCCTCCCTTTGTCTGTATGCTCGCCCCCAAGGAAGGGCTTTTCCCACACTTTCAAATGACAAGCCCCCTTTCCCACATCGTCTATTCCTCATCTCTGATTGACTGTTGTTTCCTTTCTTTTGTTTTAAAAGTAGAAGAACGAAAACATATTAACAGACATCCACTTACAAAGTAACATAAGGATAGTACAAGCAATACAGAATTACAGGCAAGGTGACTGGAAAGCCTAATGCCTTTACTACGGAACGGTTAGATGTGCCGTTTACGTGTTCTTTTAAATCACCCCTGGCGTCTCTCAAACACAAACCCTACCACGTCTGAAGCAGAGTAAGTGCTCTATAAATTCTAGTGGAATGAACAAATGAATGAACAAATTGGAAATCACTCCTGAAATGATAAATGTAAATATTACATGTCTATGAAATATAAACCCATATGAAAATAAGGGTTATATATAGGAAATTCATTGCTTATTGTACTCTCAGACATAGGCACATATATGTACCTATTTTCACTATGTTGTACCTTGACCTAGTCAGATTTGTATTTTTACAGTTTATGCATTTTGTTTGTCATTGGTGATTATTCCTTACACATAGGCAAAGGGCCCCAAGTTCTGATTTAGTTGATTTCAGGCGTTGGAAATCATCAGACTTTCTGTGCTGGCCTTATAGCTTTATAATACATGTTGAAATGAACACAAGCCCTTTAGCATTGTTGTTCAATTTGAAGGTTTCTCTGAATACTCAGGTTCTTGGAATTTGTAGAAATTTTATGATCATTTCTTTCTCTGGGACAAAAGAATTATTTCTTGACCTTTTAGCTAAGATTGGCTTTAGTATCTGACAAAAGGGAAGCCATTGAAATTTTGTCAAGATTTGCTTTGAATATGCTTGGAATGCATGCACACTTTAGCAACACGAAAATCCATCCACAAATGTAGATATTCTTCTACTTATTTGCCTTTTATAATTTCTTTCAGCAATATTTTTTGTTTTCAGTGCACTGAAATTTTCCTACAGCATTTTATCCAGTTGTGTAGTTCTAGGATTTATCCATTTCCTTTACTCTATATATTCTCTCATTTACCCCAACCCAAATTTGTTGATATATAATTATTCATAGTCTTTTATTTTTTTTAAATTACTCATAATTCTTTATTTATGTTATCAGTTGTAATATCCACTGTTATTTCTGATATTATTCAAGTATATTGAGGACTTTGAAATTTTTTTCAAAAAAGGTTTTATGTTGATTATTCTCTTATTTTTTTTCTATTCTGTATTTTACTTATCTCAGCCTTAATCCTTGTTATTTTCTTCTAGCGATCTTGGGTTTAGCTTTTCTTCTTTTTCAAGTTTCTCTAAGAATAGATTCTTTTTCTTTCATTTTTTAAATGCGAGCTTCTCCTACTAAAATCATGTCTCCTGCTACTGCCTTTGCTGCATCCCGTAAGACTGTGTGTTGTCTTCTTGTTTGCCTTTGTCTCTGCTTATTTTCTCATCGAAAGGCTTCTCTTTTCTTTTTGGTCTTCTGTCCAGTTCTATCCATCAGTCAAAGTGGGTGTTAAAGTCCCCTGCCATTCCTGTGTTGCTGTTCCTCCTTTCACATTCATCTCTCCACTCTGTGTCACAGGCTTACTCAAATATATTTTAAAGCTCAAAGTACTTGAATAAATTAAAGAAATAACTGCTTACTAGAAGAGTATTTGATCAGAGAACCTGAGTCATTTTATTTGTCTTCAAAAACAATTATTTGGATGAAGGAAAGAACATTTTAATAGCTTCCTTTTCTGTGTTGGGCACAAGACTTCTTAAATGCAAAGTAAGAAGTGGCCAGTTTGTGTCTCATCTCCATCCCCTCATCTCTTTTCCAGGACCCATCCGTTGTGGGCCTTCACTGACACTTTCATGGCAGACATTAATTTATAAAGTGCTTCACATTCTTTCAAACTGTCAATTTAAGTAGGCAACACAAATATAACTAAAATAATGAATACCTAAAATTAAAAACGTCTGCCCATTCTAAGTATTTCTTTTGTCAGTTTTAAGCAGCTTCCATATATTAATACATTTAATCCATATTTAATCTGATGGAGATATGTATATTGAGACACAGAGAGTTAAACAGGTCATAACTTCACAAAGATACAAAATAGAAGAGTTGGATTTCCGCTCAGTCTTCTGTTTATAAAACACATATATTTAACAACTATGCTAATAACTTGATAATTCAAGTTGAAGTCACATAGCTAACTGAAACAAATTAAATAATGGTGGGTTTTGGATCATTTAAAAATTCTTCATGGCATGTCAAGCAGAAAGGTAGCATCATGAGCTTTGTTAGGAGTCTGCTTTTTTTTAGCTTTGTCAATAAGAACAGGTTATTTGGGGGAAAGAAATACATGCTTAAATTTAAGCTTTTTATAAACACTGGAGTAATTCATCCTAATGCCTAGTCTTTGATACTTTCAAAGAGACATGTGCAGGTTAAATGCATTCAACTTATTATTTTATTTAATTCTTTCAACAATACTAGGAGAGAGAAGAGTAACTCATACTTCAAAGAAAAGTTTTGACCAAGAGGATCTTACTTCCAGTTTTTAAAAGTTACTCTGCCCTAATACCTGCCATCTCAAGTGCTTAGTATAATATATAGTTAAGTATTCTTTTTCTCTTCTTTCCTCTTTCCTTCACTTCCTTTTCCCCCTTTTTTGTCTTCCAGCTCTACATCTGAAACTGTATGCCATGACTTCATTCTAAGTAAACTGGCAGAATCCTGCCATCAGTAGAATATGCACAACAACTGTTAGAACAGGGATAGAATACACTTATTATACTTGTTGTACTTCTAGGGCTTTAGGCCCTTTTAATATATTAATCTCAATTATATCTTCATTGTATTTGAATCTTTGAGCTAATCAAGTTCAGACTCAACAGTTTTGAGCATCTAATATTCTAGGCTTTATTTTGGATATTCCACAATAATTTTCTTATTTAAATTTCACACCAAACATGGAAGAACTCCAAGCCAAGGACTCCTTCTCCTACTCCCTAGGGTTCTCATGTGTACTAACCACAGAAAACAAACAAAACAGACCCTAGCTCTTTTTAAACTCCCTCACAATGCTTCCTTTCTGTGCATTTGGAAGGTTTAATGCCCTCACTGATGTTGTTTTAAGGGTTTGGTATATGATATTCCAAAGTTAAAGTTTACATTATACAAGGAACAGAGAATATTATAATATTAAAAATATTTCAAAGATTTAAAATTACAAACAGCACTTTCCAAGCAATATGCATAGAATTTCAGAACAACTTTTCTTGATATGCACACAAATCTGATTTTTGTCCCTTTGAAAGCAAATCCACCTAAAAGACAGGATCATTATGAAATAGAGGTTTGTTGTTTTCCCACATGGAGATGGCTTCTCTGAGAAAAACTGATCACTGATCACTAGAAGGAAGGTGTTACCCATTTATCCTATGCACTTACACATTTTTCAGTATGATTCTCATGTACATCACCAAGTTCACACTTCAAAGCCAAGCATGGCCATGCATCACTGGCCAAGCTAAGGGTGGAGCTTTGCTGTTAAGGCAGCACAGGCATGAAGAGAAGGAGCAAAGAAGGTCGAGACAGCCAGAATTAAGTACGTGCAAGAGATCTTCTCTTCCCCGGAAAACTATCCAGGGTTTAAATGTCCAATAGACACAGTGCACAGCTTTATAGAGCAATCAAGGGCGGGGACAGATCAAACAAAGCAGAAGTCACAAAGGACAAATTGGTGAAATGGTGCATCTTGCCGCAATCCTTCAGGATACTCAGTACTTATAACGTCTTTTATAAAAATCTTGGACTTTGAAGTGGTTTCCTTTTAAGTTTTGCAAACCCTGTGAGGCCTTGACAGCCTCCTGCAGACTGGGCTTTTGCTGACTAGATTTCAGCAGCTGATGGAGCTTCAAGGCCAAGTTCTCACCTCTACCACAGGGGAGCGCTTACCTCCCCTCACAGGGGAGGCAGGGCCCACAGGGCCAACTGTACTGCGCAGAAGGACTTTTTCTCCAGCCGCACTCCCAACTGACACTTCAGACAAGCAGAAACCAGCACCACCAATGGGGCTGCTGCAAACTTTATCTCCTACTTTTCACAATCAAAATCCAATATTTCCAGTATGACTGCAGTGGTGCACCATAACTTGATAACCACAGTAGTAAAATTTTCAATCATCTGGCAATAACAAGTCTCTAAGTGATCATTTGCAATGTGAACATATTGCCAGTTCTGCAATTTTTCTTTTCTAGCATAATTTATTCAGAGACTCTCAAATTTACGTGGTTAGCAAAGTCAACATTCCATACTATTTCTTTTGTATGATATTGGCTTTCTGTTATAGGATAAGTAAGGAAAACACATCTGACTGAGAAAGCATTTGATTTTATTTCATGTGATGCATGATTTCTACTACGAGGAAAATAAAGTACGAGGGGAGGGAGAGTGCAGGGAGTGAGAGAGCAAAGAATGTCAGAGAAAATATATTTTGCATGTCTGAGTTATGCCTTTTGAGATTCGACATGTTGGTTCCCTGCTTCTAAAATTTTCCGGGCTTGCCATCCAGGGTCAACAAAACCCTGGATTAACTGCAGAGGCTCCACCACCGTACCACGGCCAAATACCTAAACAGTCACAATTGTTCCAACCCACACCACTGAAGACTTTTTCTTAATTGTAAGTCCCAGGCAAGCTTCTCTGCACCACAGAGCAAATCCTCTGAGATGCTCAGGGTCTCCTGCTGAAACTTCATCTTCCACTTCTGCCTTTGGGTCATTTCCAAACAGCAGGGCACCAGACGCTTTCTACCATCTGAGGAGCCACCGAAGTAGAGGAGGATGGAGTTTCACTGTCGGCTCAATCACTTTTACCTTTGAGATTTTACAGTAAGTCAGGACCTTGCTGTAATAAGATCATGTGTTGTTTTAGAATATTAATCACTCCACTGAGTTATCTACTTATTTCAAAAGTAAAATAAAAACCAGAGTAAAACAAGTTAACCCATCATTCCTCTGCCATGGGAGTGGTTTAAAAGAATTTTTTAAGTATATGATATTTTGCCCATCATCATCTAATGATGTAGTTCTGTGCTTAGGACAAAAGTCAGAAAGAACACTTTTCTGGAATTACTACACCTTTGTTTATATATAGGGATATAAATTCCCCTTTGTGAACATTTGTGAATCACTCAATGCTTTCCTCAGGGGTCCAAGTTATTCCAGCATCATTGTTATTATTGTCACATATGTGAAGGGGGGAGCTATTTGCATTTGGAAATCAAACTCACCCTGTCACTACACCCAAGGAGAGCGAGGCGGGCTGCCTTGCTGCCCTCATTTCTGGTTTGCTCTTACAACCTGGCCTTGCCCGTTTTTCTGGGCAGCTTGGCACGCAGAACGAGTCAGAATGGTGTCACTCCCAGGGTCTGCAAGGAAAGTAGGATTTCTGAGCTCTCTGTATCTTCAAACCTTTGCGAAGGGAGTTGTTGAAAGTCTGCAGCCTTGTCAGCAGGACAAGCTACTATTGTTCTTCTCCACAGTCAGGGTTTATGTTCAGGACAGAGTGGGCTCTCTAGCTTTTTTGCTTCAGAAGTGAGAAACCAGACCCATTCTACCAAGAATGTAAGCCAAAAGGACTGGAAAATGAACACAGAACTGATAAAAAGAAGAAAAACGAATTACTGCCAGTGGTACTAGTTTTGCCTATAATGAATGCACCATTTTCTCCCGTGGTAGGGTGTGGTATGCGGATCACTCCACCCTGATTTAATGGATAATAACGTTCCTGGTTTAAGAAGAATACATGCGGATGCTGCTGTGATGATTATGTGCTGGTTATGATTGCTATGATTATGGACTGTGCTGCTCAAGAATTTGAAGTTCCTTCCATTGGAAATCTATTCAGTGTGGGTCTCCTGAGTGTGAAGCTCTCCCTTGAGGTGTTTATAATCTAACTGAGGGTAGACTTCGAACCAGTAAGTAGGTCAGCAACTTGAAAAGTCAGTTTATCATAAATAGCATGATTAGTAAATAAATTTAAAAGTTCCTAAGTGAGTTAGAAAATCAACTACAGCTTGTATGCTATATATAATTTTGAAAATATTTTTAAACATGCCATGTAGAATAATTCAACCATATTTTAACTCCATAAAATCCCTGGCAAAGTCTTCAGAATACATAGCATCATACACTGCCCTTCACACATGTCACTGCATCCAAACATCCAGTAGACGTGATTCTTCACTCTTTGTTTTTGTGTCAAAAAAGAGTCATTTTTATAGAGTTGCTAATACCAATATTAAAATGTTGAAATTTACTACTGTACAGCTTGTCAACTTCACACACATCTACTCCTTGCTAAATAGCTCTATGAATAATGTTTAATTTTTTATGACTTCCAACTTGAAGAGTTTCTATTCACTTGGTGCACCATGTTGGAAACAAGCCATAGGCCATTACAGTATATCTCACCATTTCCTTTTGATTTTGTCATCATGCTTTTTATTTACATAGTTTTAAAAACTGGGTTATGATTTTCCTTCTCAAGAACTGAGTATCAATACTATCAAGATTTCTGAAACTTATCAACATGACCAATGAAAATGCATAGAGAAGTCTTTGCCCACCAGGAGCTTGAGGTTGTTGGGTCCTGTTCTTCCTCTGGTTTCCATTGTTAACTCCAGGAGCCTGGAAAAGTCTCTACTATGGAGAAGATAGAGCATCTAACTTGATAAAGCTTTTCTTCATTGCTTTGTCTAAAAATAGTAGTAAGAGTTTCCTCATGCAAGTACAAAGTAAACTGAATGAAGACAGAAACACATTGGAAGATGCTACAAATTTTAAAATGTTGAATATTACTCATGCCAATAACATTGATTGTTGAATTTATTTTCAAACAAATATATTACTATTAAAACAAAGGATGCTTTTTTGTTAAAAATCTTGTTTTTATGATGTAGGAAGTAGATAAATATTCAATTCAAATAAATCATAGAATTTAGGCAATGCTTTCTACTCAGGGATTTTCTAAGTTTTAAAAAACTGAAATCATAAAGCTACATTGACTATGCCCTTACTTTTATTATTTTTTATTTTTTGGTACCAGGACTTGAACTCAGGACCTTGCACTTGCCAGGCAGGCGCTTGTGCCGCTGAGCTACATCCCCGGCCCTTACATTGACTATAAAATAAAGCAAAATTAATGCACAGTGTAACCCTTTCCTTCTAATGTGGAGAAAATATAAGGTGTATAGATTTGATCTTGATAGCCACAGCACCCTTTCCTCTATCTTTTTCTTTGCTCATTAGCATTTGTAAGTAGTATCGTTCCTTAGTTTACCTGAATGTGGTTTTTCTCTGGTTTTGCAAGAACAGAATTTGAAAATCTTGGCTTTTATGTAACTATGAAACCCTACTTTAAATTTGGTTAAAACTGAATGGGGTATACATTAAGCAAAACAAACAAATAAAAAACACACATCCACGTAGGCCATATGCCAATTTGAGCTCATTTCTTGGAGTAATAGACATCAATTTAAATTCCTTCATGCTCAGTTTCCCATAGTATTACCTGTCGTTTTCCGAATTATCTCTGCAACTTTCAGTCCCATTCCTTTTTTCCCCAAGGGAAGTGTGAGAATTACCTGCATCAGAACTGCCTGGCGTGATCATTCAGTATTTTGTCATTGCTGTCAAATCTTTTGCAGTATTCTCATACCACTTCCCACCCTCCCACAAACTTGTCTTTTCTCAAATCATTCAATATGCTTCATCAATTGTTATCATAGGGGCTTTATCTGGTCTTATTTTATATTTACTGGGTGACTTCTCCAAAAACATTATGTTTTTGCAGTAGCAGGGATTTTGTCAGTATACTCATTTTTTGTATCTGCTGTGCCAAGAGTCCAGCACATAGCAGTTTTCAATCAAGTTCTGCAAATGACTGAGTGGCTTAGAGCAAGTTCTTGCCCTTGCTGCCACAGTTCTCCATTTACAACTGAGATACCGGTCATTATTTAAAATGCTTCATCAAACTATACCACATCCTTCTTCTGCTTAGTTAAGGCAATAATGTGAGGACAATTTTGGTAGCACCATAAAAATAGAGAGGAGTGGGAAAACTTATTAGCACTTGCGATATTCAGAATCGCAAGTCGAGAAATCATTACCCTATCCAGCTTCCTCTCATCTTATAGCAACACCCAGTTTATGTTCTGCTCTTCATGAGAGACCTGGTATTACACTTCATGCCATCTGTGTCAGCTTGAGCTCAGACTTTTATCCCTTGGAATTCATTTTCATTTCCAGCCATCTCTAGGCAGAACACAGCTTATGCGATTCCGTAAAGTGTGTAATTGCATCGCAAGATCTGAACATGTAGCTCTCTTCTACCACAGTCACAAAGTATTCAACCAAGCAACTAGTAAACTCACGATACTCTAAATGAATCACACTGGTAGACGGAATAATTACCGTAAACAAGTGCACTTATGGATCGTAGACTTGCATACAGTATCTCACGTTATCTCCACAGTGGTCTTATTTTGCAGATAGGGGAAAACTGTGGCAGAGAAGGACCAGGAGCCCACATCTTACTCATCTGCGGATATTTTTCTGTTATATCACTTTCCCCTTCTTCCTGATGGTTTCTCCTTCTTGCAAATCCCAACTGAACCTGATTTTTTTTTTTTTTTTGCTTATGGATTCCAATCCACATACCTGAGATATAAGACACCCTTCTGAAGTTAGTGTTCCCCCTTCATGGCTGGAGCACCTCGTCATCCACTTCAACACGGCCTGAGCATAGGTCTGGGCCAGTATCATCCCTTGATCTTTGCTATGACCATTTTTAGACCATGATAACTTTGATCATAGGCTTTCTTTACATGTGGACTTCAAGGTGAAGCTGAAAAAATGGACCCATTTCATTATGAATGTGATCTTTTCAGACAGAGCCACTTTTACTGCTCAAAAAGCCTTTCACTCTCCTCTTCCTGAGTCAGTAGTAAAGTTATCAATTTATGACTCTCAAAACCCTCTGTACGTTTTCTCAACTTTCCCAGTTTCAAGTTTCTTATCATGATCTACATGGTAAAAGTGCTACCAGGACTTAATGTGTTCAGTTCATGTTTCTCATTCCTCCAAATTGATATCGTTCCCCAATGTTTTTTTCTATCAAAGGCAACACTGTTCCTTAAACTATATAAGCTCAATTTAGAGAGGTTCTCAGTCAAGTGCTCCCTTAACCCACTCCACATCCCAATCCCATGTTTTAGTAACTGCTTCTTATGCCATTGTAACTGACTTTTCACTGATATCAACCAAGAAGTACATAATTATTGTATGAAAGGAAATGTTCCACCCTTGTATCCTCCCTCAAAGAACATGAAAATATTTGTTGGGTAAACTAATGAGTATTCAAATGCACATGCAAATCTCCTGTGTGGAGAGTCAATAGCTGATGCAAAGCCTGTCTGTCCTCTCCCTGGGAGTTGTGAGTTCTCCACTAGAAGTTTTCTAGGCAGAAACCATATCTTATAAAGAAAAACTGTCCACCATTCTTTTAAGTTGCTTTTTCTAATAAATAAACAAGAATCCCATTTTGATTTCAGTGCACACTGATGACCTCCTGGAAATAGAATGCAGTTCATGAAAGTTTACATTAATGTCAATATAATATAGAATTTAAGTGAAACAAAATTTCAAAAACCCTTGGAGTTTACTTTGTTGAAGTTACTGGAGATAATACTTGACAAGTGGTAATCGGTGCAATATAGTTTGTGATTAATGAATATCAGAGTGAAAGAAAAATTGGATCATGTTCTCAAAGAACACTTCAAATCACCAGGGAGAAATCCCTAAACATTTCCAGGTCCCATTTAAGGTATTAAATTATTTTTGTGAGACCTGAATTTAAATAATTTTTATTTTAAATATAATCATATTCAAATACATGCCATAACCCCATCTACAATTCTAGATTCTCTGTCATTCTCTTGTGAGTCTACTTTGTTCTTATTTTAAGTTACATGCTTAATACAGTTATTCAGCTTTAGTATTTCAAAGTCATTAATGGATATGATAATACATATTTAATAAAGATAAAATTTAATAAAGATATAATTGACTCATTCTATTCCATTTTTAAATAACAAAGCTTGCACCAAATCCAGCTTGACTGTTCCCCTCCAAACTCTTGCACAGGTGCTATTTTAAGTCATTGTACATCTCTGCAGAGGTGGGCAAGATGACCTCTTGTGGTCCCCTGCTGCCTTTCACCCATCTAAAATGCAGGTTTGTGCATAATCTTGGAATCACTGGAGACGTGCTGTGTGTGGGTGTGTGGTTTTCTTTCTTCTCTTTCTTTCCCAGGCACTGGTAAAATCACACTGGCTCCAGAGTTTTGCCCTCCTGCCCTAGCAATAAAGGTCATCGGTAGCATGGAGTCAGTTTTGTATATCTCCCAATCAGAAACAAATAAGACTGACTCCTCTGGGAGTCCACTGAGACCGTTGCGGGCCTTCCAACGAACAGTTAAGCTTTGTAGTGTGCCTCCTTGAGAAACAGCTGTTTGTCTAACCTTTGAACTGGCCGATACATTAATCTGAAGCATAATTTAGTTCTGTCTCAGCCCCTGGGTACGGCATGAGTAGCTGGCTTGCTTACATTCTACTGATCTCCAAAATAATACTTTTAGTACTTGTGTAAAAATAGTAATTTTCCCATTCCAAATTCAATTATGTATGATTATTTGATAAGGGAAAGCCAGAGTCGGTCAGTATGTAGTTCTTCTGCTCTTTTTCTGATAGCTCTGATTCTATCTGTTCTTGGTCCTGTTGTTATTTCCTGATATCCATCAAAATCTATAAGAAAGCCGCTGTGGTCTCTGGAGCCTCTTTTCATACCAAAGAATAAGTTGCAGTCAGGACTGCTTGGGTGAGGAGAGGTTGAGTGCTGGTGCATATGTGTAAACTCCTCTGTCGTAAGATGGTGCGATAGTTCATGAGCACTGCCATCTTTTAAGGGAAAACTCTGCTCATGGGCGGCGCCCTGCAAGCTCAAGCGGGCTAATAGCACATAAAGACTCGATTTTGTAATTTATTTGTTGGAAATACATTCCTACCAATTCAACAGAAAGAAGGAGAGAGGCACTCTAGCAACTGGAAAGAACGCGGATAAGAATTGAGTATCTGGAAAAATACAGTCCCATTCCTCTGTGATTTAGATAACGGGACACAGTGAAATCAGGAAGACAAAGCCTTGTGGTTTGAAATATTTTATGGTTAAGAGAAAGTGGTCAAAGGAAATTGTAAATTACTCAGAAAACTTAGGGACGCAGCAGTCGCAAGGAATGATGGATTTGCTAGTTTTAAGGAAATTGAGAGGATGCCGCTGTCCACTCTTCATATCTGAGATGCAGCTGATAAATGGTCCAGAAACGCACAAGAGACCACTGGCACCAAACACTCACAGATGAGGAGCGGTCCCAGGGATGAGGTTTGGTAGCCCTCCAGCAATGAGCTAAGTTTGCCTGCAGCTATTTTGGTTACTGGCTGTGAGACCATGGGAACTTCTCTGTAACTGAGATGTGACATCTGTAAAATTATAACAATATTGATTCCCATTTTTCTATAGGATTAAGAGGTAACATGAAAAAGAGACATAAAGTATATCTCAGGGAAAACTAGTTGATTATTGAACACTTGAAAGTTGATTAGAGAGTAGATATTAAATATTTTCACAAGAACAGTATCAAGGCAGCATCAAGTTAATTAGGTTCAACTATACATGTATGAAAATATCTCATTGTACACCACCAAATGCAATTCCTATTCATCAACTATAGCACAATTTAAAAGATTAGCTGACTGTAGTCAGGCTTTTCAATTGCATGGCTGAGGGGAATAAATTCCTGTATCTGGATCTATTTGCCTTGCACATAATATTAAATGAATGGAGTGAGCAGATCATATTAAAAATACTTCTAGCAATAAAAGGTCACAACTCATGATTTTTACACCCAGATATTTAATAGTTAATACATAAAATTAATAGTGATCACTAATACTTACTTTTACTATAATTGCTGGTGTACACTAAATTTTTGTGTGCTTTCTTTTTCCTTTGAGAGAGATATTACTATATTTTCATTTTGCAGGTGAGAAAGTCAAGGTTTAGGAAGTTTAAATGAATTTCTCAGTGTGAAGGTGCTTTTAAAGCAATGGTACATACATATTTGTATTTTATTATAAAATCTATAACTATGTTGTACTTCTGGGTAGTTACACTACCAAATTACATTTCAGATAGGTTCACACTAATCTTATGCTATCAGAAACATTTAATCATCAATATTTATATAGCATTAAAACAATTTACAAGATTTGGGCCCTATATTCACATGGCCCATCAATTCTACCTCTTTAGTTTAAAAGTCTAGAATTTTTACATTCTTTTTAACATACCTGTCTCACCAGAAGTACCACATGCAAGTTTACTCTTTCTTAACATTAAAATGGGTTTTAAAAGTATTTCATTGAGCACCTATAAAAATTACATACATTTATAGAATAATCAATACATTTAGACAGATAGGGTCAGACAGAAATATTGCCTTTTGCTTCTTTTTCTTTTTGCTATAATTTTTAGCACATGTTAATTGTACAAGACAATGGGTTTCACTGGGACATGTTCACACACGCATGTGGAACAGACTGCTTGTGTCAGCCTGCTGACTGCTGATGCTTGCCATTCCCTCCTTCCCGGTCATCCCTTCCCTTCGGTAATGGTCCCCTACTTTCTGGGCGTGTCTTTCCTTTCTAGAGTTTACTTATGATGCAAGACATGTCACATTCGCCTCTAAGTCTGAGTTACTTTATTTAATACGATGGGTTCCATTCTACTATTTCCTACAAACGCTGTGACTTTGTTCTCCGTGGAGGAGGAGTACTCCATTGGGCATGCACAGATGTTTACCTTGTCTCTTCATCTGTCAGTGTGCACCTGAGCCGATTCTGCATTTTGGAATACTGTGAATGGTGACGGCACGCTACGTAGGTGCTTGGGTAGCCCCATCGTGCGCTGGTGCGTATCTGATTCCTTCAGGTGTACAGCCAAAGTGCTAGAGCTTGGTCACATGGTAGTTCCAGGTTTTGTTGCCTCAGGGGTGTCCGCACTGACTTTTCAGCAATTGTAAAAATTTATATTCCTACCAACAGTGTGCCTTTGGTGACATTTGTTACATTCACATTTTTTAAATAGCCGTTCTAATGGGTAAAATGTAATCGCAATACGATTTTTTTTCTCGTTTTTTTGTGGGCTCTTTTTCTTTGTTTATTTGTTTGGGATAGGGTCTAACTGTGTAGTTACACTGGCCCTAAGCTCACTATATTCCAGCCTGGACTTAAAAGCACGGTGATCCTCCTGCCTCAGTCTCCCAAGTACGATATGATTTTGATCGGAATTACTCTAGTGACTAAAGATAGTCAACACTGGTGTACAATTATTGACCCTTCGATAAGCTGTCCCATAAAATGCAAAATCATTCTGTAAAGGCAGCATTACCTTGCCTTAGTTACTTTTCTCATTGCCGACCCAACACCGAAAGTTAAGGGAGGAGAGGGTTATTTTGGCTCACAGTGTATAGCGGTTTCAGTCTGTAATCAGCCAGCTGCATGGCACTGTGGCGCGGCAGAGGGCACGGCAGAGGAGAAAGGGCTCATGGTGGGTAGAACGCAGAAGGTCGAAGTACTAAGCCACAAGAGAGTAGCAAGCAGTGACCCTCTTCCTGTCCCTTGTATCTTATCCAGCCTTATCCTTAACACTGGTAACGCGCACACTCTTACTCCTAACATCACGCTGTGAACCAAGCCCAGCGGTGCGTCCTTGATCCCAGCATTACGCAGTCTAGATCCAGTCACTTCCGAAAAGGACCACCTGTGTTTGCATAAGGCTTTAGGGGAATGGAGGAGGCAGACTCGAGCCATAACAGGCCCCACTACCAAAAGCTGATAAGCAAACAACAACAATAAAATAAAGCACCTTGCCAATATCCTTGATGAACATTCTGTAAGAATCCTGAGTAAATACTGCAAGTTAATTTCAACATTACATGTAAAAGGTCACACAGTATGATTACATAGGTTTCATTCCAGGGATGCCAGATTGGTTCAACATATTTCAACCAATAAATACAATACAAGGCTCAAGGATTGAAAACCTTCTCATGACTATCTAAATAGATGCTGACAAATTATTTGATAAAATTCAACATTCCTTTATGATGAAAACCCTGAAGAAACTAGGTATAGAAGGATCATACATTGTCATACAAGGACCATCTGCAATAAACCTATAGCCAATAAAATATCATACTGAATAGGAAACACCAAATGTACTTTCTCTAAAACCAGTCATGAGACAAAGATATTAACTTTCACTGCTGTTATTCAGTATAGTTCTAGAAACTTTAGAAAGTTTAGAAACAAATCATTCAGGCAAGTAAAAGAAAAGGGAGAGAAAAGGAGAAAGTCAAATTATTTCTGTTGGGCTGGAGATGTAGCTCAGTGGCACATTTGATTGCCTTACAACCATGAGATCATGAGTTTGATTCTTGTACCACCAAAAAAAATTATTCCTGTTTGCAGATGATGTGATTCTTTGTCTAAACCTGAGACACAGAGCCCAAGAAGTTCAAAAAGGTTGTGTAGGACTAAAAATAATTCAGCAAAAGTGGTAGCATACAAAATCAGCATACAAAAATCGATAGATTTTCTATAGACCAATAATTAAACTCACTGAGAAAGAAATGAGGAAATCAGTATCAACCACAGTAGCCTAAGAAAAATTACCAAGAAATAAACCTAACACTAAAGAAGGGAAGAAAATGTATAGTGAAAATTGTAAAACACCAAAGAAAGAAATTGAAGAAGACACTAGAAATTAAAAGACTATGTTCATGGATTAGCAGAATTAATATTGTTAAAATGAGCTTGCTGCTAATTCAGTACAGTTCTCATAAATGTACCAATGATATTCTTCACAGAACTAGAAAAAATTCCTAACATTCCTATGGAAACACAATAGAACACAAATAGCCAAAGCAGTTTGTGAATAATAAAAACTGTTCTAGACCTAAAATGTACTATAGTACCATTGTAACAAAAACAGAATGGTATCTGCATGTAACAGACATATAGACCAATTGATCAGAACTGAGGATGCAGGAATACACCCCTGAATATACAAGCTATCTGATTTTTACAAGGATCCAACCATTTACATTGAAGAAAAGACAGATCCTTATGAAAACTCACCCTTGTCCTTTCCTTTCAGTAATGAGCTATGTCCATTTTAGAGGATTACGTGAATTAGTAAACTGCATACCTTTTTTCAGTATTTGTGTGGAAAGACAGTTGGATTTTCAAACAAACTAATGCTAACTTTGTATCTAAGCACTCTCAATTATTTCATTTCCAGTTTTCAGATCTGTAAACTACTTGGTAAATTTTTTCCCATAAGCAAATGTTTAATTCCTGAGGAACTGTTGATCTTCTTTTCCTATGATATTAGGATTTGATTTCTTTTGGCAGAAAGCTTGAGAAATGGTCTCCTGGAAACTTGGCGGTGAAGCACATTGGAAACAATGCAGGTTTATACTTGTGTAGCAGAATGAGTGTCCTCCACGTTTTCATTACATAAAGCAAGGAGCTAGTAGCCCCATAGAAAAGCCAATGTCAGGGCATCTAAACCTGAAATACCAGCAATACTATTATTTCAAGCCTTGAAACCAGTGGTAGTTCAGTCTCTGCATATCCCAGATAAGTATTATTTTTCTTGACATTGAAAGAACAGAAAAACACCCAAAACTTCAATATAGTATAGAGTTCAGATAAAAGTTAGTGGATGAGTTTAAAAATCGCACTCACCATTATCATTATATTCCTTTTACAAGTCAGCAGAGCGGCAAGTTTTTTGGCTTCTCAAATTGTTACTTTAAGCCTCATTTTAACACCATAGTCATTTAATTTTTATTTCACCCTTTCAGTAAAAGTCCCAGTCACCCTGGATAGATATGCAATGTATTTTTTCACTGTTTGTTATCTCTTGGAATTTTTTTTTCCATTTCAGCATGTCAAGGTGAGTTCTTGTTCTATGCTGGGCAATAAACATAGACAACTATTAATGCATTTTTTCTTTCCATGATAGAACTACAGACTGATAACTAAGTCACATCCAAGCAGACATAAAGTAGTATTGTTACTGTGCATAAAGGGGGACATGATGTGATATCTCAGGAGAAACACAGAGCTAACTGTGATGGAGGGAAAAACAACTGAAAATAAAATTTGAGCTGAATCTCCCTGTGTGGGTGGAGGGCAGCACGGTAAAGACGATATAGGAAGAATGATTCAAAGAGAAGATACTTTATGACCAAACACGAAGATATAGAAAATGCAAAGATGCAGCTGGGGAAACATGTGTGTTAGATTTTAGCTAGAGAGTAAATAGCAGGCAGGAAATGAGTGGAGAATAATTCAGACCTAAAGTTATAATCATGGGTCTATGGAAAGTCTTTTCTTCCATAGTAAATGCTCCAGATGATATTTTGAGTGTGCTAGGAACCATTTAATGTGATGAGCAGAGTGTCAAAACAGGTATTTGAAAGCATGCTCTCTACTGGCAAACGGAAGTATTGGTTGGGACCATCAGAGGGTCCCAGCAATAAATGACAAAGGTCCAATGAGAGGGATGACAGTGGGTCCTGAAATAAGGAAAGCAGCCTCTAGTAACACCAGGTAGTGGAAGATAAGGTCGCAGAATGTGTCGACGTAGTACATATTCTCCGTGGATGTGGCTCAGGACAGATACTGAGAACAGACACAGTAGTGAGTAGGAAGAAAAGGCCCATATCTTGTATTTTGTAGTTTGGTAGAAAAGTGAATAAATGAGCATTGAATTACCAAGGAAGTTATGTAGGTTGATAAATTTAATGAAGGAAATCAAAGGGAATTATTTCTGTGGATGAATACATATGAAAACATAAAAGGTGTATTAAAGATACACCTTTCCTTGGTACCTAAACTGACTCTTGTACTAATCCTAGGTTAGGGTGGAATTTCCCTTTTAACTGTTCCCACTACTGTAAAGTTATACAGGATTTATATACGGTGAGGGGTGCCCAAAGCATAGAATTTTGACAAAGTGTTTGAATGGGCCAAAAGCACTTTAGAAAAAGTCAATTGAAGAGGACTCAAAAAGCTGCAAATTTTTGGTAATGAAATTGTTACAAAATAAATATCTGGATTTTGTTGTAGCTTAACAAATGTGAATTTAAACTTAATGTTCAATTTCAGGGGCTCTGGTGGTAAAATAGTGGAATTCTAATACCTTGCACTAGCGCTAGAGTTTAATCCAAACTCTTTTGGAGGGAAAAGTACATCAGGAGATCAAGAAAAATAGAAATTATTGTGTTCTTTGTCCAAGCAATTTCTTCCCATGGAGTACAGAGCAACGCTCACAAAAGGAAAATCTCTAATTACTAATCAACATATAATTCTTACTGAACAAGAAGAGACACACATCATACATATTACAGGTTAAGCATATATTCTTGATCCACATTTGATAGGGTTGGCGGGAGTAGAAATGCCAAAACTAGTTGCTGGTATAGAAATGAAAACATAAATAAGTAAATATATTGATTAGACTGAGACCAGTACTTTCCTATGGGATGAAAACAATATTGAAATATAAGACAGAAAAAGTAACCTGCTCTCTAAGCCTTATGCCATAGCAAACAGATGGGAACAAGTTAAATAACAGCAAAAAGGATATAGGAACACAGCTGAGAACCACAGAACTGTATCAAATGATAAGAATATTTGCGATGAATTAATGTATTTTTCAGTAGGACAAATACATATGGAATGGAAGTGTAAATAAACTGTGAAAGGCAGAAAAATATAAAATGCTGACAAACATGGAGGAACATGCTTACAATCTTAGCATCTTGAGAGTCAAAGGGAGGAAGAATGTAAAAGGTCCCCACTCTGTGATCTGGGCAATCCAATGACTCAGCGATTACCTGACTCAAAAGCAAACAGACAAGTGGATGCTACAGTTCAAATTGAACAAGAAAGCTGAAATGTAACATGACAACCGAGGCAAATCCAATGCATAATTCTTTGTTAGACTGTGAATAAGCATATATACATATATCTATAAATTCATTATTATACATGGAGGCCAGCTTCATTGTGGGTTGATCGATATATGTATGTCACTGTAGTATGAAGCCAATCTTAATTTTCTAGAGCATGATTCTGATATTATGATTTTAAGGATGAATATCCTTCTTTCTGCAAAAGACACACTGAAGTAGTGAGAAGTGCCCTGGAGTCTGCAAGACACACAAGTGGCTGAGGGCAAGAAGCGTCTGTGAAGATGGGTAGACTGACGACCAACACAGGGATAGACGAAAAGAAAGAGCGATGTTGAGAAGTGCTGATGGTTGTAGTCCATGTGCAGTGTTTGTGATACAGTATTACTTTTATAGCTTCTATGAAGGTTTGCGGATTATTCAAAAAAACTGACCGGTAGGTAACAGTGCTACAGTTATGAGTGGCTGACTGCTCTCACTTTTTCCTGAGTTCACTCTCTTAAAAAATGATATTAACGTGGGCTTTGCCACATTTGTTGGGGTCTGGCTTCCATGGCCACCATATGTTGACCTGAACGATGGCCTCAGAAGTGACTTTTCCTGGAGTTCTTCAGAGATGGTACAGATTAAACCCTGCAGATGAACCTGTAATAAACCTAAATTATTTAAACTGGACTATAGAACACAAGACCGGGAGAAAGATAGGGAGTGAGAATATATTGGTGTCCCACATATGAGTGAAAATGTCATTCTCCAGATGGACTGTTCAGCCCTGTCTGCCCCAGCTCAAGTCAGATGAACTAGTAATAAAGCATTCAGCCAGGTTCTACCCAAATTCCTCATCTGCAAGCCATATGCAAAATGATGCTGTTCATCTATGAAGATTTGATAGCTTGTTAAACAGCCATACTTAACAAGGAAGAGTCCTGTAGGAAAGAGCCTCTTAATATGAACAGACACACCAACCTCTAGGTATCTTTGACTTAAAGCTGCCATGAGAGTTGTGATGATTGTGCTTAAGCCTACCGTGGTCAAGTGAGATCTATTCAGAAATGTCTATGAGGTAAGAAATGAAGACATGTCTCATCTACTGACAACGTGTTTGACATTCTGAAAATCCCACACCCAGATACTGAATTCATGTTGAGGTATCTAACCTCAGACAGTTTGGAAGAAGTTCAGAGAAGAGTAATCCCAACTCTCACCCACACCTCCTACTATTAAGAAATATAAGTTTTTAAAAATGCCCCATTCCAACAGCGACATTCTCCCCTGCACATAAAACCACAGTGATTAAAGAAAGAAAGTCTGTCTGGAGATAAAAGACAGAGGGTGTAACTAAAACATAAAAAACTGTACCTCAGGGCCAGCAACTCATAACTGCAGGAAAGGTATGATCTGGCAGTATAAACATTGTAAATTCACTTTGCCTGAGCAATAGCATAACTTTTTATGAGGTGTTACTAATAAGGTAAACATGAATTACTAATAAGGTAAACATGAATTTCAAATTCATTCTCTTTTTTTCAAGCCTCCATTAACAAACTTGGAGTGATAATTTTGAACAAAAACAAACATATTCATATATTTTTGTCTGTAACTACTGTTGGATCTAAGAAACACTATTACTGACCACTAACACAAGGACCAAGTGAAACGATTTCAATGGTTAATCACATTTTTAAATATGAACTTTAAAGCATGACATGAACACACTTTGTACTAGTATATACTTAACAGTCATGGTTATTTTCTTTACTTATTTCCCCCTTTTACATTTTGATAATCTGGATAGCATATAATTTAGTAGAAAATCAACACAGTAACACATTTTATGAAGTCTATCTTTCAACAGTAAAAATTGAAATGACAGTCACTTTATAGTTTTTAATTATTTTCAGTTCATGTATGCTAAAAGCCAACTGTGTGTAAGGTATTATGCCTTGCTAAGATTTAGTGATGCAAGGGCAGGAAAATACAATTTTTTATTTTGCTCAGCTGCCTTCCCAGTAAAGAAGAAAACTGGTTCTGTGCTCTCAATGCTTTGACAGAAACATGTAAAAGAGACAGTGGAGGTTTAAGGGACAGGATACAAATTTCTTACATAATTGTTCAGTTGATTCATGGACAACAATACTAAGTCAACATTAAGCTGCACAATATCACATAAGTAGTATATTAGATTAGATATTATCCATAAAAATGTTATAGAAGATGCGAAACAATATGTAAACACAGTATTGCCTACTTTTCTAGAAAACCTGGAAGTCTGCAAGAGTATTCAGCATTTTAAATTTTCAGTTGATATGTATTTCCTATGCAAGCCCAGGTCCCTAGCAGTCTCTCCTGAAATTGGGTGGGGGGACTAATAATTCCACTACACTAATTAATCCTGCAACACCTCCATTCTTGGATGAATATTTTTAAGAACTCTAACCATTCACAATCTTGCTCAACTGCACGGACAAAAATAGGCTATTGTTTTACATGACTTCAAGATAATTTTTAAATCCTTCCTTTTAAATTTTTTGGAATAATCCAGTGCATTCCCTTTGAGTTTACTTGTGCTTGCATCTTGATATATGTGGATGTTGTTAGAGTAACTTACTAATTCATTGTCTATCTATATTGGATTTTTATCTCCTTACTTCTTTTAACAACCTCTGCAAAGTTAAAAATATCTCCATGACTGAATTCCACATACTTAAGAAGGTAGCTGGCTCTAATAAATTGCAGATTTAAATGGCATTTTCTGTTCTCTGTGACTCTGAGACAGGATTTACCATTTGAGATGTTTATTGTGAAGTTTCAGTGCAATCAGTGAGATGGGAAGAGGGATTGGGAAGTAGGTGAAGTTGTGACCTGACAACTTCAACACACTGGTTCTCAGTCAGAGAACCTGCACCCCCAGCTGCCTAGGCTAATTTACTGATGCTGACAACAACTTTCAGGGCGCTGGGGAGTTACGATTGTCACCTGGTGGGCCAAAGGCAAGAGCTATGTGAAATATTCTATAATGCATGAAATCTCCTCTGCAAAATTGAGAAACCCTGGCTGATCTCACTCTCACGAGGGGCTCGGGAACTAATGTTTGGTCCCTGGTTTGGTCAAAACTGCTGAGCATTTTGAAACCTGTGTGCATCAGTGTGCAACATGGGTGAGTAAATAAATTTCTGGTCCACAGTCATTGCTGAAGAAGGTGACAGTGGCAGACTAGCCAAGGACGGCGTGCCTAGGACCCAGGTCACTCACTTTTTTACTGAAGAAGGCAAGAGGTATCTGTGTCTCTGCTATAGCTATGTACAAAAATACAGATAGCAAACTTTTGGTGCTAATTTCCTGTATTACTGAGGATGAAGAAAATCTGGCTGGTCAGTTTCTGTTGTAGCATAGCTAACTATCCATCTTAGCATTTACTGCGTTCAAAGTGGTTAGTAAGATGCTGTAAACGTACTAGTAAGACTTGTGCTTGTGTGTCCATTCTAAAGTCCATTTGTTGATTGACTGAACAAGTCTGTAAATGCTTGATAAGATTTCCATCTTTGCTAATTCAGTGATAAATTAGATGAGAACGTTTACCATTCACTTCATGTAGTCCAAAGCAAAATGAGGATTTTCTGACCTTTAAATATTAAAAGCTGAAGGAACCCTAGTGGCCGGATAACCCGGTTCTGAGTGCAGTTTGTACATAGATTCATGTATTCACAGCACCCCCAGCAAATTATGAACTCCATAATTATCTGCTATGAAATGCAACTCTTCAAATGCTAATTCATTCTAACTTAAAATATACTTACTTATTTGTGCTAAGCCTAAAATTTTCTTTGTATAACTTTGTCTCACTGCTTCTAATTATGTCTACTGGACAATTATTTTCTATATTAAAATGGTCAGAGATTTTGCTTCCAAACCCTAATGCATTGCTATGTTTATGTGTCAATAGAATATTTTCCATACTAAATATTTATATTTTTTCCTGCAACCTATATATAATAAGGAATGAACTTGAGTCTGCTTGATTCTAAAGCATGAGCTGGAATTTGTTATTGTGAATTCTAAGACAGTATTCTATACACTTTAATATTCATTACTTTGCATTTTTTCCACCACAGTTTTGTCTTATTGCTCAGAAAAAAGCCTTAAATATTTTCTATTCTAGATTGATGATCCAGCAATGCTTCCTCATTAAATATTATCACATATATTATTATAAAAGATGTTCAACAACTTTCACAGAAAAACTAGTCAATCATTGTTTGCTTTTCTTTTTATATTGTGTACCTCAAGGTAGTACTATCTGGAAAATAGCAAAGATAGTGTCTGGAAAATAATGGAAATTTTATTTTTCTCATTATTTCCACTAGTGTAGGTTTTTAATTGCCCTTGAACATGTTAGTTAATTCTCTGATATTTTCAGTAGTTGAAGCCCAAAGAACATAGATGACACTTGAATGTAATGAGTTTTTTCTTTCTGGAATATGGTCCTTATTGTAAAAGTAAGAATGATAGTAGAAATGCATAGAATATATTAATAATTATTGATAATGGTTAATTTCAATAATTAAAATAAAATTGCAAAAAGAAATATTTGATTATGTGTAATGTGTATCTTGTAAAATGACATTGCACGATAAGTCTAAAGGGAGTTAATGAGTGCCCATCTGAAATCCCTACTCATTTACGCTTATGCTAATTAGTATATAATAACTAATAAATATTGGTGATAGAAGAGAGTTTGTAAATAGTTCTTCATATGTAAGCCCCTAATGATGATATTTTCTTTGGAAATATGATTCTTCTATGTCACATTTTTAAGAGGCTAAGTTAAGTGTATCCATTTCAGTCACCAGCATTCACTTTCAGGGAGTAGATTCAGTACTCTGACTTTCTTTAAAAGAAATGAACGCGTTTCTTTTCTGTCCATTCATGAGAATACTAATAGTAATGTAGCTTATGAGGAGAGGATGGAATCACTTCCTCACTCACTCTCCAGGCTTCGTTACTTTGCTATTCTTTTGCTCTAATTCTTACTGGCAGGAGACATAGCCAATGTGCATGTTTAATGCAAGTACTTAGGAGAAAGGATGAATTGAAGACACCATATTACACACAACAGATCCACTGTCGCAATCAGCAACTGTTACGCATGAGCAGCTTCATATCCTAGAGGTTCACGTCTGATTCAGACCATCTGATGCTGATTTGTTGATAGAAAATGAATTCATTCTATAGCCTTGAAGTGCTCTACAATACACTGCACTGAAGGCCACACCATAGTTTTGGGGTCCAGGGATGAAAGTGGTACACACAACTTCCTCTGATATCCTCATGAACAAGACTAGTCACCTTTTCAGTGAAACACACAAATTTCCAGCTGTGTTCTCAAATGGAATGAAAAATGAGATCTGGTGAACAGCATTGTTCTCTGGGGTAATCATTTCTCTCCCTTATTTTTAGCCATAATTTTATGACCCACAGTCTGTTCTGCATTAAGTCTTAAGCACTAAACTTTGCTATAACCTTGGTTTACGCTAATTTCCTAATTTTCACTTTGTAAGGAGAGTCTATAACAAAGTGTGCCTTTCAAGACCATGTAGGGATGTGCTAAAGCAGCAGAGTGGTCGGATGATCTGCAGAGAAGTGTGTTTTCCCGCAGTAGCTCTTCACTGGGGCATCACTAACACGACTGCCACCAATATGTGTCTCACCACATACCCACATATGCACATCCCTGTCATCCAGCGCTGGAGATGAAGCCCTAGGGGAGAGTTCTGTTCCACTCCTTCCCCCAGCCTCACACTCCGTCTTCACAGATGTGGTCCTATTCTTACCCCAGTTGTAAATGTTCCTCCATGTATTTGACCCTTACAGTCCATCATCCTCAGAGTAGTTCAGAAACCATACACACTATTTCATACACACACAAAAAATTAACTTTTTGAAATTCTTCCCAATACTTTTAGAATGAGACTCCATTGACCTTCTATGGTCTTCTTGCCCTGGTGTGTTCTGAACCTGGATGCCCATCATTTCTTACCCTGGTCTCCTGGGAAACTGTGCTGTGTTCTTTCCACAGAGCCTTTTCTTTTCTTTAAATAACCTAGATATTCTCTTCCCAGGGCCTTGTACTTGCACTCAGAAATCACTGCTACCTGGCTTTTGCCTATACATCATCTCCTTAGAAAGATCAGCGATGACCATCTTATTTAAAACAGTCCTCACGGTTCTACCTCTTCTCTCTCACAGACCACACATCACGGATCACCAAGGAAGGTATGATCCATCACTTGGACTTGTAGAATAAATCCATACGCTTGCTCATTCATTGTCTGAATCTTCCTCTAAGATAAGAGTTGCAGACTTACTTCATTGATCTATTCACAAAAGTTAAAATAGTGCCTGGCAGACAGTAGTCACCCAAAATTTTGGGTCTGAATAAATTAGTAGATGTATATATATATAAGTAAATAAAAGGTGTGGCAATTCATTTTAGATGGACGGGTAGGATTTTTCTTGCAATTCCTGGACCTTCAACACCAAATGAACAAAAATGCATATTAATTGAAAAGTAAATTTTTTTGGACAATTTAACAAATAGATAAGTATTTCTGATATTCCTCCTATTTTCCTAAATTCATCAAATAAGAGAATATTCATAGATAGAATATATGGATCCTTTATCATGATCTAAAAATTTTTGAATATTTATTTTCTAAGAGAATCTTAAGTGTATATTAGCAATATGTTCTATTTATTAACAGGCACCATACAATAATCAATATATAATTTTAGTGTGGATCTAACACCAGTAAATTTAGAGAACAGAAAGGCTTACCATATTCTTAAATTTTGTGTAGTATGAAGCATGACTTTTGTCACTTTAAAATATTACCATATAAAATATAACAATTTATACTAAAAGATAATAAACATTACTATGCACAACACAAAGTAACTATTATTTGAACACTACATTGAAAATATTTATGTGTTTGATAATTTTAAAGCTTTCTTAACTAAACATGCTGTTAAAATATTATAATTTCCACTTCTGTATAAATGTATGAAGCACCTAGTATGTTTCCAAATTTCAGATGTGTTGAAGTGTAATATATTTCATTACTGATATGAAGCTTGGAAGGGTTTTCATTTTTTCTGCAATCTTAAGGGCGAACAGAAGAAAGTTATTTTGCTCCCACCTTGGTGTGATTGAGACACTCTGATCACTTTAGTTATTGATGGTATAAGGGTTCATACATTGTGTCAACTTGAGAAGTTTACAAGTTTAACTAAGCAACTCGTCAGGGCCAGGGTCCTCACTTTGTGAACATCCTGAATGTGTGCAAGAGAAGGGCATGGAGATAGTGTGAGTGCTGCACAGTGTGGGGAAGCGGGGTAGCCTGCTCACAATTTAAGGAGGGATTTTGCTCTTGTCACTTTTGCTGTCTTCTGCTGCATTGAACAGTTGCCCCTGTGCCCTGCCACCCTGCTTTTGAGCCAGTTGAGTATGGACTGAAACCTCCACAAACTTTCAGCTAAGTAAACCTTTCCTTCCTTAATTGTGGGTGTTGGATACTTTGTCCCAGCAAGTACAGAAAAGTAGCTATGACAGGTGATGTGTAATATGTTTGTAATTAGCTTTCCAGTATTACAAACCATAGTTCTAGCTGTCTGATAGTTTTAGAATAATAAATTAGTGCAAGAAATTAAAAGAGATTTCTTTCCCAAATGTTATTACCTCTATTGAGATCTATTTAGTTCTTTTATTTCCTTTGTAAATGAAATGTTTCTTTTAACTTTTTAAACATCCAATGGTTAGTCCTACTGGATGACAAGAATCTCAGATGCTTGTGTACTGGTCCTCACTTCAGGATGGTGATCACTCCTGGCAGTGCCTGCGTCTGTCTCACAAGGTGCATTTCTAATATTTGTGCTCATTTGGGGGTCAGTTCAGCCCCTGTGGTTTATTGCTGCTAAAGTTCCTTCCAAGATGTTCTGGGTGGGCAGTGCATGTCCTATCACCAGCATAAAGCCCGTATAACCGCTGTCACTCCTCGCATGCTTTCAAAGATACCAACCCATTTCATACCAGTAGGTTTTCTAGGCTAACATCAAGGTAGGACAGTGCTTTTCAGTTTACAACCCAGCCACTAGTGCTGTCTTGCAGGTTTTGTGGCACATGAAATTATATACTGAATTTTATCCAGTTGTAATTATTTATGCCAGAGTTTAGTCTGTTTTATGAACTCCTTAGGACCTAGAAGCTACAAAACATGATGTACCTCATCATGTGTGAAGGAATCTGTAACTTCCTTGAGTTTCTATTTCTCACTCTCTATTCGTAGTGAAAATCTTCCCTCTTTTCTGGCCTTTCCTTCAGCATTCGTATTTCTGCGTGGCCTGTGTCCTGCGGATAAAACCACTTGCCCTCCTCCAGCACCCTTTGCGAACACGTCCAGATCGCTGTCCTGCTCCCTTCCCCCGCCCGACTCCCCCTCACCAGAGTCTAGCACTCAGACCTCCCTGGAGCTTTCCCCTGTTGCCTCTGTCAGTCCTTCTCTTTCTCAAAGTAGCACATGAGTCACTTCGTGTATGAGGAGTGGATGAGCTAATCTTTTTTTATCTTAGGTTACTTGATAGCACAGACAGTAACTGAGACAGCAGAAGAGGAAATGGCATTGCTGGGATAGGAAGAAACTGATAAGTGCTTAGTCAGAGCCGGCGGAAATGTAAAAGAGAATGTGGCCATCGCTGCTGAAAAGAAGTATGGGCAGGAAGTCTCCCTCCATTTGCCAATCTGAAAATCTCCACATGAAGTGAAGGGCAGACCGAATGATGTGAAATAGATGAAGAGTCGGTCGTTATGATATTTTGTTCACATGGCTTATTATAAGATAACCTTGGCAAAATTGAGAGGAAATAATGCTGAATCTGTCTTTTCTGTCCCCAATGCTTTGTCCCAACAGAAGATGTGAAATAGATTTTTAAAAAATCTGTTTGGCTAAAAATCGGTTCATTGGTCTTTCAAGAATCATACAATGCATTTATCTCCTGCCCTATAAGACTGTCCGTGGTGAAGATCACATTATACAAGCTGAAAAGCGATGTCCAGGGTAGTCCAGGTAAGGAGGCATGCAGAGAAAACTAGACATAAACATGCAGAAGAGAGAAAACCAGAGATAAACAGAATCACAGAGCAGCTCATCCCTGCGAGGGCAGCCTCAATAACTCAGACCTCATAGAGCTGTGGGTGGTGTTCACCTGGTTTTCTTGACAAGTGGGATATTCCAAGGCTTGCAAGGGGAACTCATGTCACAGAGCAGCCCGTGAAGAATCGGAGGGTTACGACGTGTCTGTTCAGTCTGCTCTAGTGCTCAATTTCCTTTGGTCTACATTTACCCTCTGGAGAGATACCTTGGTCACATTTATTGTGCTGTTCATTCCCTTGTCAGTTCTTTGGAAATAACATTCCATTGGAAAAGAAAAATCACCTTAGATTGTCTTTTGACCGTGAGAGAGGAAAGCGACAGTGAAGCAAAAATGAGAAGATCCATAAAGCTTGTAGCCTTCCCACTGCCTACTTATCTTCTTCGTATCCACTGATGGATTCTGTCTTAGTTATTTTTATTGCTCCTAAGACAAAATACCTTACACCCAAAGTTGGAGTAGAAAAGGTTTATTTAGCTCACAGTTTGTAGAGGTTTCAGTCCATAGTTGACTGGCTCCAAGACAAGGTGGCATGGCAAGGGGCATTGCAGAGGAGAACCACTTTATGACAAAGTGGGTCAGGCAAAATATAGCATGTAGCAAGCAGAAGACAAGCTACAGTGGCAACAGCAGCTTTTTTTGTCCCTTTATATTCTTTCTAGGTTACCTCCACAAGGATGGGGAGAACTTGCCCCCAGAACTATGCTGAACCAATTAATGGACTGATTTCATAATCACACATCCTCAGTCCTACCATCATGCATCCTACATCCAGCCACCTCTGAAAAAGCCCTACTTATGACTGCATGAGTCTTTTGGGGGACATCTAGATGCAAGGCTTAATGGCTTTCTAGCAAGTTGGGCCACTGGAGAATTACCAAAAAATGGTAGCCCCAGAGACTTGAAAAATATCCTGAGGCCCAAGTTGAATGAATTAGCTTCACTTATTTTTGTCACAATTACAGCTGATGCAAGAAGAAGGCATTTCAAATACCTGGTTATCAGTGTCACTGAGGACATCATACCTAAGCTGCTTTTAAAAACCTGGGTATTTCCCACTGAGAAACATACAGTTGCTTTGGCAAGTAGCTAGATGATTTCTTGAAGGAACCCTTGGAGGCATATGGACTGCATATGCTTGCTGTAGAATTATAGAGTCATTGTTCAAGTTAACCTACCCATAATTTCTATTAGTGTATCCTTGGGTATTTTGGCACAACTCATATTTGGAAATTGGACAATTGGCCATAGTCTCCAATTATAGCTGTTCTTAGCCTTCTGCTAACACGCTCGTGATATTTTTCCATTAACATAAATATATCAGCCTCCTTAGCTTTCCATCTGCTTCATCAACATGGGAAAACCATGGTCTGTTAGCTGTCACCATAGATCTTTGTGGATGAAGGCTCTGCCACTCCGGCTGTAGTGCCTCTCATGGTGATTATACCGTTTTGGTGCTGAGGATTATTAATCGACTGCAGTCATTCCGAATCTCATCTTTCATAGAGAAAAATCAAGGCAGGTCTACCACTGCATTCTACCTTAAAATTTCATCTACCAAGGAAAGCACCATTGAACAATCAGACTCTTAACTCGCACCCCCCATTAAAGGTGAGATGTTCCCTCAGTGAAGAAAGGATCTTTCATTTGCTCCTCATACACTAGAACTTTCTGACTCCCTCATTTTGCCAACAGAGTTCTTACACTTGTTTCCTGTGTACTCTCAGGAACACTGGGTCCAGACATTCATGAGCAAACTGGAAACTACAAGAGCCAACTCCTGTGGTCTTTCCTATAATGTTACATATTGATGCATGGGGTTCCGCATGCATTCCTCCTTCTTCAACCTCCTGTCTCGAGGCCCAGACCCACACTTCCTTTCAGGTTGTTGCCACTGCGTGGCTAGCTACGGGAGGACTCACCAGAGTAGTTTGTTTCTTCTTGGAGTAGATTTTTTATTCCTTGGGGGAGTATTGCTGAGACCTACAACTAGTTATGACCTGTTGGAAGCACAAGGCTACTGGGGTGCGTTCTGATACAGAATCTTATCAAAGGATACTCACCTCCTGGGAGGCCATTACATAGTCTCCATTTAAAGGAGTCCTGAAGTATCTCTAGCACAATGGATAAGAGTGACTTACTGTGCTTCCCTGCTGTCAGAGGATTATTTACTCACTATCCCAGCCCAGATCTCAGTATCCAAAACCTTTACTCTGAAAGTCCTAACATTGTCAGGAACTACAGAGACTGTAAATTTAGAATCCTATGTTTTCTGACTCTGCAATAACTTGGAAAATTGTATTTAGAGGAACTCGATTACTATAGTAAATAATTTTCCACTCTATTGTTATAAACAATATGATTCTCATCATTATTAGACGTCATTTAAAGCCAACAGTTTTGTTTTTCGGAGAGTTAAGTAACACAAATCCTAAAATTCATTCAGAGACACAGCTTATGGGATCTTTGCTGCCCAGAGAGTAGAGCCTGGAGCAAAAACTAGAAGGTTGGGGACTGACCGGGACATTTAAGAATGGATCTCCGAGCGACAGGGGAACGGAGCACAACCGAGTCAAAAGGAGGCAGGAAAGGATGTGGGTTCAGATGTACAAATACTATAATACATTTTTTTTTAATTTAGTAATAAAATAATATTGAATTATTTCATCATCAATATTTCATCTTTGCTCATCATCTGTTCACACTCTGAATCTATGTAGTTACTTTAGATGTGTCATTCCTATTGTATTTTTATAGTACAGATAAAGAGCTTATTTACATATGAAAGCAACAGATGGTCAAACTTTAGAAACATCTACTGAAGGGCATATTTCCGTGAGGCCTCCAAATTGGAAGCAGAAATATCCATATATGAATAAAACGTGTCAAATGTCAAACGACAGAGGCAGGTATGTTTATGTTAGTGATGAACTTACATAGTATTGCAGGGGTATGAAATCAGGAAAATAGGCAATTTCAGGCTGGTTCTTATCTTCAGGACTCATCTCTAATACCCTTTTTGAACTTTGAACCAAGTACAAGTGATCATGTAGTGTGTGTGTGTGTGTGTGTGTGTGTGTGTGTGTGTTTTCACATATAAAACATTTATCACTTTATATATTTCATATATATCTCCCTGATTTAATGATTAAGGGTAGTATTTTTCACCTGCCCATCTATCTAAAGTGATAATGAGTATATGAAATGTCTCACTCAATGGATGAATGAAAAATAGGATTTTTTTATTTCCACATGCTTTGATTCCTTTATTAAAAAGGCACCCTATCCTCTTGCAACTGACCTAGGAACAAAAATCTTATGCTCAAATTTTCCAAGTCCTGTATGAAAAGCACAAGGTATTATTTGAAAGTAAGAAGATATAGTCCAAAGTGATAGTTCTTTTCTCCTATTCAACCCAAGCTCCCAAAAGTTTGACAGCATTTGGTTTTCAGGCCTTGGGTTTTTTTCAGAATTTACCTTTCTCAGTAATAATTCCCCAGATATTAAACCAGGCAGCCTGAGTTCTCATGCACTGCTCAGCCCAGCTGGCCTCTTTAAATAAGTTTATTTCCACTAAGATACAAATGAGTCAAGAGTTTTATTGCAACATATATACAATAAATACAGATTTATCTGTTTTAAATATTTATCATTTCTGATATGTTGAAATGCAGGAAATTTATATACTAAAAACAATATAAAATATCACTTTATAAGTATCAGTCTGTATAACTTGGCTTTGTGTGTGTTTATGTGCAAATGCACATGTTAGTGGGTGATACTAGTTTTGCCCTAAACCAGAGAATTAGAATGTTTCATGAAATTAATGGAAAGAGAATCCTAGAAAGAATGAAGAAAAGGCTGGATAAATTAAAGATTTTATCTTCAACCAAAGTGGAGTAATTGGCTAAATTAACTTGTCTTAAAAAGACACGTGCTGAGACACTGAAAACTAGAGAAAGGACAAAAGGAAATTAGAGAAAGCAACATGGCACATAAACAGCAATGGTCAGAAATAAAGGAAAGGTTAAGAACCCTAGGACTGAGGGGAGATGAATTTATGTATGTGTTAGTGACCCAACGCTTTGATTCCTTTATGAAAAGGCACCCTATCCTCTTCCAAGTGACCTAGGAACAAAAATCTTATGCTCAAATTTTCCAAGTCCTGTATGAAAAGAACAAGCTATAATTTGAAAGTAAGAGGATATAATCCAAAGTAATAGTTCTTTTCTCCTATCCAGCCCAAGCTCCCAAAAGACTAAAATGTGTGCATACTAAGCAGATTACTAAAATGTTTAGTTCCTGTGCTTTTGAACGCTGGCCTGATGACTTTGGCATTTTTTAAATCTTGACTACAGAACTGTTGCAAGTCTCCCATCAAGTGTGTAAGCCCTCTATCTCTGCCTAAAGACAGTGTTCAGGCAAAATTGATATAGGTGAGCCATATATAATAAAATGGATAATTTTGTTTTCACACTTTTATTCTCTCTAAGAATTTAACAAATAAGAATCATCATGAAAAAGAAAGTAATTAAAATTCTGCTTCTAAGTGATGTTCTGGAAAAAGATCAGCATTAGCCTTTGGATTATTTTGTGATCAAAGATTACGTCTAATGTCTACCCTTGAGCATAGCAAGGAAGAATAATTAAAAGGTTCATAATTGGGCTATTGCTTCACTACTGACTCTTTTTAATTGATAAATTTATCTCTGTTTTCTTTACTCAATGATCATTGACTTCAAATAAATGAAAGCGCCTTTAGGTTTCTCAAAAATATTGAATTTCACATACTCAAAATTCAAAGGGTAGGAACAACCTTGGTTATCATTTCAAATAAAAATACTTACCATGAGTTCAAAGCATGAAGAGAGGAAAATGATAACCACCATTTGCACTGATCTACATAGGAATTCAGCATCTCGTCTTTCCCTGTGAAGTGGGGAAGCTTATGATGGCACTTACTCTCCGCTTTTCCTCTGACACTCCTTACCTAGGAACACAGTGTTTCGTGGCATTTTTCCTGAGAATTCTATCCTTCCTGTGTGCTTCCACTTGCAAGTGTGACAATGTAGCTTCAGGAGACAATGACTCAAATTTACAATCTAATGCTTTTGTGATGTGAAAAATGAGAGTCTCGGTTAGAGGTGCTCCTGTGGCATTGTGGGAAGAAAGCTAACCTAGCATTTTTGTCTAGGGCTTGCCTCCTGGAAGGCAATATACAGACTGAGTTATTGTTATGACAGTAGGAAATATCCCAGCTTTCTAGTAGAACATAATTAAATGTAGCTTCTAGAGTTCACATAATCAGCATCTGCCAGCATCTTATGATGAATAAAGGATTATAAAATCATAGAGGTAAAGTAGAAATGCGTGTGAATAACAAAAATTTTGTAGCCAAAGAGATACCCATATTTGCATCCCTGTTGGCTACAATAAGTGTCTCTACCAGGTCAGGGCTTCTGCGATCATGGAGGAACTCTGCAAACACAATACTGAGATTAGGGCATATGATCAGAAATTTTCAATGTTCTAATTAATTTTCTAGTCATTTAACCTTGATAATGACCTTTTAGCAAGTATGATGGCATTCCCAAATAATTTTATATCCAATTTTGAATAACTTATTTAAATTCTTCTTTATCTTCTTTTGCCCTAATTTTATATCTCAACAATTTGCAAAAATTACACACTTCTTGCAATGGAAAAGATATATTACATGACTGTACCTTAGCATAATTGTCATAGATTTTGACTGAAATTGGGCTTGAATATTTTAAAACTATATATAGATTTAAGTAGCAATTTTTATATCTTGTCTCTTATCTGCTCATTAAATATTTTGTGATCTAAATGATCCAAGAGGTATCATAAATGCAATCCAGGTATTGTAACAGCTCGAATGTAAGCCATAAGCTAGAAAGCTTATCATAGAGGGAGCGGGGAGCCACTTGGATGTTGAACGATCACTGTAAGTTTCATGGGTAGAGATGTGGGTGGTAGAGAAAAGAATGTGACATTAGACATAGAGAAGAGCATGTTATTTTTCAGGGATGATTTTGGTTCAGTATAATACGACATGGCTTCTTTTCTTTTAGATGATAATTGAAAATCAGAAAAGTTGCATTAAGCTATGTCTTGAGACTTGTCTGAAACTCTGTTCAGGAAATTAACCATTATTATTGAATAGGCACAAAGGAATCAGCTGTGCTCACGTCAGTGATATTCTCCATTGTAGAGAAGAAGATAAATGTTTGAGCTTCTAAATGTGTTTAGATACATTTGTTCGCCTACGTTGTAAATAACATTACAGTAACTCACATATGATAGACTAAAACATTTATACCAACGTTTACCTCTAATATATGAAGTGAGTGCTGTTTTCAGCTTCACTTAAGATGAAGAAACAAAGAAACAAAAAAACA
This sequence comes from Dinomys branickii, assembly GCA_004027595.1. NCBI lineage: Eukaryota > Metazoa > Chordata > Mammalia > Rodentia > Dinomyidae > Dinomys > Dinomys branickii. Next base: position 160,018 of record PVLD010000018.1, on the reverse strand, counting down.
GGTGAAAACTTTTCATGGCAGGAAAATGCCAGTATTAGGCCCTGCTTAAAAGCCATCACTCTTAGCTGAACACACCGCTTCAGATGCAAAGGATGGCATTCTTGTGGTGCAGATCTCTGTACAATACATCTCATTTCTCTTTAACTTACATTACACCTTAGATTATATGGTCTATTGATATCAAAGATACATGATTATGATTAGAATTCTGAAAATGAAGACCAGGAGTTGTAGAAAAAAGAGTTGCTGTTTAAAATAACAGCAAAAAGTAAAAAAAAATATTAACTTCTAAACACAATCTCCATGATCTTCACAACACTGCTTCTTACCTGGGGCTGTTTTGTTGTGTTACATTTTGTTTTGTGTAAGGTATAGTTACATGCTTTCTCTAAAAACATTTTGGGTTAACAAATCTGCAGCAAACCTAGTTTGGGGCAGGAGCAACATAATTTGAAAAAAATAAAAATTCAATTATCAGTAACCTTTTATGAAGTGTACATCAGATTTCTTTTTAGCTATATGTCACATTAAGCTGAAATTATTTCGGATGAATATTTTTCCAAATTCATAGATGTATATTTTTCTGATTGGCAGGAAAAAAACATGTAATTAACTAAATAAAGTATATCTTATCCCTTACTAGACATTTGTAAACAAGAGTTTGTGAACTCTTTTGTTTGGGGACCATTTGATTTCCATTTTCCAATTGGAAGAGTTTGGAAAAATTTTGTTTTTGTTTATAGACTGCATCAGGTGACAAATAGGACAGGAACCATCTTTCCCACATGAACACTAACGTGGTCATCGTGTCCAGAATAATGGAACGAACTACATTCATAAGCTGAGGTACCGCTGTGTGATGTAGCGAAAATATTGATTTCTGCAGTTAGAAAATGTGTTGGGTGTTAAATTCTCCTTGGTAATTTAACAGTGATACCTTCTTCCTGTGACAGTTAAGTTATATTCTGGAATCAATACACTTTGTGAAATGCTGTTCTAATCGTATTTCAATAGTAGAGAAAGTTGTTCAAGTACAAGTACTGCAATTGATAGCAATCATCACATTTCATTGCAAACTTTTAAATGATGAAGAGGCTCCTTAGCCATGGAGGCAGAAGTAAAGAGGACATGCAAGTACGATTCATTCCAATGCATTATGAAAATCAATAGCAGCAGTAGATTTGACCCTCGCCCTGTAAGTTTAATGGATTGTCTTATAAAAGGCAGAAAAACTGAGTTAACAGCTCAGATAAATGATTGTAGATCCTGTAAATTTCTAAAAAAAATTTATTGCTGTTGAATTCCTGTATTCTTTGTTGTTATCATTGTACCCACTGAACCAAAAAATGTATTTTATACTTTTTTCCATTTGGCTAAGTGAATGCTCTCTACTACTGACGTTTCATTTATAAAGTAGCATACTTCTGCTGCAAGTGTTATTGGTCTAGAGTCAAAGGCATTGAATACCTTATAGCTAAAATCCTTCAATTACATAAATTAACAAAAGTAAAATCATTGAGATTGAATATTGAAATTTAATCGGTGACATAGGATGTCAATTCTTAGATACTGTTTCATGAAACCCTAGAACTATTGAATTCATTTACAAATTGCTTCCATACTTGGACACCACTTCAGATACTTTCACATCTTCTTAGAAACTGAGTACTTGTGCGCTGCTACATACAGATGGGCTTTTTCTGTTTGCTCTTATGCCTACTTCTGACCTGTTGTGTAACTGACTATTATAAAAGAGTACATATTTTGAGGGGCAGACTCATTTTTAATCTCTGTAGCACCAAGCAGACTTCTACAATACTGTACTCAGTATATATTTTACATATAATTAGAATGAAGTCTTGTGATCTAAACATATGGAAATTTAATCATTAAGAGCAAATCACACAAAACCTATATTTACATTTCTGTCTTGACATCTAATTCTATCTCTCGCTAAGTTATGGTCAGGAACTTGTATATACCTGCACCTGCCAAACAGAACAGAGTTCTACCCCAGATTCTTCAAGAAATGCACACCATAGCCTTACCCAAAGCAGAATGTCTTTTTTCTCATGAATAGATATAATAATTTTTCAGAGATTCTAATATGTGTATCTTATATTTTTTCTCTTTCAAAAAAATTTTGAAACAAGGGAAAAACACATACTATGTTTCATAGCTGAAGGACTTATGTTTTTGCAGCATGGCACGTCATAGACAGGACTTCAGAAAAACTTCTGTTGTAAAATAAGTTGATTAGTTAGCTAAGTGGTCTCTAGTAGTACCATGGATCTAATAGCTTAGAGACCAGTGTGTTTCTTTTAAGAGTACATAAAGAGTCCATCCAAGTTACTTTTAAAACTGTAAGTGGTGCTGCTTATGACAGTCTCCTATGCCAGGTTATGACTTGAACTAACAAAAATAGGAAAATCAATTTTGAGACTGAGATGCTTTGATTTACACTGTATCATTTACACTATCTTGAAATTCTGAAAACTATACCTGGCATATGGTCTTTCCTCACCATCATTTAATTATTCTTTCTTTAAAGGTATCCAAATATTAACAAGCTTATTTTATCTCCTAAGATGAGAATCTCAATTCTGTCACTTTTATAAAATTATTTAACTCTTTTCAAACATACATACATTTTAATTTTAGTCTACTTTATTTTATAAACATCCACAATAGGTAGCAATTTTATAATAAAAAATAAAATGCCTCCTTGCACAATGTAACACATATATATGTATATATATGTGTGTGTGTATGTATATATATATATATACACACCTGTGTGTGTGTGTGTGTGTGTGTGTGTGTGTGTGTATACACACACACACTTATGGATAAACAGAAGTTTTACTTTATGTCATAACTTTTTTAGCAAAATGCTAAAAGTACAGAAATTATGATTTATGACATAAAACATGCACAAAGAGAAAATTGGGACCACCAAATGTGCTGTTAAAAGTGGGAAAGGAAGTATTAGGTACACTGGAATATGTTCCTGTCATTATTGACTCTAAATATTGTGATATTATAAAAGCCTGACAGAAAGATCAATTCTAATAGAAATATCATATTCTCTGGTTTATTACTATAGAAATACTGTTTTTCATGTAATGATAACATACAGCTCAGAAAATGTACTCTAAGGAAATGGTAAAAATTATTTTAAAAACTGAAAGGAAACTATGAATTTTTACTATATGCTTAAAAACAAAGCATTATCAACAGACTTTATTTTCTAAGACCATATAAGAATTTTCAATCATGAGTTCATTACTACTGCTGAATAAATGCCCCCAAAGGCAATACACATCTTACGATCAGAGTAAATATCCAGTGCACAAAAAGTAATTTACAATGCAAATAGTATTGCCATTAAGAAGCAGCTGTACATCAATAAAAAGGGCATTGTGGGAGTTGTTTAAAAGCCTGAATAAAGCAATTTCTCTTTTAAGAGAGACCATCTATTTACACAATATTTTTCTTAAAGAGATGAGAATATTTTAAATTGAGCCAGTATCTTTATATGGTAACCCAAAGTGAGTATGAATCTTTCTTTTATGGAGTAAGAAAATTAAGCCTAGGATAAAGTGACACAGATGGAATCCACAAAGGCATTACTGTGAGACAACAATCCCCACACTACAAACTGGATACTCTTGTTTGTCTGTTCTACTAATACCTGAGCTTACCCACAGAGCAGATCTCCAATAGAGTCCCTTTTCACTATTTATTTTATTTTAAAGAGAAAAAAATAACAAAACAGTTTCAAAACATGTTAATAGGACATTTGCTATAATTAATAAATTGTGTATTATTGTCTTCATAGTAGTTATTCAGAGGACAAGATATGGGCAGGATATCTTGGTTTTTTGGTTTTTATTTTTGGGGTTTTTTTGTACTGGGAATTTAACTTAGACCTTGCACCTGCCAGGCAGGCACTGTGCTACTGAGCTATCCCCAGCAAAGTATGATATCTTGTGCAAACAAATTAGCACAAACTTTTCTTTTCAATGGACTAAGAGAAACTACTCATATAACTGTCTTAACTGTATTGTGTATACAAATGTTTTTTTTCTTTTCCCCTTTCTTCCTTTCCTCTTACCCACACCACAGATTGTCTTTTCTTTTGAACAGTTTCTTCACAATCTACAATATCTATTGCACATTTTGAATCTTATTTACTCCTTCAGTTTCCCACAATAGTGAGACAATACAACGTTTACACACATTGATCTGATTTACTTCACACATTAATATGGTCTCGACTTGCATCTATTTACCTATAAAAGTCTACAGTTTATTCTTCTTTATGATTGAGTAGTACTCCATTATGTAAAAAAAAATAACATTTTTTATCCATTCCTTGGGTAATGGTCATTTGGGTTGTTTCCAAGATTTGGCTATTATAAATTGTACTGCTATAAACATGTAGGCATATATATTGCTGTGGTTTGATGCTTTTACTTCTTCTGGGAAAATGTACAGAAGGGGAATAGCTGAGTCAAAAGGGACCTCTAATTCTAGACTTTTAAAGAATCTCAATATTGATTTATGTAGTGGTTACACCAGTGTATACTCCCACCAACAGTGGAGAGGTGTTCCTTTTTCCCCACAACTTAACTAGCATTTGTTTTCAGTTGATTTTCTGATGATAGTCATTCTTTGTGGGGGTGAGATAGAATCTCAGGATTGTTTTAATTTGCATCTGTCAGATGACCAATGATGTTGAACATTTTTTCATATATTATTTTCCATTTGTATTTCTTCATGTGAGAAGTGTGTATTCATTTCAGATGCCCTCTTTTGGACTGGGTCTTTGCACTTGATCTTAGCCAAAAGACTGAGAAGCGATGGATTGGGTCTTTGAATTTTGAAAGTCTGATTTTTTTTTAATTTTATATTTTTCAGATCGAAGTCCTTTGTCTGAGAGACTGTTGGCTGAAAACCTTTCCCAGTTAGTAGGTTTTCTTTTCACTCTGTTGGTAATTTCTTTTGATGTGAAAAACTTTTTAATAAGGTGAGATCCCAGTTGATTCTTTGAAGTGTTTCCCATGCAGTTGGTTTATATTCAAAAACTCTCTGCCTATTCTTATGTCTTCAAGATTTCTATCTACTGTTTCAGTAAATGTAGTGTTTGTCATTTTAATATTTAGATCTTTGATCCACTTTTTACTTTAATGCATGGTGATAGACAGGCGTCTAGTTTGAGTCTATGGCATGTGGGAAGCCACTTTTCCCAGCACCATTTGTTAAAGAGGCTACGATTCTTCCATATGTTTGGCTCCTTTGTCAAACATAAAGTAGCTGAGTGTGTTCAGGGTTGTGCCTATATCTTCTATTCTGTTCCACTGATCCTCAGGTCTAGTTTCTTTCTCTTTTTTTTTTCTTTTTTTGCCAATACAATGCTGATTTTATTACAGTAGCTTTGTCACATAATTTCAGGTCTGGGGTTGTGATTTGTTGCCCAAAATTACCTTTGCTATTCTAGGTCTCTTTTGGTTCCAAATGAATTTTATGAATGTTTCCTGTAGATCTGTGAGGTATGCTAATAGTATTTTGATTGGGATTGCATTAAATCTGTACAGCAGTTTTGGGAGTATGGCCATTTTCACAATGCTAGTTCTTTCTACCCACGAGCAAGGGATATCTTTCCACTAGCAAATCTCTTTTTCAATCTCCTTTTTAAGGAGATTTCACTGTACAGATCATTTACATGCTTTAGATTGGCTGGATTGGCTCCTGAGTGTTTCATTTTACTAAATGCTATTGTGAAGGGCATACTTTCTCTAATTTCTCTCTATGTGAGTTTGTTGCTTGTGTACAGGAATGCCATTGATTTTTGATTGTTGACTTTGTATCCTGCTATACTGTTGAATTTGGATATTAAATCTACAAAATTTTGGTGGTTTTTGAAGTCTTCTATGTAGTGTATCATTTCATCTGCAAAAAATGTAATTTAACTTCTTCTTTTCCTGTCTTTATTACTTTTACGTTTTTCTGCTATCTATTTGCTCAGGCTAATGTTTCCAGAACCATATTGTGTAGCAGTGGTGGTAATGGACATCCTTGTCTTGTTCCTCATTTCAAGTGGAAGCTTTCAGTTTTTGACCATTTAATATGATATTAGCTATTAGTTTGCTTTTATAAGACTAAGGTAAAGACCATCTATTCCAATTTTCTGTAGGTTTTTTATTTTTATTTTTTTAGCAAGAATGGGTGTTAAACTTTGTCAAATGCTTTTTCTGCATCTGTTAAGATCATCATGTGATTTTTGTCTTTGGTTCCATTAATATTGTGTATTACATTTATTGATTTGTGTGTGTTGAACCATCCCTACATCCCTGGGATGAATCCAACTTGGTGATGATGTATAAGCTGCTTGATGATTCCCTGCATTCTGTTTGTCAGTATCTTATTAAGGATTTTTGCATCTGTGTTCATGAGGGAGACTGGCTTCTAGTTTTCTTTTTTGGTTGCATTCTCCTCTGGTTTTGGAATCAGGGTAAAATTTGTCTCCAGGAAAGATTTTGGAAGTACTGCTTTCCTTTCAATTTCTTTAGAGAGTTTCAGCATTCATGGCCTTAGTTTTTCCTAAATTGCTTGTAGATTCCAACAGTGGATCTGTCAGGGCTTTGACTTTTCTTTTGGAAAATTTTAATTACATTTTCAATTTCATTGGCTGATATCTTTTTTTCTTCTTCTTTTTTGGTACTGGGAATTGAACTCAGGACCTTGCACTTGCCAGGCAGGCTCTTGTGCTGCTGAGCTATATCTCTGGTCCATCATTGGCTGATATCAAGTTATTTAGAATTTTTATATCTTCTTCACTTTATTTTGGCAATTCAGTTGTGTCTAGGAATTTGCCCATTTCTTCTGTGTCTTCCATCTTATTAGAATATAGGTTCTCATAGTATGTACTGATGATCTCTGGATTTCTGTGGGGTCCATTGTGATTTCTTCGTTTTCATTTCTGGTTGCTTGAATGAGTGATTTTTCTTTTCTCTTTTTGATTAGGTTGAGTAATAACATCAATTTTATTTTTCCTTTCAGAGAGACAACTTTTCAATTCATTGATTCTTTGTCTTGTTTTCTCAGTCTCAATTGCATGAATTTCTGCTCTTATCCTTAAAATTTCCTCCCTCATATGAGCTTTGGGTTTGATTTAATTTTCTTTTTCTAGAAATTTGAAGTTCCATATTAGGTTCTTTATTTGAGTCCATTGTGATTTCCTGATATGTGAATTCATAGCTATAAATTTTGCTCATATGACTGCTTTCATTGCATCCCATAAATTTTGGGATGTTGTATTGACATCATTTAACTATATATACTGTTTAACTTTGTCTTTAATTTTTTCTGGAACCCATTGGTTGTTCAAAAGAGCATTGTTTGATTTCCATGTGTTTATGTAGTTTTTTTTTTTTTAGGTGATGCATTTTGTTTTTATTTTTATTTTTATTTTTTTAATTATATTTTTAAGACAAAAGAAACCAGAATAACAGAGAAACAATACAGAAAATACCAAGTTATAGAGAAGATAGTAGGGAATTGGCACTGGATGCTGTATAACATAATGTTATCTTCATATTTGTTATAACAAAATCAATAAATGATATACCAAATTACGGAAGAGACAATAGGGAACCATCACCGGATGCTGTATTACATAGTGTTATCTTTGCATTTGTTAACACATAAACAATAAAGAAAATACCAGATTACAGAGAAAATAGTAGGGGGTACCACTGGATGTTGTATTACATAATGTTATCTTCATCTTTATTACTCATTTGTATAGATGATGGCTCATTCCATTAATCAATTTTCTCTACTTCACCACCATTGTTCTACCACCCCGTCAATGATCTTCCCACTGATAATAACTGCACTTTTGGTTTATTTACTCCCTCATGCTCTTACTTTGGGCAGAGACTTGACTGTTTCTAAATATGCTATATGTTACATGGGTGTACACAAATTACTATGGCAGGAAGTGGAGAAACACCCTTTGGCAACCCTCAGAACCATCCAGTGTCCAATCAGGTAGGTGGGGTTACACAGTGAACTGCCAGACTCTGTCAGCACGTCTGCTTTTATAGACTCAGGTGAGTCTTCAGGGCCTTCCCAGGGAACAGGGAACGCATCTGGCACACCCCGGGGGGCCAGGCGGAGTGCCTAGCATGCCCTGGGGGCCAAGTGGAGCTCCAGGGGTGGGGCAGAGCGCCTGGCATGTCCCGGGGACCAGGCAGAATTCTGGGGGTGGGATGGGGGCCTGGCACGCCTCGGGGTCGAGTGGGGCTCAGAGGGTGGGGTAGAGAGCCTGGCACACCCCGGGGACCGGGCAGAGCACCCAGAATGCCCTGGGGGCCATGTGGAGCTCCTGGCATGCCCCTGGGCCTGGGCGGAGTGCCTGTTTATGTAGTTTTTTGTGATTTTCTTTTGTCATTGATTTCCAGTTTCATTACTCTGTGGTCAGATAGTATTCATGGGATGATTTCAATTCCTTTACATTTATTTATGATATTTTGTCAGTTAATATGTGGCCTGTTTTGGAGAATGTCCCATGTGCAGCCAAGAAGAATGTGTCTTCTAATGTTATGGGGTAAAGCACCCTGTAGACATCTACCAAATCCATTCATTCACAGGCTTGGTTTAATTCTAGCATTTCTTTGTTGATTTTTTGTCTAGTTAATCTATCCATTTGTGAGAGTGGGATATTAAGGTCTGCCACTACAATTATGTTAGTGCATATTTGACTTTTTATGTCTGTTCATATTTGTTTTATTAAATTGGGTATACCTCTGTTTGGTGTATAAATATTTACAATAGTTATCTCTTCCTCTTGGAAATTTCTCTTAATGAGTGTAGGGTGACCTCCTTTATCTCTTTTGATCAGTTTTTGCTTAAAGTTTGCATTGTCTGCAAATAGAATAGCTACCCCTGCTTTTTTCTAGGTTCCTGTGGCATGGAGAATTATTTTACATTCTTTGACTTTTAGTCCATGAATTTCTGTTGTGTTTAAATGTGTTTCTTGAATGCAGCATATTGTTGGATCTTGCTTCTTGATCCATTCTGCCAGTGTTTTTCTTCTGATTGGTGAGTTGAGACCATTTATGTTGATGATTATAACAGATATGTATTGGATCTTCTTTCCCATGTTGTTTTCCTGTTGTTTGTTTCCTGTCTTTGTCTTTTTAATTGCTTGCCCTGCCTAGCAGTTTATTTCTATTGATCTTCATATGTTTGTGGTCTTTGTTATGTCTTTTTAATATGTTCTTCAGAGCATTCTGTAGAGCTGGTTTGGTGATCATAAATTTCTTCAGTTGTTTTTGTCATGAAAGTATCTTATTTCTCCATCAATTTTGAACAATCTTATATGCCTATATTTGTTTATCTGAGTAACCAAGTTGAAGATAACAATGTGTAATGCAACACCATTATTAATTTCCTATCATCTTGTCTGAAATTCTGTATTGCTTTTATTGTTTTTATATTTTTATGTCTCCATGTTTGTTAATTTGTTTTGGTTCTTTTCTCTTTAAAATAAAAAAGAAAGATAGTTTTGCAGGGTACATCAACCTGATTTGTAGGTTGCTTTTTGTTAGGGCTTCAAATACCCCACTCCAAGCTCTCTTTGATTTGAGGGTTTGTGTTGAGAAATCTGCTATGATTCTAATGGGATTTCCTGTATAGGTGATATGTTTCTTTTCTCTAGTTGCTTTTAATATTTTGTTCTTGTGCTGACTTTCTGGAATCCTGATTACTATATGCTTTGGTGTACATTTATTATGGTCATGGTTATTTAGAGTTCTATAGGCTTCGTTTATTGTATGTCAAACTCCTAATTCATGCTTGGGAAGTTTGCTGCCTCTTTTAAGAGGTTTTTAATGGCTTTTGCATTATTTCCAGCTCTCTCGCTGATTGTAATCCATCTTATTTTCTTCTTCTGTACTTCATCCCGTAGCTGTTGATTTTTTGTTATCCCTTGCAATTTTTAAGATAGCTTTCTTTATCTAGCAGCTAGTCACCCTCCTATCTTCTAGATCTGATATTCTATCCCTACTTTCATTCAATCTGCTATGTATACTTCCAGTGGAGTTTCTAATCTCCCAAATTTTTGTTTGGATCTGTCTCACTGATTCCATTTCTTTTCTATGTTTGGCATTCTTGATTTCTATTATTTTCTTGAGCTCCTCTGTTTGTCTATCTATTTGTTTTAATGTCTTTTATTTTTATAGTAATTCCTTTTTGCATCTTAGAGATTATTCTTTCCATGGCCTCTCCCATTTGATTTTTCACTTCTGCTGCTATCATTTCAAAGAGTTCCATTTGTTAGTATAGATAGAGGCTTCTGATTTCCTCTATCTCTTTGTGCTCTGGACTTGTTCTGGGTGGGCTGGTCATTTGGGATTGCATTTTGCTTCTTTGTTTTGTTATTTTCTATTTTATTTTGTTTTCTGTGTTGATGCTTCTAGACTTCTAATGTTAGATAGTCTTATCAGTAGTGTTGAGGCTTTCTTAGGAGGTATCTGTTCTTAATAAAGATGTCTTCTAGATGCAGGTGGTTCTTGGTCCTTATATCTATCCCTTGAACCTACATTTCCAATATATTAAGTCTGAGGAGTTGCTGTCAGTTTCACTTAGTGCCCATTGCTTTGGTACTGGACTGTAATGACGGTAATGACCCCTTACAATCGCAGTGTTTCATACAAGGGGGAAAACTGGTTACAGCATGCATGACATCCTGGTTAAAGTAGTTTAGCTGGTGATTACAATAGACTCAAGTACAGCCTGGCTACTGATGAACTTTGGCAACTATTAACCTGATATATTTAACTATAGGAGGAAGGTCTACAGGAATATAATACAATCCAATTTATACCGGGAACTTGTATGCAATGATTTTCATTTAGTAGAGTGATTTTACCCTGTTCTAGTGGGCTCAGGTGGATAGGGGTAGAGTGGAGAGATGGATGAGATTAAGTATAGTAGGAGCAAGGTAGGAGGGCACAGGATGATCGTCCAGGCTTGGGGAACTTGTAGGACCCAGGAGGAAAGGACTGGAGGAGAAGGTCTAGAAGTTTCAAAGTGAACCAGAAAGAGAAGAGACAGTGTTTACTCACATGGAAGTATCATAAGGTCAAGGGAGAGAGTTGAAAAAAGAGGAAGAAGATGAGTAGAATAAAACAAATGAACTACTCGTAATGCTGCATGGGTGTTTCCACCCCTCTCTCTCTGCCTGTCCATCTTGTGCACCTTAGCTAGGGTCCTACTGTGTTGCTGGTGCTCCTCTAGGTCTCTGGAGCCTGAGTCCCATCAATGGGGAGAAGGAGGGGCAGCACTCAGAAGTCTCTCACCAGCCACCTCTTCCTGGGTCAGAGGAAGCGGGGGCCCAAACTCATATTCCCCTTAAGCTGGGTCAGGGGAGGAAGCGAGGAGCCAAACTCAGGCTCCGCTCTCTGGCCACACCCTCTGGGACAAGGGTGGAAGCGAAGAGCGCAAACTCAGCTTTCTGTCACATGCCATGACTTTCCGGGCATTCTTCATATTCTAGAAGTTATACAAATCATTCTACAGTGCAGGCCTTTCCCTGTGTAACTCACCTAATGTGTTACCACTCAGAGTGGGGACTCCTGCACGAGGTTGAAAGTATTGCAGAAAAGAAATATTTGCAACTGGCATGCCAGAGTGACTTTATTTAACTAACCCTTTACCTTCTGTTGCGTATATAACAATTATTTTCCCTAGACATAGTGTGAAAATCAGTAATGTGGAGGCAGTAGGAAGTGAGCAAAGAAAGAGAAATGATTCACCCTTGAAAGAAAGAAAATGCTCGAGGGGAGAGTTCAGTTTGCACTGCTTTCTCATTCAGGTGTTCCTGGAACATTGCTGGGTGACTAGAACTCAGTAAGGAAATGGGAGACTTATGGGTCTATGAAATCAAAGAACATATTATTCAAAGTTGGCAAAGGGTTTGGAAGTTAAAGTCTGTGTGTGTGTGCATGCGTGTATGTCAGCTTGCACATACACACATTGGGTAAAACAAGAAAAAGGAAACAGAAAATCTTAATATAAATCAGTAACTGAATTGTGTATCCTTCAGGGAAACACAAAGGTTTACAGGAAATAAAAAGCTAGAAGTCTAGATTTTTAATAATTGTCTCAAACAGGGAAAGTAGAACTTGGAATGTGAATACAAACATGTACATTGCCTTCTAGGAAAAAATTCCTTAAAAGGCAAAAACAGAATCCACTATATGATACAATTTCTAGACATGCAAACCAGGCAAAAGTGATACAAAGCAGGAAAGAAAATATAGAAAATAAAAACAAGACCCAAAATGTGATAAATGTTGAAATTAGCAGAAAAGTCCTTTGTAGCTATTATAATATTAAATATTATGATCAAAATATTAAATGTGATGAGAATATGATCATTACTATGAAACATACAAAATAAATAACTGAAAAGCATTAAAAATAAATGTTAAATCTGAAAATTACAGTGTCTAAAATACTGTGAGGTATTCACTGGATAGAGAGAGGAAAACTACTGAAAGACTGAGTTTGTAGGATATATAATTTCTGCTGATGGAAATGATGTACTGTAATAAGAAGAAATATAACTTTTAAAATATAATGAACACTTCAGTTCTTTTTAGATAATATCTATAATATTAGTATTTATATTATAGAAAAGAGAACATGACAGAATATAGCTTCAAGAACAATTATCAAAAATTTCTCAAAATTCCAAGGTACACATCTAACACAGAATAATATACATACAATTAAAACTACACAGAGACATAATCTAGAATTGTAGAAAGCAGAGAAAATATCTCAGCAAAATTAGGAGGAAAAAACATTATTTGATCAGAAATATTCTAGAGAAAAACACAGGACATATTTTCTTTGATTAATATTTTAAAATGCTGGGGAAATAAGTTAACTAGAAATCCTATACCAAGTGAAATTATTAATGAAAAACTCAAAGTGTCACTGTACCTAGTTATTCTTTTCTGATGCAGACAAAAATGTACACTAATTTAACCATCTTTTTGGCCCTGAAAGATGTCATGAACAAATTTACAAAGATTACTTGCTTACAGATAGCAAGTAATTCAAGATGGAATTAAACATGGAGCCATAATAAAGAGATATTTATATCTTCAATTTTTATCTAAAATACATACTATGCATAAAGCAAAGAATAAATTTACAAGTGAAATTAGAACATGCATGAAAATGAAAATACAATATACCAAAATGCATAGATGCAGTTTAAGTAATATGTAGAAGAAAGCATATCTTTAAATATTTATATTAGAAACAAAGTTTCAACTCAGCAGTCTAAGGTTCAAAGAAACTAGTGAAACATGATTCATCAAAGGTAAATACAATACAAAGCTACTGTAATAAAATCAACCTGGTACTGGCTAAAAAACAGACCTGGGGATCAATGGAACAGACTGGAATATGCAACCACAGCTACAAACACACTCAACCACCTCATCTTCATTAAACAAGCCAAACAAGTTCACTAGAAGAAAGATAGCCTCTTAAATGGTGCTGGAAAAATTGGCTTGCCAAAGACCAAAAATAGACCCAAGTCTATCACCATGCACCAAACCGAAGTCAAAATGGATCACAGATCTCAATATTAAAACAGAAACACTAAGTCTATTGGAAGATAAAGTAGGTAAAAATCTTGAAGACAGGGGTAGGCAGAGAGTTCATGAACAAAAACCAAACTGAAAAGGAAATACTTCAAAGAATCAACAACTGGGACCTCACCTTACTGAAAAGTTTTTGCACATCTAAAGAAATCACCAGCAGAGTAAAAAGAAAACCCACTCACTGGGAAAAAAATTTAGTTGACTGTACCTCAGACAAAGATCTTCTATCTAGAACATATAAAGAATTAAAAAATATCAACCTCCCCAAATTCAAAGACCCAATCTGGGATAAATACACACTTCTCAGATAAAGAAATACAAGTGGCAAATAAATACATGCAAAAATGTTCAACATCATTAGTCATTTGAGAAATGCAAATTAAAACAACACTGACATTTCATCTCACCCCGGTAAGAACGGCTATCATTAAGAAATCAACCAATAACAAATGCTGGCAGAGCTGAGGAGAAATAGGAGCCCTTCTCCACTGTTGGTGGGAATGAGGACTGGTGAAAGCGGTTTGGAAATTCCTCAGCAAACTAGGTCTAGAGTTCCCATTCAATCCAGTTATTCCCCTTCTGGGTATTTTCCCAGAAGATCTGAAAACATCATATCACAGTGACATATGTGCACCCATGTTTGCAGCAGAGCAATTTGTAATAACTAAATCATAGTTATTGGTAAGAACTAAATCATGGAAGCAACCTAAATGTTCATCCACTCAGGATTGGATAAAAAAAAAAATTGTGGCATTTTTATCAGCTATAAAGAAAGATAAACGAGGCTTTTATAAGTAAATGGTCACAACTAGAGACCATACTCATAAGTGAAATAAATCAGATATGTAATGTGTAAGCAATGTATTTGTATCACTAGTGTAAAAACCTGAAAGCGTGAATAAAAATTAAGAGGTATGATAAACATTGTTAAATGAAAGGACACTGTTCAAAAGCAAACAGCAACTGGGATGAGGGAAACGAGAAAAGGAAGAAAGGGATAATTAACTATATATGTATATGGAGGATGGCTAACATAGTTGTACTACTGATTTCTATCACTTTATTGAAAGGAGCAGCTAATGATTAATTATTTGATCAATCTTGCATGTCTATATTTGTTTTCCTGAGTATGCACCTTAAAGTTATCAATATGTAATACAACAACCATTGTTGATTCCCTGCCACCTTGTCTGTAATTCAGTATTGCTTGTACTATTCTTGTGCTACTGTGTAAATGGCTGTCTGTTTGTTAATATGTTTTTGTTCTTTATCTTTTAAAATAAAATAAAAAACAAAAGTAAATACAAGAAAAAATTTAAGAAGAGTGATCTGTGAAGTATAAGACAAATAGTAGCTCAAATAATAGAGTAGATGTATTGAAAAAATTTGAAAAATTCAAAAGACTGGTGAGATAGGTAAGGGAATATAAATTTCCAGTATCGGGAAGGAAGGGCAAGTATCACCATGGAAAGTAGACATTAAAAGGTGAAACGGAAATCTAAATAATGTTGTGCTAAAAATTAAAAACTTAAAGGAGAAATACAGTTTACATAATGAACAAAAATTAAGTAGAAAACTTTAAGTAGACATACATCCATTAAAGGCACTGAAATTCTATAAACAGATACCAATGAAAAGTGAAAGAAAATAAACACCAAGACCCAGATAATTTCACTGGAGATTTTAGTTAAACATTTAAAAAATGTATAATTTCAGTGTCATGCAGATTTCCAGCAAAGGGCAAACCTAGAAAGTTATTTCAAACTCTTTTTATTAAATTAACATACCCCTGACACCAAAATTTGATTAAGACATAAGAACAAATAAAACTATAGGCTAATATCACATGTGAATACTATATATTTTTAAAATTCTTAATAGATTAGCACTTTGAGTACAGAGGTATGTTAGTGTGTATGTCCCCACAAGTTTATCCCTAAAATGCAAGCTCCTTCAGATTGCACACATCAGTCTAAATTACCCTAAGTATGCAGTAAAGATGAAAATACATGTGATTATAAATATGGAGAAATTATTTGACATAATTCAACACCTACCCAAGGAAGTAGAGATAAGGTGCAGTTTAATCTATTTCTTCTTCTAATTTTAGTTGATTTACATCTACTCAGGCTATGGAAAGTATAGGTACATTAAAATTTGTTAAAAAATAAAAATTGTCATTTTTCCTGGTAAATTATAAGTATTAAGGTAGTAGTTATGGAGTTTTCTAACTTTACCAATGACTTTGCTTAAAGCTTACTTAGGCTGGGCTGGGGATATAGCTCAGTGGAATAAGCGCTTGCCTAGCAAGCGCAGGGTCCTGAGTTTGATCCCCAGTACCTCAAAAAAAAAAAAAAAAAAGCTTACTTAGGCAAACATGATATTTTTGCTCATATCTTTGTATTCCATAATTTTTGGACATTATGCATCTTACTAAAATGAATTTGGCTTTTGTAAGCTACAAACATATTCTTAAGGTCCATCTTAAAAATATTTGTCATATAATTATTATTATATTTAATCCAGTACATCTAATTGAGTTGTTACATGTGGCACTCTATGAATATTACTATTTCCTATCATTCTCATATTGTAACATTCTTTTTTCCTACCTATTGTGCATTTTAACTTACTTTTTGTAATGTAATTTTGTAGTAATTCATGTTATTTTCAGTAATCTATATGACACTTCCCTATAGTTTTGTTAAAAGTTAATACAGTTACCATAAATGTAGCTTATAAACAAGTTACAGTATGAGAGAAAAGAACTATCACTTGTTACAGGTAAATAAAGAGTATTTGAAATATGTAAGAAATTGAATAAACCTGTAGGAAAAAGAACAATAATCTAATCTGAAAATTAAAAAAGCATATGAAGAATCAATGTAGAGAAGTAAATCAAATGGCCAATGTATAAATATATGCTTAAATTTAATTATTTAATATATATGCTTAAACCTATTGTCTGAAAACAGAAATTTAAAAATTTAAAAATCTTCCATATGCAACAACACAGATGACCCTGGTGGACATTATACAAAGTATGATTAGCTAGTATAGAAAGATGAGTATGGTATGTTCTCAAATATGGACTCTTAAGCTGGAATGCTGGTGGCCAGGGACAGAGCAAGCGAGGCAGTTTGAGGCACTGGATGCAAAGTTTCCTTAGATAGGTGTGGAATAAATCTGGAGATCCACTGTGCGGCCTTGTGACCACTGCGACCAGTGTGCTGCATGCTTGAAAACTGGCCAGAGTGTAGCCTGAAAATTTTCTCACCATGAAACAGCAGGAGCAGTATGTCAGGTCCTTAACTGGGAGAACTATTTTATACCACACAATGAGGAATACTGTTGTGTTCATGGCATCAGTGTTTGTGATGAGAAACACTTCAGAAAAGTATCAAATTACATTCCTAGAAAAGGAATAAAAATTTTATTAAATTCTTAGACTTTATTAGTTAAAAATTAATGAATAATATATGCATTTCCCCAATATTATGTTGAATAAAAAAGCATGTTACAAAACTGTTCATATGTTATGGTCTCCTTTATTTTGATTTTTAAAATAAACAAAATAGTGTATGCATGTACACATATAAAACAACAATATGGGAGTGTAGGTAGAGAGGATGAATATCAACTTCATTATGGAGGTTATATTTGGAATGCAGATGATGTTTACCAAAGATCTTCTAGCTTAATGTCTTAACAGGAAGTTTAAAACTCATCTAAACAGAAAAATAAAATCTCTCATTGTCAGCTTTCTTGAGAATGGAGGTGAGAAGAGCCAAACTGCTTTATTTAAGAAGACTAGCATAGAAACAAACAACCAAAAGTTCTGAGAATCTTCACACTTGATAATACTATGATGAGAAGTATCAAGAAGAGCAGAGAGAAGATTCTAGTAAAAGTCAAATGTGCACCTACAAAGAGAACATGATAAGATTTTACTCCTGGCCCATTCTATACCCTAGCCTCTTGAAACATTAAGAGACACACCAGGTACGTGTGTCTGTAGGCATAGACACATGCACACTTATTTAATCCCACAACAGTTTAGGAAGTAAGACCATTGTCTTTCTATATTATATATGAGAGAGCAATTCTGTGACATGTCCAAGATTATAGCACTGTTAAGAAAAGACTGAAGAGCAGTGGTCTGACAGGACACCTTTAAGTATTACACCTGACTGTTACAGCAGTATTTTTGTTCCTGAAATAATGGAATTTATAAAGAATGCGAAGAAAGTGTCAGAGACATGCATATAGACCTCAGGTCTCACTCCTGAGAAAAGTTCTAGACCTCTTGATAAAATTCAGGGTGGCACAGAGCCTCTGACATGCCAGGGAACTTGTGGATGAATTGGATGGGTGGGCAGAGATGGCAAAGTTTCCTCCCAGTGCCTCTCATAAGCACCTTGAGGTGTCCCACAGCTCATGTCATGGAGGAAGCTGATGGGGATGCAAGAGGCATGACCTCAGGGAGGAGGTGTGGTAAATACCACATTAGTGCTTTAGTCGAGAGGTCTAATGTATCGGGGCCTATAAATGTACTGAATACAGCTGACAAAATCAAAAGACCAGCTTTTGGGAAAGGTTTTGTAGCTTATGGGGATGCTTTATGTTTTACCAATGCATCAAAATACGTTAAAATATGAGACCTAACAAAAATTCTACTGTGGAAGACCTACCAGAGTTACTGCTAAGGATATACGAGCCCCCAAAGAGTCAGGCCATTGGGACCACTCTCCTCAGCATTATGTGATCACAAAGCAATGGCGGCCATGCTGAAGACTTGACTATTACCTTCAGTATTGACTCATTTTACTTCAAAATTCTGGCAAGGATTTTTATTCCTATAATTTTCAATATGATTTTACATTCCAGATGGCCCTTGCAAATATGTAGCTATTATTGCTGTGTCTAAACCCTTTCTTTTTGTTTATTTTTCTTTGCAGTGCTGGGGATCGCACCCGGGTCTTAAAGCACTCTGTGTCTAACTTGCGCACCCAGCCTTCTTTTGAACATTTACAGCTCTTTCTCTCACCATTGTCCAATTTTAGTTTTATTCATTTTAAAAAGTTTTACAGATAATAAAAAGAACAATAAAAATGATACAGAATTTCAAAGCAAGATGATAGGAAGTTAACAATTGTTATTATATTGCACATTGTTACTTTAAAGTAGTTGCTCAGATGACCAGATACAGGCATGCAAGACTGATCACACACTATGAGCACTAACTGTTCCTTTCAACAAGCTAATAGAAATTAGTTCTACAAATATCTTAGCTCATATAGATAAATATTCCTTCCTTCTTTTCTCCTTTCCTCATCCCAGTTGTTCTTTCCTTTTAAGCAGTTTCTTTCCTTTTCACAGTATCTTTTGTACCTTCAGTATCTTATTTACTCTTTCAATTTCTTATACTGGAGAGACAGTGTGATGTTTACACACGTGAGTCTGACTTATTTCACTTATGAGTATGGACTCTAGTTACATCCGTTTACCTATAAAAGCCTTGAGCTTATCTTTCTTTATAGCTGAGTAATACTGCACTGTATAAAAACACCACATCATTCTACCCATTCCCCATTGGATAGGCATTTGGGTTGTTTCTAAGATTCAACTATTACAAATTGTGCTGCTATAAACATAGGCGCACATATATTGATGCAATGTGATGTATTTAATTCTTCTGGGAAGATAGTCAGAAGGGGAATAGCTGGATTAGATGGACCCTCTGATCCTAATTTTGTGAGGAATCTTAACAGAGATTTCCATGTATCAGTCTACATTCCCACCAACAGTGGAAAAAGATTTCTTTTTCCTGCCAGAATTTGTTATTGGCTGATTTTTTTTTTGGTGACAGCCATTCTTTCTGGGGTGAGACGGAATCTCAGTGTTGTTTTAAATTCCATTTTTCGGATGACCAATGACACTAAACATTTTTTCACGTATTTGTTTGCCATTTGTATTTCTTCATCTGAAAAGTGTGTGTTCATCGCAGATGCCCTCTTTTGGATTGGGTCTTTGACTTTTGGAAGTCAGATTTGTTTCAATTCTTTGTGTATTCTAGGTAGAATTCCTTGGTCTAAGAGAGAGTTGGCTAAAATTTGACCCAGTTAGTGGGTGTTTTTTCTTTTTCACTTTGTTGATGATTCCTTTTGATGTGCAAAATCTTTGCAATAAGATGAGATCCCAGTCATTGATTCCTTGAAGTATTTCCTATGCATTTTGGGTTGTGCTCATGAACTCTCTGCCTAGCCCTGTGTCCTCAAGATTTCTACCTACTTTCTCTTCCAGGAGACTAGTATTTAGATCATCAATCCATTTTGACTTTAGTGCATGGTGATAGACATGGATCTAGGTTTAGTCTTTGGTGTGTGGAATGTCAGTTTTTGCAGTGCTATTTATTTATTTATGTACTTTCTGGCACCGTTTATTAAAAAAGGCTATCTGTCTTCATTTCTGTCCTTCTTTTTAAAGCTCTTTTCTATTCTTCTGCCACTACTCATCTTGGATAAAGGTTGGAAGTAATTAGTAGTGCCTGAAAATAATAAGGAATCAACAAAGATACAGAACATCTTTTAACAAACGGGCTATAGCTACATATATTTGTGTCTTTAAACTTATTGTACTAGTAGAACAATGAGGAAGAAATAAAAAATTAGCTACTAATCTACTCTTCCCTACATGTTTACAATTTCACGTTATAATTTCGACTACATTGTGTCTATATCTACTTATACAATGTTGAAGATAGAGGTACAACTACAAGCTAAATTCTTTAAGCAACAAAATTTCACTTATGTGGTCTGTCAAGTATTTGACTAGCATTATTACAAATGATTATATGGGATGTAATAGATATTGAATTCATCAACATTTAACTCTATATCATTGTTTCTTTACCTTATTTAGGTTTTAAAATTTATTTTAAAAGTCCTATCTATGTCATAAGAATGTGTAACTCTTCATGATTTCAAATCTTCAGCCACATCATCTTTTTGAAATACTATATGCACCTGTATGCACATATATTTTTGTAAGTCTGGGGTCTTTTATAGGAGGCCATAATATATCTTTAAGGGAAAGATGGGTAGCAGAAATAAGTAGGGAAAGACTTATTTAGTCAGCTTCTGAGCTACCCAAGCTAAGAAACTTTCTAAAAGATCCTTTGTACTGCTGCTTTAAACTTTTCTTTAAACTACAGCTACAGGTTTTAAAGAATTCTTTGCAACAACTGAAGAGTGAACTTTAATTCATGTTTTTTAAACAAAGGTTATATGAGACTTACAGCACTCTTACAAAAGAAGAATATCAGCAAGAATTGCACATTACGCTCGGAGTGCAACTGACTTTCAAATTTCTCTACAGGTATTATTTCCCATGAATAGGAACAAAGAGCAAAAACAGTTAAAAAAGCATATTCAAATGTGTGCATAAAAAGGCATGGTAAATGAATACTGTTTAGTTTGCTGACATAATTACTTGAATGTAATTTTTATGAGTCGTAGAAATCTTGGCATTTTCACTGAACCAGATAATTAGACTCTGAATAGAACAGGGTCAGAATAATTAATACATCAAAACTAGATGAACTTTTTCTAATTATTTTTATTTAATCTCTATTATAATTATTGTTATACTCTGCTGAGCATGATTGCCTCATGTTCATAGATTTGAATGCAGTCTTACAGTTGCATCCTGGGACTTTGTGGAATATTAACAAACCGTGGCCTGGAGAAATTAGAATGGTGTAGTTTCATGATGGAATTCTAAATTGGAATTTCATATTTTTCTATATAGTTGCACAAATTTTCTTCCATAATCATGAAAATATGAATTTTAAAACAAAAGTCTACTTTCTTTTCAAGTTATACTTCTCTAAAGTTCAAGAAAAATTATGTTCTCAGAGTTATTTTTAAAGGTATATCATCAGTTCTTAAATTTTTATGAAATTTCCAAAAGATGTGGTTGCCTGAAATTTTTCCTCATTGGAGAGTTTTCATTATGATAAATCTTATCATTTTAAAGCAAACATATAATAGGCAATAAAAGTCATTACTGACTCTAATTAAAGGCTTTCAAATTCATGAAAATAATGGTGTAACATTTCAGCTATACTAGCCGTGTGGAATAGACCCACAAAAACAACAGTAGACGATAGCAAGAAAATTGCTAAAATATATATTTTTTAATTTCAGGGATAAAAGATTACATAGATTAATTTAACATATGGTTAGTTGCTATTCATATCTGAATATCTAAAATAAGAATGCTAAAATAAAAGAGAAAGCTTAAATAAAACAGTCCACCCCAAAAGCATTCAATTAATACTGTGGTCCAAGGCACCAATGGGAAGTTTGAGCTTCCTCTAAGATTTCAGTCCTGATTGTGGAGTTGTCAGGACCACCGTGCCCTCCTTATTTCACTCGATGTCAGCTTCACCAAGTCTGGGAGCACTGTGTCCACGCACTCGGGGAGAAACGGGAAGGAATAGACCACTCCCAAACCTTAAACGAATCCATCCGCTTTAAATGACCTAGGAACGAATTCAACTTCTAATATTCGTGATGCAAAAACACAGAAATACAATAATATTCTGCTTAAATTTTGCAGAACCTTGTTATTTAAATATTTACTTGATCTAGGTTTTGCCTCAGACTCTACCCTCAGGGAGGAGGCAGTGAAAACTGTTGGAAGATCCTGAAAATCCAAAGATAACCAGCAAAACCCACCAAAGGGAATAATATCCTTTGCAGAGGTCCAGGTATGAGATTTTGCCTCATTCGGGAATTTTCTTTGAAGTGTGGTTGCCTCAGTGTGTGCTTGGGGTGCAGGAGGCCCTGGATTTAACCCCTCGCCCAAAAAAGAATCTCACTGAACAAAAGTATAAGCTTGCAAAATAAATATTAAATGGGAAAAATAGGAGAAAAGGAGAATGAACTGTAAATGCTTTCAACTAACATATGAAAGAATACGAGAAGATATACTGATGGAAAAACTAAAATTGGCTTCAGCTCTAGTAAAGAGTGCGGCATATATAACTGACAGTGTACAGAATGAAATCACTAATAAAGAGTGCTACTGTCCAAAATCACCAGAAGACATAACAACATGATAATGATGAGAAGCTGTGGGGGGTAAAAGGCAAAGCAAAGTACATCTCTGACTGACTTCTGCTCAGAGAAAGCCAAAGCGAGCGGGCACGTGATGCTGAGCAATCATTTCTGAGCGGAAAAAAATGGAAGCGCTGTGAGACCATGATGCTAACTGACAAAAATCAGCCGCAAAAGATTAAATGTTGAGCGGTTTCTCTGACATGGGAAACCCAAGGTATATATGATTTAAAAGCGCGCCTGGAGGGAGACCTTTTGGAGCTGGGAAGGAGACCTAAGGAGGGGGAGAGGCGCCGGAGAAGGGGCGTGAAGAGCGTGAAGCCGCAGTGTGTCCACCCACCAGCTCCCCATGAGGGACTCACTTCCTACGTGTCACAAATGCACTAAGAATGAAAATGAGAAATAAAAATAAATAAACATAAACGAACACTTCCCATAATTTAAAACATTAAAAAGCCACTGCTGTAGTTAAAAGTGCTTGCTAAAGTCCATGGGACAAAAAAGTAGTGAAGTAGGCTAGAATCAAACCGGCCAAGTATGAAGTTGTTAATGTGTTTCTTTTGTACTATTAGCTTTTCTTAGCTGTGATCTGTTTCTTGTTTTCAAGAGAGAATCATTTTGTCTATGTCTTGTACTCTGACTACTTAGAAGATAAAAATAGATGGCATATTAACTATTGCTGTTCTCATTATTTTGTTATGAAATTTTGTTTTATGTCTTCAGAAATAAAAATTATAAACAATAAATTATACACAATATACTTTGAATACCCCTAAGCATTTGGGCAAATTTTTAAGAATTGTAACATACCAGTTTCATGTTCTACCCAGCTCACTGTGCCTGAGTACACTGTAGCGATAAGAACTAAGTTTTGAGGGAAAAATATGTAGTCCAAGAATAGTTTGACTAATTATAAACTGATTTATGTGTTGGAAAAACAGAAAAACTACTGTGTTAAAATATGAAGGATTCATAATGTAAACCACTGAAATATGTACTCAAATACATATATCAGCAGGTTAAGAGATTAATCATTTTTAAATTCATTAGACTCTGTGGTATGTACTAATAATGTTTAAAAATATATTGGCTCAGCATGCAAAAAGAGCTACATTGAAAATTCAGTCATGAAGACACTTCAGAGCAAACTAATAATAATACCTAAAAGCAGAGGTGCCCACAGTTGAAAAATTGATAACAAATTTATATGCACACACTAGTAACTTAAATAATACAATTAGTGATATGTAACAGTACAATTCTTACTTCTAAAGATATGCAATTTACAGTATGCCAAGAATGTATTATCAACTTCATACGAACCCATAAAATATTCATCAAATAACTGAGACAATTTACTAGTTGGAAAATAATTCTTATGTTGGATTATTATCTTATGCTTTAATATGAGTTCTAAGTAAAGTAAAAAATAAAATTTATAAAAATATTTTATTTTGAAAAATTACAAAGATAAATGACAATATTTTTGTTTCTGAAATAATAAAAGAAATTTTAAGCAAAAATTCCCCCAAATTCACAAAGTAAAACTCAAATATTGCAATATTTTTTCAAAATAAACCTGTGAATCTTTTCTCTTACACTTATCAGTAAGTATGTGCATTTCATAGTTTGCATTAATGAGGTGGTAAGTGGTGTGCCATAAATGTTTTATACAAGGGCCACTTTCATACATAAAATTTTCCATTAGCTTTTCCATTTGTCTACCTCCAAAACAAAGTAGAGAAAGTAAATATATGGGTATCTATGTTCTCTACTGTGTTTTTACCCTCTTTTTCCTTATCAATGTCCTTATTACATTGGAAAAAAGTCTTTTATTGCACCTCTAAAATATAGAGTCCAAAATTGTTCATTTAAGTAATAACTCAATGAGACCATTTCTCCTTAGAGACCGCAGGTTGGACAACTAGTTAATAATTATCTGGTATTCAGGATTTGGTGCATTTTTTGCTAGGCTTCTCCCCCAGTTTTACCTGTCTCATATGTAAGAACCAGACTGGCACAAACTTGGGAAGAGATCGTATTTTCTTTCAGTCATGCAACGTGAGTATTTGCGACCCTTTCAGTCCAGAAGACTGAGTCATTCCACTGGCTCCAACGCCCATGAGCTCCCTAGCTTTTTAGGAGTCTATCAGTGAGTATTAACTTACAAACGACAGAAGGAAAGACAGGCAGGAACGTGGGCTCTTCCATTTGGCAGCTTTTTCTGTTGGGTTTTCATGTCGGATTTCTCGATTATTCTTAAAACCATGAAAGAATTTGTGGGGCCCTTTTACTGACCTTAGTGAAAAACATTTTTATTTAAGTCATTTAGAAACTCACAGAGAAAATGCACTTTCAGGAAGACTGGTTCAGCCCAGAGAATGAGGAAACAGCTGAGAACAAATATTAGCCCGGCCAAAGAAGAAGGCCAGAGGGAACAGCGAGGCGTATGGTGGAATCCGCACATCTCGCCAGACGGAGAACTTCCCTTTGGCGGTGCTGTGGGGACCAGGAGACCGAAGAGGAAGGCCTGCTGAAAAGTAAGCGGCCACCATGTGGGTCGCTGCTTGTCAAAGAATTTCCCTGATATTGAAAGTTTGAAGCGTTAGTGTGGTTTTTATGACCTGCATCAAAACTTGAGCTCTCACTTTCATATATTTAACATTTAAACACATCAATGTGCTTTAAAATAAAAAATGCAACCAGCTGGAATGTGAGCTATTTTCATCTTGATTCTAAGAGAAATTGGCTCAGCATTTTCTGGTGTGACTGCTTTTCAGAGGACCAGTGCCCTTGCAGCACAAAATGTACTTAGTACCACCAAGATTTGTGGGCCAGCCACGAAACCCCCACTCAGTCCTCAGGTTTTAATATTCTATTCTTTAGGAGGCATGGGACTGACATTCATTGGTGCATATTAATTTGTGAATGTAAAAATCATAGGAAAACGCCATCTCATGCAAGGCTGAGAGAGACCTACATACAACATCATCTCCAATGGGAAGCTACAAGCCATGTGGCCCCAATCCGAGTGAGATGTCCTAGAAGTCACGTGGGATCACCTACATTTGCATACATTTATGCGCATGAATTTGAATAACTGTTCACTCTTTCTTTGTCTTTTTGATTCTTTCTAAGAGCTCTAAAATTATGAAGAAGTTGGGCATGCACGAGCTTGTCTGTAATCCGGGATTCTGAAGGGTCACAAGTTTAAACCCAGGTTAGGCAATTTAGTGACTTAGTGAAATACTGTCTCAGAGTAAAGAATAAAAAGGGAATGAGGACACAGCTCAGTGCCCAAACCCTAGTTTTCATCACCAGGCCCCTCAAAAGTTAAAATGTATAATAATTATAAACAGAAAGAAATTTTTGCTTGCTATATTTCAAAAGCACTGACGTTTCTTTCTACTGGAATCTGTAGATAATTGTTTTCAACGTGAGAAATGTAAAAGTTACTTTTTAAATAAAAAAATAACAAGAGATACCATACACACACAGCAACTTCTCAGGGTGTCACTTCTCATTTGTAAAGATTTTAGATTATTCCAGTTTTTAAACCTCTTATAAAAGAACCCTTGACTAAATTTTTGAAAAAAAAAAATGAGGTTGAAACTTCAGTCAAAATGAAGATACAAACAAATAAAATATTGTGTTATTCAGGTTTTTGTACCGCAAGTAAATATATACAAAGGTGAGGTTGTCAGTCACTGAAGGAAATAATTTTAGTTAGAATTACATGCTTGATTTTACATGTATAATTATAAATGTGTCATATATAAAACATTTCTCATAATATATGTATATAACAGTATTGCAAATTTGCCATACTTTATGTAAACAAAGTTTGGTTCATATAACTTTGCTTTAAAATAAAAAGGTATTTAAAATAGTGCTAAGTGGTTTATACCTGGCTGTGTGATGAGGGGATTTTCGCACAATCCAATCATCTAACAACACAAAGAAAATTTGTTCAAGTTTTTTTCCAAATGCTGCTGAATTAGGATGTGCTCATGTGAGAATAGGGAACTATTGTTAATAGACAGATCCGGTCCAGTTGTGTTTCCTAAGAATGTCTGTCTCCAAATATGCTCGATTGATTCAGTTTCCACCTGTGCGTAGACTGCCTGCAGGAGGAAAAAAATAGCATCTCCACTTAGTGGAAAGAAGCCTATATAACTAAAATTACAAGTGCCTTATATTAACAGAGAGAAATTTCCTTTTTATTTCCCCACTACTGCTAAAGAATATCACACTCTTCCTTCACTAGTGTTTCTAGGCCATTAAGATAAAAACTAAAAATTTGAAATTTGCTACTTAAAGAAAATTCTGATGTAGCCACACTGCAATATTCTCCAGAACTCCAGCTGTTTCTGTTGATATTTTAAAATTTTTGCTAATTTGTCATATTTTAAAACAACGCATCTTCTGATGAAAAGGCATAAAAGTATTTCTAAAAGGCAAATGCAAAGATATACTAGAGTTCTTCTAATAAAAACTGCTACTTCTCATACATGTCAGCTACTTATAAGTTTAAAAGCTTTACTCAGTAATGAAAGAATAAAAGCCATATGCCAAAGTTTTACTAGTTAAAGTGAAAATAAATACCTGTATTACCTGAAACAAATAATTAAATTTATTAATTCCACATTTGTGAGTTTACAACTTCATTCTTTTTTAATGTGTCATGCTAATATCAGCTTTCATCCCAGATATCAAAATAATCTGAGGTCTTTCCCATGCATAGAGGCTAGGAAAGTAATTCAGAAGCAAAGGTTCCTTACTCAGATAAATGACTTTAAACTCATCTTTCTCTGAATTTAAGAAAAAAAGTGAATTTATTGTTCGGAGCTATGCTACTAACAGCTTCTTGACTGTCATTGTTTTTGAATTGATAAAAATCCAAACATTTGCCTGTTCTTACTCCACAAAATAATTCATTGAAAAAATCTTTTCTCATGCTAGGTACATGTAATTATTTTTCAAATTATTTCTTTAAACATCAGTTTAAAATCAGCTCTGGAAAATTAAACCATTGTCAGCTAATTTTCTGATGTACAATTATCCAAAATCTGTACTCATAGTAAGCTATATTTGTATGGATGTAGAGTAAAAATATCATAGAAAGTGAAATATATTAAGTGTTCTGCGGCAGAAAACATTTCAAAAACAAATCTGTTCTTAACATCTTGGTTATTCGGGAGCTTAGTTCGGCGGCAGAAGGGAACGCGGTGATATTACCTGCTTTCTTTCCTCTGTTTTTAGAACTGTTTTTTTATTCCTTGCACAGTTGACATTCTATTGAGTATCATACGGAGTGATTGCAAGTAACAGAGATTTATTGACTAACTAAGCATGGCAAGGGCCAGAGAGCGAGCAATCCACAGAGGATGTGCTGGAATCACCCAGCGTGTTGTGCACTTTGATGTCCCAGAAACTGAGGACACGGTTGCACCACCAAATTTCATTAAGGGCGCAGTGTGCATTGTGGAGACAAAAGCTGTCATTGCCATCCAGTGGCAACCTGAGTTATTGCATGCTCAGCCAACCCCGTTTGTTATCACCTGGGCACTCAGGCAAAATGGATGAGTCAAGTGTCCTGCATTTTCCACAGAAAATAAAATACACTTACTCTTTATTTTACCTTGTAGGTGAACAATTCAAAGTAGGTAGTCATCAAAGGGACATGGTTTAGCAAGTCTTTTTCATTGTAAGCTTGAGTGTTTCTATTTTCTCTCTAAATTGGTAGAATGAAAAATTTCACAGCAAGTACATATTCACTGATATTTTTGAACTAAGATTGAAGGGATTTAAATGGACTGGGGCCCCAAAAGAACCTTTTTGTAACATCCATAGATTTCCACTGATTAAGTAACTCAGTGTTTGAGCCCATTCTTTCACATAGTTTGATAACCCAAAGACGTATCTCTATTTATCGCGGGTGGGATCGTATCGATGTAAGTTCTACAACTTAAAATGGAGACTGTAGTGCACATGAATATGTTTAGTAAACACATAAACTGATGAAAAAGATCACACTCTGAGAAAGACCTGTGGTCATTTCAGTTTTGTGATAAAGGCCTCATCTTCATTTTTGTATAACTTTCCTGATTTTAGAACTTATTCTACATATCGGAAACATTTGTACCATCTTCTGGATAAATCTTAATGAAACTCCCAGATACATAATTTAACTTTGATTTTATTGACTTATATAGTCTTGCATTTTAGCAATTTACTTACAAAATGATACCTAATTTCTTCTTGCAAACCCATGTATTCCAATATGTGCAAAGAGTTGGATTGTCTAAAAACTGTGTATTGGTTAATCTGCATTTCTAATACACTTCTACAGGTTAATTTGAACATGTAGTACAGGCTAAAGGGTTCTCCCCCTTGGCCTACCAATCATAGGAGATTAACTCCTGTTTTTTTGCTTTAAAAATACTGCAGATTTTTTTGATGCACTGATTTTTCAATGTTGTGTTTATATTTAATCTGTCTTTATATTTGTTTTTTATTCATAGAAGACTATAAAGAGAATTGAGATCTTATGAGAAAGATTATACTTTGCCTATTTGTGTGAGTGAAATTATTTTACTTAAGAGAATGAATGGGTTTATTATGTGGAACATATAGTTGTATTTTTCTATGTAAATACAGTTTTATAGTACACTAAAAATAATCCACAAAGCTAAAATGAAGATTGAGTCAATATGACAGTTGTTTCTCCCTGTTCCCACTAACCCGTCCATAGGGGTCCTCTGGCACATGAATAACTGTTCATTTACTTTAGATTCTGTGGTCTAAGCAATTTTCAACAAACCATGATCTGCAAACAAGCTTCAAAACTAAAAAAAAAAAAAGTATAAAGAGTGTATATATTAACACCTGACTCTCAGTGACCCCTTTATTTTGAAAGAACTTTTATTAAGTAGGATCAAGTCAAATATATAACCAAATGGAACACCTTCATGTATATTCATCAGTTAAAACACTTTGAACATTTTCCTTTAAAAAGTTGGAACTTAGTACCTGCCCATATTTTCTATTGTATATTTGCTTGGCGTGTAAGCAAAATGCTTTCTTCAAGAAAATTTGGAATTCATCCAAATTACAACCACAACAAAAATCTGCAGAGAGTTGTCTTCTTAGAAGCATCATCCAGTGCCTACTTTTCTCTTGTACAGACTACATGTGTTTATCTCCTGCCTCTTCAGGCCGTGAGCCAGCATCCTGCATTGCCTTTGTGCAGCACTCTATTTAGTCATTTTAACTAACTAATCATTTCACTGTTAATCTTATTAAATATGCATGTACACCATCCATAGTTCTGCTCTGATCTTCACTGCTGTTTTGCAATATTTAAATTTATAAAGTAAAGCATTGGTGCTATTGTTCCAGATCCAATGTCATATGATCAGTGTAATGGCTTTGTCACCGGCAAATGCAAGAGGCACAAAGTGACAGTGGGAAGTAAGAACGGACGGGAAACATTAACAGGACAGCGTGTAGCTGTGGGTTTCGATTGCCTTTGCCACATATTAGTCTCAGGTATGTGTGGTACTTAGTACTCGCTGATAGGCAGAAAGTTTCAGTGTAATAGACTTGTATTTTAAGAGTTTAAATGAACTCTGTTCACACTTTTTTATTGAAAACTTTCTAAGTATTTGTACATTAGTAGTAGGAGGAAAGAGTAGGATTCTGTTTGTGTTAAAAAAAATACTGAAATGTGAACTATTTATCTCTACTTTGCAAGTACATTTTAAAAAGTCACTGACTGAAGATAATACAGAGCTGTGTAAAAATAGGTCATCTTAATAATATTTCAAAAATAATGGAATTTAATAATTGGCGGTAGACATGTCTTTCATGATTCTCACTTTGTGTTTCCACATGAAACAGCTTCCAAGAATTGATCCCCAGATCTTTTTTGACTTAATAAATTTATTAATTACCAGCTTTTAAAAAGTGACACAACTGGCATAATTTTGCTTTTTTGCAGTCCTAAACAATACTTAATCTTATGTTGGTACTTCTGAAAGTAGGATTCCAGGTTGTACTGAGCTGAGAAACAGTTACCTCAAAGTTGACTGCTTAATCTGACTTTTAACTTCCTGAAGCTTTCCTATCTTAAATTATTGTAAGTTTAAGTCAATTTAAAAGCTTTTGATCCATGCTTTAAGACACTTTCCAGTATGCTAATATTTAGAAAGAGGTGGCAGGCATGGCGGTGCTCACCTGTCATCCCAGCACTCAGGAGACTGAGGCAGGAGGAGCACTGAGAGTTTGAGGTCAGCCTGGGCTACATAGTGAGTTCAAGGCCCATTTGAAGTACAGAGTGAGACCTCATCGGAAAGAAACAAAGAAGAAAGAAAGAAAGAAAGAAAGAGAGAGAGAGAGAGAGAGAGAGAGAGAGAGAGAGGGAGGGAGGGAGGGAGGGAAGGAGGAAGGAAGGAAGGAAGGAAGGAAGGAAGGAAGGAAGGAAGGAAGGAAGGAAGTGAGGAAGAAGGAAGGAAGATGGGTAAGGGAATAGTAAAAAAGAATGAAGATGTATCATGTACAGGCACAGATGCCCCGTATGAATGTGCTCATTATGCATGTTCCAGGTATACCAATAAAATTAACATTTTCCAATCAGATTTCATTTCTCGTGTTTTATTGGTGCATTTTTGTATACAGAATGATTATGCTCATCACAGAGATCTCGTACCCATACACAGTGTAACCTGCTTCTGTTTTCCCCGTCTCCTTCCCTCCTTTCAATCCTTCCTCCCCTCACCATCTACAAAAGTTTAGTTTCCCTTTTTCCTTCTTTTCTCATTTTTGTAACTTTCCCTTTTTTCCTTTCCTCCCCCCTCCCGTCACCCCTCTCCATTTGAATGTGCTCTTCCTGTTTCACAGTGCCTATTACCCCTTTTGGTCATTATTTATGCTTTGAGTTTCTCACACCAGAGAAACAAGGAGTATTCACACACGTGTGTCTGATTTACTTCACTTAAGAGTATCAATTCCAGATCTTATCTGCGGTGCAGCCACGTCTTATGTCAAGTTCAAGGACCAGAGTGAAACATACACAGCAGAAACAATGGGAAGAGCTAGTTCACTCATGTCTAAAGGAGAAGTTTCAGAATATAATGTAATAAAATCTATACCTAGGCAATAGGTATGATATTTAAGAATGTAGAAAACTTCATAATGGAAAAAGTAAGTCATGGATGTCCTTACATTCTTAACCCTTGACTCCACGCATTGCTACTGCTTATTGCTGGGATCCATTGCATAGGCACTTTGGACCGCTATGTTTCTGATGAAAGGCAGTGAAGATTTCCCGGAAACAGGACAGTGTTTTCTAATAGCAAGCCTAATCTAAGTTGAAAAAGGAAAGAAAATTGTTTAAAACTTCAAAGGACAATTCATCCAAAATATTAAAAAATTAGAATGAAAATAAATGTGATCCATTATGAAAATATACACCATTGAAAGTGAAATATTTTGTTAGTCTTTACTTTTCAGCAGTTATTGCAGCACAATTAAAAAATTTTCAAAATCACATTTATGATAGTGTTGAAAAAGTATAAGATGTCACTGAAATAAAAAAATTAACTGTGAAACAAATGCTGCTGGAGAAACCAAAGTAGATGATTTATAGTTTTAAAAGTTGATGTAATTATTTTTAAAGCCTGTTATAAATTATAAATAGTAACATTTCTCACTTTTCGATGCTAAGAATGATGGTAACTGTAAATAGACGAACTATTTTTCCTGAAAAATACATCTGACATCCAAAATGTGACACCCCTGTCCCTACCTTCTTAGATCAAATGCTGGTTTGAAAAAACCTCATGTCAATATTTCTTGGTGTTATGCTCCACTTAAAAGCCCAGTTAAGCACAATTCTGATTTACATTTCACTTGATTTCCAAGCTCTAATCTTGCAGATTCTGAGTATGGGATACAGAGCGGCTGGTAAGCCTACTACAACCACTACGTCCTTATTAGTCATCCAGAGAAACTGTGATATCTTATCAAAGTGAAGCATTTCTCTCCTATGTAATGTGAATATTTCTTCCTAAAAGAGTGCAGTACAAAGTAGAGGAGAAAAAACATAATTTTTGGAAGAACCTTCAAGTCTTGCTTTTATCTGATTTTGATAAAGAGTGAACACATCAAAGCATTAACACTGACTGTGTTTTTGAAACACCCACACTAATTTTATTCCCACGAATTCTCCATACTTTCAAACATGCAAAGGTTTAACACATAAGCAGTTAACTGTTGTTTTGTGTAATTTGCATAACATTTATTCCAGCCAAAGCCTCAAGATAGCTGAACTTTAACATTAACACTAGGTCTGAGAAAATGACGCAGGAGGAAGTCATAAATGGCTCCATTTCCCTAAAAATAATAAGATCATAAAACTGTTTTGACCATCATGATGGGACTGATTTTCCTAATTGTTTCAGATAGGGTATAGTTGGGAAACAATTACAGAATTGCTCTAGCGAATTCCATAAAAAATTTGTAAAATATAAATTTATTAATAATCGGAAGAATTGCAGTCATACTTATGATACTAGGACTATAACTCTGAAGGACATAAAGTAGTATATCCCACCCTCTTAAACTGCAGAAAAAAATCTGAGAGAAGACCCTGACCCCCCCCCCCAAGATCTCACTGGAGAGGCCATGGCAATCACTCAATGGTTGGAGTTCACTATGGGGCCATGCCAGAGGGCACCACTGGGCATCTGCTTCAAAGGAGCCATTCACGGAGTGGTGCCCACACACAGCTCAGCAAGAATCTGTTAGATGTGCTAGTACACTGGCAAGCCTCTGTTTGGGTGTCTGAGAAGGCTGCCCTCAAGCAAATGGAGTGCATGTCTGGCTGTCACTCAGTACCGCAGCCTGCTTAGCGAGCCCAGGTGGGAAACCTTAGTTGTCCAGGTTCCCGCCATGCCCTTAGCCAAAACACCTAACCAGAATATGAGGTGGCATGGGAGATATGACTGGGAACTGCAAGCAGGGTGCTACACGTGGTCCACTTGTATCAGACAGCCAGTGGGTCTGTTCTTCCACTCATCTTAGCCAATTTGTTTTAAAACAGCATCAGTCAGGCTGGGGATATAGCTCAGTGGAATAAGCACCTGCCTAGCAGGCGCAGGGTCCTGAGTTCAATCCCCAGTACCGCCAAAAAAAAAAAAAAAAAAAAAGAATAAAACAGCATCAGTGGAGTTTGTTCAGAGCCCACTCTGTTAGCACTGCCACGTTAGAAATCACATTGCGTTCATTCCCAAATTTGGAATGTTTTTCATTATTTGAACATATAGAGCAGAGAGTGAAATACACATTTACTTTTCCTTTATAATAAAAATGCTTTCCAGGCATGAGTACCCAGTTAAACACAACACTTCCCAGGTCTTCTTGCAGCTGGCTGGGATTGTATGGGTCAGGTCTGGGTGGAAAGCTCTGGAAGGAAAAGAAATGCACAACTCCCAAGTCTGGGCTTTGAAGGAAGCAAATGCCTTGTCCTCTCTGTCCCTCACCTTGGTACTGAGAAGGCTCTGCAAGGAGGCACTGCATCCTGTAAATGAGAGCAACACCGCGGAGACCAGAAGAAGGGAGAAACCTGGCACCTAAGAATCTTAGAGACAGAATAGCATCCTTACATCGGTCTGCATGTGAGAGAAAAAAGGAAGAAAATCTTGTTTTGTTTAAGTTACTGTTACTTGGGACCTTTACTATAATATTATTTAGTTTCTCCTCATCATCAAAGGTGGTCAGCTAGAAAGTTAACAAATTTGTTAAAAGTAAAGAAGCACAGTTTTTGTTAATCAAAAATTTTCCCCTATAAAACCATTGGACAAATGCAAAAACTACAAAGACTTGAAGCAGAAGTAGGAAACCAGTTCCTTTGGTAGTTTAGGTCCTGTTAATGTTAAAAATTATAAGCTTATTTTCTGAAACAATCATTTTCTTGGTGCTTTTATTTTTTAATTAACTAATTAATTTAGAGACAAGGTTTAGCTAATCAGTAGAGACCACTCTGAACTCACTATGTAACCCAGGCTGGCCTCAAACTTACCACCATCCTCCTGCCTCATCTTCCTGCCTCAGCCTCCTGATTTCTGGGAATAGAGGTGATCACCACCATGCTCAGCTCGGTGGTTTTAATCTTCCAATGATACTTAGGCAGAACCTGCTTATCAAAGTAATTCGTTCCATTGTCAGTTTTGAAGATCACCTCTTTCGCTCTGTTCGTTCTTTCAGAACACACGTGGTTTTAAAGCATCACTGGCCAAGTTAATGCCACACAGGCACCAGTATCTGCTCCTATCTTGGAATTCTTCAGTTCACACAGGCAAACCCGTATGTCATTTGTGCTCTATGCCTGCAGAATTTCCCCTGCATGAACGAAGAACTTAGCATCCCAACTGGGATCTCAGTCCTGCCCAGGCTCGCTTTCTTTGTTGGGGAACCGAGCTCCAAGACTCATTGATCTTCTCAGGGACAAGTAGGCGAGGCTGTAGAGATCCAAGCTCCTGAGCCAGAGAAACGCACTTTAAAGTCACTCGGCTTGGAAGCTCCCTGGTGGGGAAGGCGTTGCAGTCACTGTGTCACCCAATTTCTTTCTCAAACACTGCTTCTTCCCTTTCTGTTCAGGCTATTCTTGAGAACACCCTAATGGACTTCCTGTTTGTTGATTTTCATCTCACAGTTTCCTTTCCTGAGGACCTGATGGTTGAGGAACCTAAGATATAAAGAGTAAAATAAAAGATAGGTAATATGAAAGGGGGAGAGAAAGAGGAAGGGGCAGGGAGAGGGAGGGAATGGAGAAGCAGGGGAGGGAGAGAGGGGATGGAAAGATAATTAAATTGTTTTGCCCACATGTACCACCTCTCCACAAGAACTGTAACCAATAACAAAAATTTAATTAAAAATTCTCAAAATCCAATAATTGAACCAAGTTCCAAATCCCAGAAACAACCAAAGTCAACAACAAAATTAGCCTCCAATTAACACATTTTAATTTCTTCTTTAATCTGATAATTGCACTTGAACACTTTTTAAATTTCAATGTTAAACTGAATATCCAATGAAACACATGAATAATTTAAGAGAATGTTCACTACTCAAGACTTAAAAATATATAGCAGGATCCTCTTGTATCATTGCACAATATTGAAACTAAAAAAAGAAAATGGAGAAAATATATATATATATACAGAAGGGCTCAAACATTTAATAAATATCTCTATGTATTGAGATACAATATGATATTGATATTTTTAAAATATGAGAATTAGATGCCATCAGTGATAATTCTTTTATTAATTAATCAATTAATTAATTTCTTTGTTTTGGTACTGGGGATTGAACTCAGAGCTTTCACCTTGAGCTATATTCTCAGCCTTTAAATTTTTCTTTCATTTTGACACAGATTCTCCTGTTTCTAAAATGCCCAGGCTGGTCCTGAACTCGTGATCCTCCTGCCTCAGCTCCTTAGAGTGTAGGATTAGAGCTGTGTCCACCAAGCCCAGTGATTGTTCAATTTATGTTTTGTATTAAAGAATGATGTCATAGATTAGGAAACTCATGGTTTTGTTAATGGAACATTTTGGTTCAAATGATGTGTCTCAATCAGCGAGAAAGAAATCAATTAAAGTTATAGAAGTTTATTTATTTTTAAAAATGATGTAATTTGAAAACACCTATTATAAAGTTGAATTATGAATTCTTTAGCATAAAAATCTATCAGATTAAATATATTTCTTTCTCAAGCATAATTATTTTACTAAAACTTGTAGAGCAGAATTACTAGTTATATGAGCTAAAATAAAATTATTCTGTCTGTTTTTTTCTTATGTAATGCAGAATTATATTATTTCAGGGTAACAGTCCATGACACTTGCTATTTGAAATTCTGCTTCATAAATTATTTTTAGAGATACAGGTTCAATACACTAATTAGAACTTGCTAAGTAAGTATAACAGTAAAAGTAAAAATTAAGACTTATACTATCAAAGATAGAAATGTAAACTTACATTATGAAAAGTAAGAATTCAAAATAGACCTCCAACAGTTAAAATAATGCTACAGATACAAAAGTTTTGTCCTTAGGAAACTTGATTAGAAAAGCTAAAATCATATGAAAATAATGTCTAGCGGCATAAAACATAGCACTGCCTTGTCATTTTACGCACTTTGAGCGCTCCTTCCCTGCCCTCACTCGCGCTGGCTTCACAGTGCCCCTCACTGTTTAATTTGGTAGCACGTGTCTGCGGTACTGAAGTTTACGCTCCTCTGCGGAGCAGGCGCACCTGCTTGAGGCATCTGGATTCTCTTCCTTCCCCGCCCTTTTCCAGCTCTCTCCCTCCCTGCGTCTCTAGATTCCCTTCCCCCATTGTCTTGACCGTTGGTATTTGTTTCTTAGTTCGCCTTTTCGGCGCAGAATGATCACCCTCATCGCGAGTGTTCGTACAGGACACAGCACACCTTACGACTTTTTACACCCCTCCCCTCCCTTCACCCTCGGTCTCTTGCACTGCATCCGCCTTTGCAAAAGCTCCAGGTCCCTAGTTTCTTTCATCGGTCTTTATTTGGCTTGCATTGCTCGCGTTACTACTAATGCAGGGCTTGCATTACTACAGTGGGAGAAAGCATGTGGTATTCAAGTTTGTATGTCTGATTTCTTTTACTTAACACTGTTTTCAAGAAGCATTCATTTTCCCGCAAATGTCTCAAATTTCTCCTTCTTCAATGCCCAGTAGTATTCCATTGTGTATAGATACCCCATTCTCTTTATCCATTTGTCTGTTGACAGACATATGGGCTACTTCTGTGATTTAGCTATTATAAATTGTGCTGCTATGAATATTGGTGTGAATATATCACTGTAATATGATGGTTTTAGCTTTTGGGGGAAGATACCTAGAAGGAGAATAGCTGTTTCAAGTAGAATTTCTACTTTTTAAAAAATCTCCAGACTGACTTTCATAATGAATTGTACTAGTTTACACTCCCACCAACAATGTGAAGGATTCTTTTCTCGCTGCAGATACTGTGCTATTATTTGATTTCTTGAAGAATGACATTCTTTCAGGAATCAGATGAAATCTCAGTGTTGTTTGCTAAGTTGCATTCCTCTCATGGACAGCATTGTTGAGCATGGCTTCATGTGTTTATTACCTTTTGTACTTCCGTAAAGTGTCTGCTCATTTCTCTTGCCCCTTTCTGATATTTTAAAATTGGGGCCAGCTCATTTTGTTTAGTTTTTCATATATTTTAAATACGAGCCTCTGAGGAATACCTGACAGAAAATTTTCCTGTTCTATAAGCCATCTCTGCATTGTGTGTATTGCTTCCTTTGCAGGGCAGAAGATTTTTAAACATTCACGATCAGACGACAGGTCTGTGTTTGAATTAAGCGCTATTTGTAAATGTGTGACCCACGGAGAAGTCACCTGAGAATTTTGTATTATATGACTTCTCCCTCAAACATGTGAGCATTAACAGAAATATCTTAATTGTATCAAAGTGTTTAACAAGCAGGAAGCACGTGGTAAATGGAGGTTTTAGCCTTGCCTTTGATTGTATTTCCCTTGCATTGAAAGTGCCCTTCACTTTTTATCATCATTTTCTTTCCTAATGTAAACTCAGCTTTTTTGAAAATCAAAATCCAAATTAGCAGGACCCGAAGGACAAGATCAGGCCGTATTCTGGGCAGTCATGTACTGTACCGTAATCAGTCTTCCAATAAAATGTCACTTTGATATTCACTCTGTATCAAATTTTAAAATCTTGAGGGTGAATAGAAGCTCATTCAGTTGTTGAGAGCAACGACACTCTTTCTGAGTTCCGGTGGATTATCTCTTGCCTTGCAAGACCTTAGTCAGTAAAATGTCTTGAAGAATTACGTAAGAACAGAGAAAATTTAATATACATTGTTACGAACAATAACAGGACAAGAAAAACTCCTTCAGCACAATTTGCGGCGTAAGTGTAAAGTGTATTCACACACTTTTATTCAGCAAAAGAAAGTAATTTAAATATCTATCAAATGTGATTTACATGAAAATACCACCCTACTTTTTCATTTACGGAGCTGTGCTTGCATCCTTCAGAGCTGCCTTCTTTAAATATACATTTGGAAACAAATTATATTATGATCCAAAATACAAAAAGTAAATACAGTGCGGAAGGGGGGAGCTGGCGGGAGCAAAGTGGCTGCAGGCTCAGTGAAAAAGAAACTAGCTTGTTGTATTTTCACACAGTGAGCTCCCGAGCAGGCTTATTGAAATCTATTTTCCTTTATGAATTATACATGGGTATCATCACTGAGGTACACATCGAGGGCAAAAAATCTTTTTTAAAGACAACTCACTGATAGACTGTCAAATGGGAAAATCCACTCATTTCCTCAAATCTCTGGCTGAGTTTTGATTAATATTTTAAATGATCTTTTGGCAGTGGCTTTGAGTTCCCTCGGACTTTCCAGAAAGAAATATGAGAAACTTGATCCTATTTCTCACATTCAGCGCACCACCAATCTGCATATGGAACTGTGAAAACAATCACTCTGCAGAGTCAGGATCTTGTGGCCCAGGGCCTGCCAGCCTCTCTCCCTTGGCTGGGCCAGCAGGTAAGTTTCTGCAGGTGTTTGCCTGCAGGAGAATCCTGCTAATTAAGGATCGAACTAGGCAGTGGAAACCAATCTGCAGGTATTTTCAGGTAAATCTGTTGAAATGACAAGTCTATGGAATGCTTTCACTGCTGGAGTATCTAGAAAGTTTTCGTCTCTCAATCATACCCATAAGCAGCCAGGTCTCTTATGGAGGGGGTGCAGGGGTGGCAGATACATCCAAATGTCTCTGGGTAAAAGAACGAACAATCGCAATATCAAAAATGAGTTTTTTTCTCATGGCAATAAAGAAAAATAGTAAACAAAGTTCATACTCATTCACTATGTGTGTGTTACCCTTGCTACTAGCGGAGAAGCCAGTATTTTTCCAGAAACGAGCAATGGCAGATGAGCTTCACCTCCTGCCCTCCTGTGTCTGTGTCATCTAATGGCACAAATTCCTCACAGAGCAGCCTCATCCATCATCTAAATTATTTGTTTGCAGAGCACACCAAATATTTTCTGTACTGGGTTAAAGAGACATAGTTTCTGTCTAAAGAGCTTTATCATCTGGTCCAAGATCTCTTCTTTGGAAACATGAGTTTTTATTTTCTTACTCTGTCTTATGGAATCGCACACAAGCGGTACTTTCATCAGTCAGAAAGCAGGCTGTAAGCTGTAGTTCTAGAGAAAACGCCTTTACAAAGTCAGTGTTGTTTTGAGACAGCAGTGTTATCAGAACACATATCTATTATTGTTTCCTACTCTATGTAGGTCATTTTCCTAGAAGAGAAAAATGAACGGCAGAAATTTAGGAATTTCAAATTCATGAAAAAAGGCATGAAATAAGGTTAGAATTGATAATTAAATGTGAACATAGAAAAAATTAGAAATGTGAGTTACAAGCCAAAAGCTTTAGGAAGAATTGCTAATTATGGTTAAAGCACTTTGCATCATTTCTGTCTCTCTCTCTGTCTTTGTCTCGCCATCTGTGTCTCTGTCTCTCTCTCTCTCTGTCTCTCTGTCTCTGTCTCTCTGTGTCTCTCTCCCTGTCTCTCTCCCCCTCTCCCTCTTTTCAGGTGTATTTATTTCCGCCCCCCCCATAGTACCGGGGATCAAACTCAGGACCTTCACACTGATCTATAGCCCCAGCCATTGTTAAATTTGTTCATTTTGAAACAAAATCTCATGAAATTGCTCTGGCTGGGCTTAAACTTCCAGTCCTGGCTCAGCTTCCCTAAGTGGTGCATTTACAGCTGTGCCACCCGGATGTATTATTAAAAGTAAACATGTTCAAATACTTACAACTAATAGAAAATTTTCAGATTCCTCCAGACATTGGTGAATAAATTGACAGCAGGTTTACTTTGATTCATTAGCATGCATTTTATTTAGGCACTCATTTTATTTCATGATTACTTTTTCCAGAACACATAAACTCACTTAGTGAATGACTAGTCCTTAGTTTTAAAATTATGACTGAAAGAAGGTCTCTCATCACTTTATGTGCAGAGAAGTTCACATCTTACATGTCAGACAGAAAAACAAGATGAAATAGAAAGTGGATGGATGGTGATCTACATTTTGTGTTTTGAAGTAAGAATTGTATTTAGACAAGCTGCATGCTGCCTTCACAAATATAAATATCTCAGAAGTTAAAACCAGTGACTTCAGTGTTATGTAACATCCTACCCTTTGTAGGTTCTTTTTTAATTTAACAGTTTTTTCTGTCCCATTTTCAATGACAGACAGTGAAATGATACAGTTTGGGTTGGGTTTTTTTTTTTTTTTAAACATAAATATTAACTCTAGGGCTGAAGAGCCAGACACAACGACTCTAATGATCATTAGCCTGTCTCAATTAGCATGGAGTATGACTTTGCATGAGTGGCCACAACCTACCGGGGTCCTCACTAATAGGAAGCTGAAACCTAGGAGGATGGGAACTAGATGCTGACAGGACTGAGGCAGACATTCAAAGCATT
Organism: Dinomys branickii; assembly: GCA_004027595.1. Classification (NCBI taxonomy): domain Eukaryota; kingdom Metazoa; phylum Chordata; class Mammalia; order Rodentia; family Dinomyidae; genus Dinomys; species Dinomys branickii. The sequence goes on along the minus strand of PVLD010000018.1, from coordinate 118,598 downwards.
AAAAAGAAGAATTCAGAAAAACAGGGAGTCGGAGACCAGAGCACTGTTCCCGCAAGACATGAGGCGCGCAGTTCATAGTGTTGTGAGCACCCCCTTTCTTCTTCAGGGGTCTCACTAAACGAAGACGCTGTCCTTTCCTGGTAGCCATGGGTTCTAACATTCCACTTTCTCTGCGCATGTCTGAACCTCTGGAGACCAGGAGTCAGATCTGAGGTGCGGCTGCAGCAGAGTAACTGCGAGAGAGAAGAGTGAGGACCCTGACGGGGTCAAGAGGACTGAGAAATGAGATGCGCACTGCAGAGATGGCGCTCAGAGCCCGCTGTTTTAGAGGCATTTTCATTTATTCCCAAGAAAATACTGCTAATCTGATTGTGCGGTTTGTAGCTGTCCTTATCCTGTTTTCTGATAAGAGTAGTGTTTATGTTTTTCTTTGCATTTCTGATCCCGATTTGGTTATCTTGAGAGTATAAAGTTTCTTCATATAAATGAAAGTTACTGATGGAAAGCAATAGAGATTTATGGACTTATAACTGTGAAGATATTTCTTTTGCAATTGTAACTCTCACATCTGTAGGATATAGTGCAGCTATACATATCAACCCTCTAATAAATGTGTCAGTGCCTGCACATTTCATATATTTAATGTGTAATTCATGCATTTCTGGAGGCTTCAGGTAAGGAATCTAAAAAGTGGAAGATTTATTCATTACCTGAAAAATTTTACTTGAATAAGTATTCTGAAGAAAAGTTGGAAAGGAAATATTTTCAACAGATACAAACAAGTTTTAACACTACATAAAGGTCTTTAGAAGTGCTCTGAGGGTTTATTTTCCATAATGTGAATGTCTTAGAAAAGTACTCTCTGTGCTATTTTAGTAATGTAGTGAACAGAATTGCTTATAATGTAACATTTTTCCATAAAATTTTAATAATTATCTCATAATAGTTATAGATTTGGCTATACAAGGTTAAAAAGTGTAAGCATGAAGGAAAGAATTATGTCGTGACCCAAACAAACAAGCAGGAGCAGGAGCCAAATTTGGTTCGGTATTCCACCAGGGCCGCCTGGCAACTGGCCCCTTCTGCCATGCGCCTCTGAGTTCCTCCTCCTGATGTCTGCCTTTGTGACGCCACTCGTCACGGTTGTAAAACGGCTACTGCATTTCCCAGATGAAGGCCCATCATCCCTGCAGGACAAAAGAACAAGAACAACTGACTGGAGACATTTCTTTAAAGCAAGCTTAGCTGTTTTTATTTGGGGGGGTTACCTTTCCCTGTACCTCTGTGTGCGCTACATTGGCCCAGGACTGTGTTCATGGGTACCCTCAGCGGCCTGTCTTTAAAAACTCCCCAGTTTCACCATTCTCTTGTTTGAAGGAGAGATGGCTGCAGATAGAGAAATGGTAGTGCTTCTGGTGTGTGGTGTCTTCTAGAGTTGTCTTAGGGTAATGCAAAATACTTCACGTTACTTGTGTATAAAATGTGGTCATTGCTTAATGCATTGGTATGGACAATTCTTTCATGTGGTACATAGTTCCATGAAATGGCAAGTAAAGTTAGTCATTAAATAACAATATTAAACAGAAGGGCTTTGCTACTAATTTTTTCCAGTTCATTTCAACAAACTCTTGAATGACTAAAAATAATTTGAATACTTATTCATTCACACATGACTCATTGAACAAATAGTAATTGAGAATCTGTGATATACTATTGGCCATGTTAGGCACCATGGACATAGTGATGAAAAAGAACAATGGGATTCTCTAGTATGATGGTTCTTGCGACCTAAGCAGATGTTGCACATTTTCAGTAACCATGTAGACAAGTGTCAGGCGCCACCATGTGAACAGGGGGAGGAGTTACAAGGCACCCTGAGGACATTCGCTAGACCTCTTCATTTAGTGGGTGAAATGCGGAGTGCTGGATGACCCTAGATACAAAGACACAGCTGAAATAGAGTTTGCTCTTGAGCAGGTTCTGCTGGACATTGTGTTTGGGATGTGAACACATGAGCAAACAAAACTAAAAAATGCTAATATTTGGTGTTTATGTTTGTCCTAGTGTTTATTATTGTGGCCTTTCTTTCACTAGTTTGCTCCCAAGTCAAATACTGGGAGCTTGTGCAATTTTCTTTGCTAAGTATGCTCTACGGGTCTATGATTATGTTCCTAGATTATGGGTGAGCCTCATATGGTAACCCTAACAGTAGTAAGACAACTTAGAGAAATCTATGATGGGTGCTGCATTTGCTCTACCCTGTCTCGCATGGTTTGTAACTTTCTCTCCTTGTGGCATATTTCTTTCCACTTGTTTTGCTGCTGCTTATTCCATTATCTGCTCTTGGAGTTCCTAACACACCTCGTACGTGTAATGTTACTGGTTTTCACAGAAGTAAATGGACATAACAAAAACACCACAGAAAAATCCTGTGGATGGCTGTAAATGATCTTTATCAAGTAAAATGAGTTAGTCATAAATGTTTTTTGACCGAAGTCAAGGTTTGTCAACTGGAAAGATGCCCCAAACAATGAGTTCTGCCATATCCATGTTCCTGAAAGCCAGTTCTAATTCATTGGTGCTGAGAGAACCCCCTCTCAATGACTCTAAGAGTAAGGCTACAGCCCTTGGCCTCTCAACAGTGAGATATCTGTGTGCTAGGATCTCTTACACCAGGTTTCTGAGAGAACACAAGAGTGTAACTTGCTGACTCTGACTCTTAGGACACATCACCACACACCCCAGAGAGGGCCACGCCTAGACCTGGCCTCCACCTCAGCTGGGAGAGGGAGCCCTAGGAAACAGGAGATACCATCCTGGTGCACAGCATTTTCTTCTGCCTGTGTGACACTTCTGCTTATGCTTACATATAAGAAGAACAGGGCTACATATTCCAAGGATCAGAAACAGCACCTTGTGATTTACAATACTACCCTCAATAATAACTAAAGTTCAATAAATAAATTTTTTAATTATAGCATCAATTTTAAGTAAACTGTTGCTACAGCACATTGTGTAGCTCAATGCAGTTACTCTTATTTATCCTTCACAATCAATCTGTCAGCAGAGAAAGTATTTTTGGTCCTTCATACATATGTGGAAGCTGATGCTAAAGACTTACACTAATATTTCCAGTTTCACAACCCTAAATCCCATAGTTTTTTCAGTTTTAATTTCTTATGTGAATATATACATGGGAGGGAGTGTTTCTAACACATACACAGAATAAGGATGATTTCAAAATACAGATGAGGTCAGAAAAAAGACTGGCATAAAAATAAATCACTCTCAACTTTTCTGGCATAGTGGGAACAATGTACGCATTTGAGCTCAATAAATGTGGTTAAGTTCCAGGTTGATATACTGCTTTTGTGAGTTCAATAAATTATGCCTTAAGATACAGATAGCGTATGTATCATAAAGACTATTAAGTGAGAAAACAGATACAGAGAGTCCTTGTTTAATGACCTATCCACTTTATGACTCTCCAGACTTAGACCTGCTGCTTGAAGTAACAACTCATCTTTAATTATTTTTGTAGCTATCTGTGCATCTTGTCCATAGAGCCTCAGTGTCTTTTGTTTCACAGTCCACCTGGTTTCTACAGGACTGTAATTATTACTGTATAGTGCAGTGCTTAGTTTTATGTTCTCTTGTACATGGCAGTACTGATATAAGGGTTGCACAAATAAAAGCAAAGACATCAAGTTGGAGTTTCCTATGACCATTTCTTTGTTCTGAATATTGTAATGCGCACACTATGTGCAGTTCTTCACTTAGCGACCAATTCATTAAGAACTTAGTCACAGGCCAGGAACTTGGTCATTCATCAAGGAATATCTTTTGTACTTACCATGGTGAGTGTTACCATGCTAGGTACCTGTGTTAATAATCATAAAATTACAAAAGCAGTAGTGGGAAACAGTGGAGGTATGAGCAATGATAATAATAGAATGAGTTGATATCACAAATGGTGGTGAGGTGTTCAGCCCAGTCTGCTGTTTTCATACACTGTTCCATTCTATTTTTTTTTTTTCCGGGACTGGGGATCGAACTCAGGGCCCTAGTGCTCAGCGGCAAGCACTTAGCCCACTGAGCTGTACCTCCAGCCCCCACTGTTCCATTCTAAATACGCTACTTGGTGTTTGGAATTTAGTAACATCTGGCTCAGGCTTCTGCTTCCTTTTTCCTCCATCCCTCTTCTTAACTCCCTGGCCGCCTCTCCATTTCCTAAAAACCTATCTTTTCAATTACTGTTAATAAAGAAAATGATACCCTTAACTCTTCAAGAATAAATGTTTATGGAAAATCATTTACCAAAACAGAAATAATGATGAAAACTGTGAAAATAATTCCCAAGAAACATAGAGCAGATCAGAGAAAGCACATAGTATGAGTGAGGATGGCACAGAACATCAAAGTAGGAAAGTGTCCCTGCTACCTCAAACTAAAAACAAGGTATTTACACAAGAATGGAAGCAAAATTGTTGTGGCTTGTGTCCAGACATCCCCCACACAGCCGCCTGTGGTCATAGCTGGGGCTTTTCAGAGATGGCTGGATCTAGAGTGTGTGACTGCTTCATGGTGCAAAGCTGGGATTAAGGGTGTGTGATTATGAAGATGGTCCACTGAGTGCTTTAGCACTGTCCCACTCCTGCAGCCTCGATGGAGGACACAGGGCCAGAGAGATGCTGCTAATGTCCCTTCTCTATTGCTTTTGTTACCATGTGAGTGCCATGAGCTGTTTCTTCTCTCTGGTGCTTCTCTGCCATATGCCACCTTCCCTTGGAGCCAACTGATTATGGACTGAAACTTCTACAAACTGGGAGCTAAAGAAACCTTTCCCCTTTTAACTTCGGATGTCAGATATTTTATCTCAGCAACAAGAAAATTAGGACAGTTACTTAATCTGGCGCTTCTGATCATCATCCATTCTAGTGCAGGGACATTGCTCACCTTAATCCCGGCATATGACAAACCTCAGTTTGTACCTCAGGTTTTGTTTCAATAGGTATGTAGTCTAAAGGTTAAATTTCTTCAGCAGTGAGTTGGAGAAAAGTCACCTCAGAAATTAAATTAAGTAATTTGTGTGAAATTTAAAGCACTAGCAGGGAAGAATTGCGAGATGAATCTCAGTTAACAACACAAAAATGCTTGCTGAATATTTGTAGATGGGCAATTTTCAGAGAAGGCTGTCCTATGCTTTAGAGAAAAATGGGGAAAAAAAATTATGGTGAGATTAGACCATGACTCCATTCAAGTCATTGAGAGGCACATTTATCACTAATCTGTACAGTCATAATACATATGATATCTTTGGTGCAGAGAACAGGTTCTTCAGAGAACATAAATATTTTAAAAATATAGACTCTAAATCCATGGAGACTACTCTATGAAAGCATGTTATTTAGATCTGAGGGTCAGCTCTCTGCCCAGTACTTTGCTACATTTTGAGGAGCCACACAAATGTGCTCTACCATGTAGAGTGACGTGTACCAGGCCATCTGACCACAAAGCCCAGCATCTAGAATTCCCTCTGATACTCACTGAAGGACAAAATCCAACTGATCTAACACCAGTAAAATAAATGGCTGATCTCTTGCAACCGTTTGTCCCCACTATAGGCTGTACAGGCTCCACAGAACAGAAGCCCAACCTGGAAGCTATAGAATGAACATCCCTTAGGGAGAGCAACAGTGGGAACAAGTCCTTTCTGAGCAGCACCATACATGTGGATCCAGCCCATGGTAGCCACTCAGCCTCCTCATACTGTTCTTTGTCATGTAGCTTCCCTTGGTCAATGCACACTTGTTCACGTGATCAAGTCACCAGCCCATGTTAATATTCTCGGCAAAAAACTGTAGTAGCAACGCCAACTAATGTGATGCTAGTGGTAGTTGAGTGTTTCACGTGAAAGTTGAAATAGTTGACTCTTTTTTGACACAGGTTTATGTAATGGACAAGTCATATCCTAGAACCCCAATAGGGAAATATATTATGCAGCCAGAATGCTAAAAATAAAATTATAATCAATGTAATTAACTATAATTTACTCAACTATTTTTTAGTGTAGACACTGATTAGTCTCAACAGGTTCGTGAGATCTAACCCCATTCCACCCTTTGCTTTCTGTAGGACTAAAAAATAGCTTCCTGTTGTCTTAGCAATACTGTGTGTGTGTGTGTGTGTGTGTGTGTGCGTGTGTGCGCACATGCGTGTGTATGTCTGTGTCTGTGACGGGAAATAAGCAGCATCTAGATCAGAAATCTAACTTATGTGGAAATGTTTGATACAAAATTCATTTGAGCTTTGGCAATGTTAAATTCATCTATTGTGGGCCCACCCACCTTCCTCCCTCATGACCCACTCTCTGAGTCCTTGTCTTGGGGAATGTTTTTTTTCTTGAGTCCTTTTATTTTAATTCTCTTTGATGTACTTTAATCGGTTTAATATCCTTAACTGCTCTTTATCTGTAGATAGTCATTGCATATATTTCCCCTGATGTGATCTATTCCCTGTCTGCCACTTTGATTCCTTTACACAGTCTGGACCAAAACAAGGCTGTGTTCCATGGGGGTGGACAGAGGCAGTTGGTGTTGCTTGGAGAACTAAATGTATATTCACTAAGTACTGATGTAGTACTTTAGAATTTGATATTTTTAAAGAACAGTTTAAAAAAAGAGTTTCTAATTGTTTTTTCCCTTTTAAGTCAAAACTTAGTCTTTTTTATTTTAAACTAATGTAGTACTTTAGAATTTGATATTTTTAAAGAACAGCTAAAAAAAGTTTCTAATTGTTTTTTCCCTTTTAAGTCAAAACTAAGATAGTCTTTTTTATTTTAAACTAACACTAAACAAAAAAAAAAGTAGCCTTAAACTAATATTAAATATACACTCTGAAATGAACATCATTATTCCCACAAATCCAAGGATCATGCTTTTTTTTTAAATTTGATCTATTCAAATAGTACTTACTCTAGCACAATCAAATTTTTGGGCTACCGAGCAAGAGAAAGAAGATACAAGCTAGAATAAATACTCATTCGTGCTCTTCTGAAATGAAGTTGGTATAATTATAGGTACATAACCCTAACATATTGCCTGTATGTAATGTAAGAGAGTGCTTCACTGGCTATGGAGTGACTAATTGCCAAATTATGGGTTTTCAGAACCCCCAAGATGAAGACAGCCTCCCCTGCCTTAAGTTCAGAGAGATTTCCAGTTTTGCTCCTTTCCCCAGTCTCCAGATAGATCCCTAAGGGGCACTGAAATCTCCAGATGGTCTTTGAAGGAAGTTCTTTTTCTGGCCTCACATGGAGTTACTTAGACATCTGGCAGGAATAGGTGTTAAACCACAAATAAAACTTTCTTTGGCTCACAGGGAGAAGGGTAATGATTTCCACTTAACCTCACCAACTGAAAACACAAATGCTGCCTTCCCTGTGTCAATCTTTGTGTCCCAGAACACACCCTAAAGTGCTTTGCCTTTTGTATTTGTTCACTGTTTAACTCTACATACTTCAGGTAAGTCTTTTAGTTTCATATTGTAATTTACACTAATAAGAAATGGGAGTCATTGCTTCATCATGTATCTGGTACAGGACCGCTGAGACAAGTGTTCAGTACTAAAGCTAATTAACATTAACTCTTACCTCTATTTCCATTCTCATGGCAAAATCAAACGGCTCCCTCAGTGGGTGCTCTCTGTTCGCTGTAATCTTTGTACTCTTCTTTGATAACAGAAGCATAAATCTGTAGTTAGGTGGATAGTTGGAGTACAAGTAGTATGCAAGTGTCTCTCAATTTAAAATGAGCTCAAGGGAAGAGTTACAGACTTCTGCATTTAAAGAGAAATTGTTTTGTTGCACACTTAACTCCCCACACAAAGATAGGAAGGGTCCCCTCTCATAAATTCCTTTTCTGATGTCACTGATAATGTTGGAGAAAACAAAGAGTTTTTGAGTTCATAGGACAGGTTTGCTCATCTTAAGACACCCAGTAACACTCCTTTCAATATTTCATCACAGGTGAAGCAGTCTCCTTCCTTGTTTGCTGATGTGCATATTGAATTAGGAAACAATCTTTACTAAATGCTAACACACACCAGCCTCCTCATCTTAATGGAATCCAGTCAGTGCTGAGATAATTAACAACATTCATTGCTCTAAACTAGTGTTTTTGAATTTTTTTTGCCATGCAAATATTTTTCTAGTTATTCCTTCTTGGTTCACCCATTTCCATGTGAGTTAATCCACAAATCATTTGCATTTGCAAAATGCCTCTTCTAGTCATTAAACTGACCCAAGTTCTCAGTAATGAAAGAAGGGAGGAAGGAAGGCAGAAAGAGAGACAGAGACAGAAAGAGACAGAGAGGACAAAGGTCAGGAGAGAAGAAGAGAGGAGAGAAGGAAAGAGAAGGGAGGGAAAGAGAAAGAAAAAAGAGAGGAAGGGGGAGTGAACGACATAAATTCTCACAGTGTAGGGTGAGAACGTGCACACTTACTGCACAGCAAGGCGAAGGTAATCGAGTGCAGCACAGTGAACATGATGCCCAGTGGGCCCACAGGGAGGCAAAGGGAGAAAACACTGTGTGCTGCCAAAAAGAAAGGAGAGGGAACTCGGAAGAGAGGAACCTGATGCTGAACTTCGTGAAGAACGAGTGGCAGAAAAAAAAACAAAAATATAGAGGGCAGAGGGAATCTTGGGAAGAAAAGCATGTCGGTTGAAATAAGCGTATTAAGAGTGGTAGAAAGAAAACTGGTTGGCAGGTGTTTGGTTATTAACTTCTTCCCTTCTTAGGCAGAATGTTGAATTTTTACAAAACATGATGGCCAATATATTTTAGCACTGAATACATTTGACATATATATCTTGCTTCCTAAGAATAGCTTTTTCCTAAGGTTTATAGAATTTTCTGAAATTTTAAAGTAAGCTTGTTTTTTTCCTTCCTTTCTTCTTCTCTTTCTTTTTTCCTTCCTTCCTTCCTTCCTTCCTTCCTTCCTTCCTTCCTTCCTTCCTTCCTTCCTTCCTTCCTTCTTCCCTCCCTTCCTTGCTTCTTTGGTTTCAAATTCACCCTAACCATGGTCTACGATGTGAACATAATTTCACTTCCTCTGTAGTCTGAGTATATTTCCTCTCTCTCCATGAGAAATATGAACTTTTGCTGTTACAAATACAATTTATCAGTTATTTGTAGTTAAACCTCTTAAGGATCACACTCATTTAATGATGATTATCAAGTACAGTGACCATGCACACTAGTTCTTAAACTAAGTGCCTGCTGTGTGCAAACTGCAGAAGGTAAACTGCATGGGAGACAGCCTGGCTGGTCTGCAGAGTAGATGTATACGACAAGTTAAATAAAGATCACAAAAGTAGCTGTTATTGTTTATCAGGTGAGTAGCACAGAAAGTCAGAACTGGGGTTGGAAGAGGTTGATTTCCAAGGCAGAAACCAAAGAAACGCAAGAACAGCTGATCCACTCAGAGCAGTACTGAGATATCTTCACTTTTAAGGAAACAAAGGAACCTTGTGGGAAAGGTCAGAGGACCATGGTTTCTAAACCTTCATCGCCTGCATGGGAATTATGATACTGTCTTTCTTTGTTCTACAAGCATTTCGTGAGCTTTTAATACTGAGAAAGTTATTAGCATGATCAGTCCTAATGCTCCCCAGTGCCGTGCAAATGTAAGGGAATTGGACAAAGCAGCGAGAAGAAATAGTAATTGAAACCGGGGAGAGATTCACTGCTTCTTTGAGAGTGTTGTCCTTCCTCTCCATCCTCACAGTTGAGGTTGATGTATCCACAGAGACAAGCTGAGTACACATTTCTGAGACTCCTAAAGGTCAGAGTCTAAACAAACCACAAGGAGAGAAAGGACCTCCTTCCCTGATTCTCCCCTAGTGACTGTGTAGGCAAGTTTCCATGCTCTAAAGCTAGAGTGACCTTCCTTACCTGGGTGCCCCTTGGTGTCCTTAACCTTTGTGAAGTGCAAGGCTTGCTTATCCCACTAGGACCTAACTGTGGGTCAGCTCTGCTTGTTCCACACCCTTCTACCCTCTGTCTGTTCATTATCAGAAAAAGAAAAATGCACCCCCCACTACTGCTGGGGAGCATCATTCATTTTTTGGCTGAGAAAAATAAAAATATGCTACTACGTAAGAAAATGTAGCCACCATAGTACAGTCTGAGGAAAAGGGTATGAGGTTCCAAGTAAGAGACGTGAGGAGAGCTCCTTGTCCCTTTCACGGCTCCATCCTGAGACCTCTGCCTTTTGTACCTGCCCTGTATTGATATTGCCCTGGCTAGTTTATCTGTCTCTTCATCTTTGAAGTTTCATCCACAAGAAGTTATTTTATCAGTGAACTTAAATTTCAACCTCTAAACATCTTACAGAATCAAATTAAAGTACAGATAATTTTGTTCTGAAAACTGAGTGTCATCTGTAATTGCAATACAGATAGGGGAAAAAACACCCTAATTTTAAGCCCTTTGTTATGAATCCATATCTCCCCTGTGAAATCAGAATGTCAGTCTTGCATCCTGAGGAACCAAATAAAAATAAATGTATCATGCAGTGAGACAGGATATGACACTGACTCAATAAGACACCGGGTGTGTAAAAAAGTCACTGGGAAAGAAAAAAGGATGAAACTAATATTAGCCAACACTTTCTTGTTATTGGTCTTCTTTTTAATATCTAGCAGCTGATTCCTCCTTGTAATGGTTTGGAGTTTTATGAGCAATAACATTTCATAATAACCCTGAATTAGAAACTCACATTCTGTACTTTAAATATTTGCTATTTAATTTGCTTATCTATTCCTTTTTTCCTTTTAATTATGTGCTTAAGTGTATAATTTAACCTGTAACTTTTTTCCAAATAAGACATGTTAAATAAAGTTGTATTGCCTTACTGAATGCCTATTTATAAAAGCACAGAGTGAGTTAAGTTCTTCTCATTGTGTTCTGTATTTTAAGTTGATTAAAAACATTCTCCCTTCACCATTTGTATATTTTTTACAAAGAAGACAAAGTCATAGCCAACACGTTATCTCACATGTATGATTATTTTTGAAAGGGAAAAATTTTAAGAGCTGTTTTATTTGTCAATATACTATATTTCAATGCTGTGAAAGATTCTCTTGGAATTTTCATATGAAAGTGATGTCAATTTTCTTACCCTGCAATTTCTTTATTTATAAATACATAGCTTAGAATTTTCATGTTTTTGTTTTCAATATCTAAGCTTATTAAAGCATAAATGATAAACACAAAGATTTTAGATGATCTGATCAAAGTGGCTTTATTTCATTACAATAGTTGTTATACGAAACCATTCATGATTTTTCAAAGTCAGACAGTAACTATTTTCTAAATGTACCTCCAGAATGATATTTACTTTTTCAGAAACTCTGCCCTTTATGATTGGCCTTTTGTGGCTGTATATGAAAACTTACAAAGTTTAGTAACATTTAAACCTATTTTAGCCCATAGAAACAAGATACAGGTTTATAAAACATACAGTGGCTTATTAGCTTTGATTTGGAAATATATCTAAAATACTCTAAAAAAATAAAAAAAATAAAAAAAATAAAATACTCTAAAAACCAGAGTTTATTTATTCTCAATAAATTTTTTGTATACTTCTGTAATTTTTATACAAACCTAGTAGATATTTTCACAGCTAAGAAGAAACAAACACTTTGAGGATTCCCAAACTCCAAAATGAATTGGTACAATACTTAATTTTTATGAAACTTTGTTATAAAAAAATGGTAGCTCAAGATATGAAATGCAAGTACGAAGCAGAGGCACATTCTTGGCTAAATGTACAAGTGTGAAACATAGGTACCAATCACAGAACACGTAAGCATGAAGCATTATTTTTTAATAAAGAACTGACAGTACCTCTTAGAATTGACCCCAAATTACAAACCTCAAGTTACGTACATGCATTTCCTGTTGGAAGAATAGTGAAAGTTGTATGACAAACACAATCGCAAATGTTATAATAACAAAGAGAATTAAGCCCTACCGAGGACACAGTTCGAAGATGTTAGTTGCAACCTTTCTTAACTCTCACGCTAGATGGAAGAAACAAATTTTCTTTCTGTTGAATGAAAAGTGCTATAATATATCTGTTTTAAATTTTAAAAGTTAATTAAAAACATTTCCCCAAAGTAATTTCCTTCCTAATATGGAAAGAAAAATTAAGATTAGAAACAGCTCATGGAATGGTAAACTATTGTTTTAGTTAACAGCTTGACTTAACATTAAAAAAAACCCTTAATCCTGAAAAACATTGCGTGGATTTTGCACTGGGAGGAAGTTATTTTGAGGATTCTAGGTAATGGAGCCAGTCTGTGTTTTACAAGCACAATTATCACAAAAATACTAGTTGAAGGAGATTTTTTAAATCTGAAGGAAAATTGTTTATAAAAGATGACATTTTTTTATGCAAATAGGCTTTATGAAGGGGAAAACAACTGAATGGTTGTATATTTTAAAAACAGAACAACAAACCTTTCACCATAATCCATTCTTTTTCAGATTCACTGATCTCGGGAAAATACAATTTTAACTGATACATACTATATATATTAAACTAAAAAAAGAACAAAATAATATTTTATTGACTTTGTCAAAATTAATTGGGATATAAATTCAAGCCTCAATTTTACACAAAATATTTTATATAACTGTACAATGTTTTATAATACCAACATAAGATCTTGATGTATGGATATCAATAATAAAGCACAGGATTTTAGACAAATACAGTGTGCTTTATAGCTCAGCAGTGTTGAAGGCTATACAAAACCAATAGCCTTGAAAGATAAACTCCTAGATAAAACCACTTTCTCAAGTCTGAAACAAAATCCAAACAGTGGAGATAAGAAGAAAACTACCCCCAGATTTGGTTTATGTATAGATTAATTCACCCAAGGGAAGCAAAGAAAGAGTATCATACAGATATGCAGATTCATTTCACAGGAAAAAAAAAATCAAGAGGAATATGGTCCTTCTTAATTTAACGAAGAAGCTGTTACCACAATTCCCATAGGTAGATTAAAGTTCTTCCCACAAATAACACTCTAGAAATTCTCCTGCAGTAAAACAAAGAAAACCTGAAAATACTGCTTCCTGGATGCCAAACACCCACTACACAGGAAGCCATAGACCTGAGTAAATCTAAATCCACATTTAGAGCATGTGAAATAGGCCATCAACACTCAGGGGTAAGTAATGATATGTAAGTGTAAAAACTGTATCCCAAAAGAAACTGCAGCCTTGATGCACGCTTATGTGCTTTATTTTCATTGCTCCTGATGTCCTTTCTACCCAAATTATTCCACAGATAAATGCAGAGACCTTGTAACTCTTTGCAGTATTCAGCTACTGCAGATTTTATTTACTATATTTGAAAGTTGTATGTTTTCCTTCTCTAGAATCATTGACTTGGGAGTATAAAGGAGATTGTGGTACTCTGGAGCATGTATAGGGGTCAGACTAACTGGATACTGAAAACCCATTGTAGAAAAATATCTTTGCAGAGGACTTCATTGCAGGCCAAAGTGTTCAATTCCATTTTCAAACAGACCATAGACTAGAAAGGAAAGTCCATATGTACACATGCTTTGGTGACTACAGTTCTCTCTCTTCCATCCTCCAGTAGAAGGGGAAGAAGACATGAGTTCCACTTCCACACTAAGGGCAAACTACCTGGGCTACTCTGGACAAATCACTCCAGAGCCTGAGAGATTTTCAATTTGAAATGATGGAATTATGCTAAATTTTCTCTGAATTACTAAGGTTCTAATTGGTATTTTCGAGCTGAGTTCTTCCATCAAAATTAATTTCAGTGCCTTTTCTGTATTTATTTCAGTGCCAGTGTTGCCATCTTAGCACCGTTGTACTTTGTTTAACGTAATTATCTCAAATTAAAAGTTCCTATAGTGATTAGTTGTATAACTTCCCCTCTTCCCCTCTCATCTGTCTGCTCATACATGATTGTTTTTGCAATCACCAGCAAGAGTGACTTTTGTTGATACTGAAAACCATTTTATGAGCTAGTGAATTAAAGGCTTGAGTACTAAAGCCATGTCAACTCTTGAGGCTTGAGTACTGAATCAAAGGGACTAAATGTTCCCTACAGTTGATCTTTTGATAGGGCAGTTGAGTTGTTGCTAGAAAAGAAGAACCAGAAATTTGGGGACTTTAAGAGTCAAAGACCTTGAATGAATCTTGACTCCGTTGAAGATCCAGGAAGCAGTAACTGGCTCTTGTGCACTTAAACAAATGAATTAAAATAACAGGAGAATGATGAGAAGGAAAAACCACCTAGAAGGACACGGAAGGTTCAGCCTTGATTTTGCCACTAATGTGTTTTCAGAAGTTTGTACTAGAACGTCTTTAATGTCTGCCCTAAACCTAATACGTTCTGGTGATCAGTAAATACACTGATGAAGAAAGAACTGTAACATAAAGTTCTAGTTATCTTACTGTATAGGAGCACACTTTCTGAGAATGGTCCCTTAGCTAAATGCCAGCTGTTTTAAAATTATGTTTCAGTCTCTGTTTGATTTTGAATTCTTTTTCTATTATTTTTAATTGAGATCATCCTTAAGTTTGAATATTACTTTAAAATGAAAATATTGAGCTTCTATGTTTGAGAATTAAGTACTTTAAAGATAAAAAAGGAAATTATACATAATAGGAGTTTGGGAGGAAAAGAATCAAGCACATCCTTAGAAGAACAAAAAGTTTAAAAATCAAATGTGGTTATAAGGATAGAGTAAATGTGATATATCATGAGCATGCATGTGCTATTTAGCTTATTTTAGACTGAGCTGAGCATTTTAGAAACAGTTCAATAAACACTATCTAGCAAAATGGGCACATTTCTTATTGATTTGTTGAAAGTGATCATAGGATAGTGAAAGTTTGGGAGATAAAACCAGTAGGACTACTAAGAAACTGGCCTTCTATTCCCACTAGTGGTTGGTAAAGTTGTACTTGATTGCTTTGGTGATATTTCTCAGTGTGAAAATTAAACTGTATGTGATTTTGAAGTTAATAAAAGAGAATTGCAGTAGGGATAACTCGAAGACTCACATCCCATCATTAGCCAAAAGTTTGCGTTTTGGTTTTATTTGTAGCAGCTGGATCATGTTAATCAGAAACTTTGTGTTCCCGCTTGCAGTTCAATCATTTCTCCTCCTACAACTCAGAAGAAAGAGAAAGAAAGGAAAAGACCACGCCGAGAAGAATGCTCCTGATTCTCTGCGCTGCTTTGGCAAAAACGCACCCAATGCACCAGGAGCAATAAAACATAGTGCACTTTGCATTTGCTTTAATAGATTATAAATATAAAAGCGAGAAGGCTGGGGGGAAATGAGGCATGGCAGTGTGCGTGCTGAGGTCCAAGCAGGCTGGCGCCACCGAACTGAGGCCCCTGGAGGGACGACCTGTATAGCGCTGGATGTGGAAAGCTTGTGACTCATACTTATAACTTGTCTCACGCCACTGAAACCTCCGAAGAGTGTTTGTCAAAGAAGGGAGAGGGAAAACCGCCGTGGTAAGGCTGGGTGGCGGTCACGCACATCTTACCTCTCACCCGACAGTGACCTTGCTATGTTTTCATGTTTATCTAAAAAGATAAAAGGTACGATTGCTCAGGAATGAAAACATGGGTAACATTCAAGCAGAGGAAAGCAGAAACAGCAGTTTAGGACTACGGGGGAAATGTAAACCAGCCCCGAGAAACACTGGACACTGCCTCGCTCTCTAAGGAGGTCATGGTTGTGCTCTATTGAAACAAATAGGAGCAGCTCAGCAGACGGTTTTGATAATGGGGACCAAAGCGTTCCGAGGCGCATGCTTTGCTGTCAGAATTTGTAAGATCCTAAAACGAACAGCACGGTTCTGCCCGCGACAAATGGCTTCAGATTTTCTGAGCTGCAGACTGTTACTAGGTTCAGGGATTTAGGCAGCAAACTAGTAAAGACGCAAAAATTTGATTAGGTTAAATGTATGTAATGTTGTTCTATGCACCAAATGGAATTATGTAAGGCTCTAGAAAAATGTAATGGGGGGAAGTGCAGGGGGATTTTTGTACAGAGGTTAAAAGTAGGAAGCTAAAAGAAACAGCATTTGCTAAGAGAAACTATGATGAAGCTACCTTTGAACCCAGATTCTGTGTTTGCCACTTGACGTTTGAAGTTTAGTTACTCAACCAAAATTCATTGTGATTTTAATTTCCTTAAGCGACACAATATGACAAAAGATCAGGTTGCTAAAAGAGCTTATGGGAATATTTTACTATCATGGGAATACACTGCAGTTCATGCAAATTTTCTTCAATAATAGCTTTTCCACCGATGGACAAAAACAACAGCAACAACAAAGAGTAGTTAAATAAAATAAGATCAATTTTTCATTTAACTCCAAGTAAATCATTACTTTCTTTGGGGATGCACTACCTTTTCCCTCTGTCGGTTCCATTTCCCATCATGCCCTTGACCTTGGAGGTCAGCTGTCATTGGAAGATGAAGCTCTGAATAAACAGAGAAGACCCTGTGGTGTCTCTTATCTCTGCATTTTGCCTCAAATCTCCGGGCGGAGCTTTAAATTATTCATCCCCTAGTGCTCTCTCGGAGTTACACATCTCCATCATCCGCTCCCCTCCCACCTCCCCGCTTGTGAGTGAAGGCGGTATCCTTGGGAACCTTATCAGAGATCGCAGATTCAGGCTCCAGAAATGAAATAAAAGAGGAAATTGGCTGTATTAGCATAAGAGGAGTCAGCCTGGAGTTGAATACACACATCACCCAGGAGCATACCAGCTTCTCTTATCAGCAGCGTTTGATCGCTACTTTCATATATATATATATATATATATATATATATATATATATATACACACATTCTTTAATTCCATCCAGCCCACTTCTTTGTTCCAACTCAGATGAGGGAAGATGTGAAATAAGCACGGATGGCATAAAGTCCTGAACAGTTTCCAACACTTCCAACCTTTCCTAGGCTCGAGAGAAAACAGCGTTTTTAAAAATGCTCATTTTAAGCCAGCTTTTATCGCCTAACCCTCCCTTCCCAGCCCGGGAAAAGGGCCGGCGCTGCTGTTTGAAGAGGAGGTAACAGTGAGTAGTTAGCTCCGTCTGAGACTACAGTGTCGTTCCGGAGCGTAGCTGGAGACACAGTTTAAACGCTCTAGTTTGTTTTCCATGTTGGTGGAAGCACAGGTAGCAAAGGGTGATTCATTTTTTTTTCTGAAAGGATTTTTATTCATTTTATCTTTTAAAATGTTTCCTTAGGTAGCGTTTTTAGAATATACCCTGAGGAAGAATGTCGCCATGATTATTTTATCTATAAAAGTAATTATTAGAAGTTGAAATTTCAAAGATACATTTCATTAAAATGCTTTGTACACATGAAAATACATTGTGACAACTAAAAACACAAAGCTCTTTTAAAGTTATTTTTCTAAATTTTTCACATAACACAAAAATCGGTACAAAATCAGGTCACTTTTATTTCATGTTTAATATGTTCTGCCCCCAAATTCACTGAATGTTACCTCTTGTTTTCTCCAAAAGAGTAAGTATGAGCAAACAAAATACATGACACGGGTAAACTGGCCCGTGCGCTAACCCTTTCTCACACTTCAGTGTCTCTAGTATTTTATGCTGTTTATTGCTCCAGTCAGAGAGCAGAGCCGATATTCTGGGCTTGACATTGTGTAATGTTTCTTATTTGTGGTATGTTTTCAGGTTTTGCTATTTCATTTTCTTTTGCTGAAAAGAGTAAAATTGACACCGGTTCAAGCCTGGGCTGATATTTATGTAACAACGGACAGATTCCAGTTCAGTTGCAAACATGCCTTTCATTGACGGCTATGGCAAATTTGTAGAGTAACTCTATTTTCTTGTACAGGCACCAGAAGTTTTTAAGAAAGAACCAGATTTTATGTTGTTTTCATAATTTACAGAAAATTACTTAGTAAAAGATAAAGACAAGGCTCCAGTTCATTCTCCCACTAAGCACTCTATTGTACAATTTTATTCTTTTATGGGAAATCAGAAAAGCAATCACCTTCATTCCCAAATTATGTCAGAAACCATGGAGAAACATAAAGATTAGGAAGATTTATAGATATTTATAGATAAAATGATTTATAGATATTTATTGATAAAGTAAAGCAGAATTAAGAATGAGGACCAAAGTTCCAATCATTTTTCTTTCTGAGGAAGATTCCTAAAACAGAGAAAATAGGATAGGTAATTTCAATTCTGACACAGAAAAAACATATCACTTGAAATGACATGTAATATTTTCATTATACTCATAATAGCATTTTGATTGTTAGGTAAAAAAATTAAGTTATGGTAACAGTGTAAAAGCTTCACTAATCCAGGCTCTAAAAATATATTAGAAATGTATTTTCAACATGTGTTGAAACAATGAAATAGATAAAATTCTATGAATTATTTTCTCTTAGTCAACAAATCCACAAATGCTTACTCCCTGCTTGTAATGTACAAACATACTGTCAGATTGGAATAAGTAAATGAATACAGTGGCAGCAAAATTTTAAGCAAGTCATTTTACCTACACGTGGCTTCCAAGTGTAATCAAAATATGCTGTGAAAATTTAAATATTTTCAAAATCGTTACTGTGAAAGATACATTACCACTGATTTCCCTCAAACACCCACCTTGCTTTGAACACACCCACCCCAAACCATTCTTCTCACTTTCTGAAGCAATTCTGGAGGTCCTCTCTTGGGCATTTTTATAAAATGTATTTAGAAACAGTAATGCTACTGCTCAGCATCATCCAATGCAAAGGTAGTTTTTAAAAACCATTATCATGTACCCTTAAAAACGTTACCGTGTGCGCTTAAACACATTACCATTTACCCTTCAAAACGCTACCGTGAACCCTTAAAAACATTACTGTGAATCCTAAAAACGTTACCATGTACCCTAAAAATGCTACCTTGTACCCTTAAAAATGTTACCCTGTACCCTTAAAAACATTATCGTGTACCCTTAAACACATTACCGTGAACCCTTAAAAACGTTACCATGAACCCTCACCCACTTTGCTCACCACGTCTGGCACTCTGAGACTTCTAGTTTTTCATCAAAAGCAAAATGACTGCGAAAGGTAAATGTTTTAAACTGACCCAGGACACCCAGTTTTTGAGGAGGACTTCCAAGGCTTCTTTGAAAGTGGTGAGAATGGTGGGATAAACTGTGTCCAAAGTGAGGGGCTTTAATGGCAATTTCCTATGTACTGTAATTTTCCAAAAATTTTAACATTCACTCTTTTAACCATACTTAAAATTCTCAGAACTTCAACAGTATAGTATGAAAGGACTTCAATGGAAATATAAAATCAAACATGGCGATACTCCTCCAACCTGGTTTTCACAACCAACTGATTTCTATATTCTATTTCTATTTATCTGCGTACATTATAGTTTTAATCTTCACCACCACTGTATGCTCTGAGATATAAATGGTTTGTCTTTCAACATCTGACCAGCAACATTTAATTGATAATGAACAGTTATACTATGCAAGATATTATACCAGTCCTCTTTTAAGTATTCGTAGTTCTAAAAGTCATGTATGAGATAAGAATCAGTACGTTGCTCATTTCACAGGTGGAGAAACTGAACTTCACAATGCAACTTTAAAAATTACTTAAAAGAAAGATTTACATCTATAAAATATATATACGTAGCATATATAGAATGCACATAAAAACTTTTGAAAATATTTTAATAAAGTGTGCATTAAAAATTTAGTATTTGTCAATGAAAACATGATAAGATAAATCGATTCAGTGTGTTTACATCTCTAAACATTTGCTTCCGTGTAGACTATTAATTACCATTTCAGATAAAAGGGGGCCTTTTCCATTGAGATAAAATGATCATAGATATTTATTTATTTCACATTTGTGTATTGTGTTTGTGTGAATACATACCCTGTCTTTGCATTTACTTCTCACCATAATATGTAGTGCTGCGTACAAAAGGCTTCCTCAGTGGTCAACCAGTTGGCTCTCAGGACTGCGTCTTGCTACAAAGCTGTTCAGTTCACTAACTTGCTACTCAGAGGAACTTTGTGATTGAAACACTTAAATATCTTTTTCCATTTTGAGAAGTACGTACTGTTCCATTGACAGTTTCAGCCAATCCATTTTCTCTGCTTCTTTCCTCAAATTTTTGGTTATTTATCATCAGGTTTCCTGGAGGCAGAGAACACCTATCTCTCATTTCTCATATTGTGTATTTAGAGTCTACTCTACATTGTAATTTCCTTCCATTTATTTTTCAAATCTACATGTGCAATTGTTAAAGCAATTTACATTTAAATTTTATGAGCTTTTTTAAAAGTGGAATCCCATCCTCTCTTTGCTTTTTCACATATATGTTTGTGCATATGTGTGCATTTTCTTATATTCCTCCAAGGATTCTACTTAAAATTTTTTAGTTACCTTCCACGTCTACCTAATTGCTTTATTCCTTTTCCTCATCACAATGGGACCTCTAAAACTGGTCAATATATATAAAGCTGTCAAATCTGCTACCTCTAAACAACTCATTCATGAGTCATGAGGACTGGTTTCATTATCTAATCCCAGTAAGCAAAGTGATGCTTCCTCAAGTAACATTTTCAGTGTCTCTTTTGAGTTACTGCATTTCTGAAATATTTTCCCACTGCTATTACTTTGTTGTCTTGTTTCTCAAATGCAAATAAAAGGATCAAGGTCTCAAAATTTTAAAATTAAATTTAAAAATGACTATGTAATATTAATCTCTGGAATAACACAAAAAAGGTACAGAACTAGATTTAAGTTTGTTACAGAAGTCCACACTAACCACACTGGGGCACTAGCTCCATGAGTGTGCTACTTGTGCACAAAGAGGTTTAACAGGTACAAGTAAAATCTGAGGGAACTATAAACATTTATTTATTGAGACATTACATTCCATAAGCCTATTTAATAAATGTAACTTTCTGATAATCTGTTAAATAATTATACACCTTTTAATTTAAACTATCATGTTCAAAGAAACAACACTTGCTTCTCTAGTAATTAGTTTAATTGAAGTTTCTTAGGAAAAAAGAAATTCAGAGAATTTCCAGTACAAAACATTGCTTGCTTTTATTGAAAAATTCAAGGAACAGAAGAACTTCAGAGAATTTTTTTTTTCAAAGAACTTCTGAAAGTTATCTTTTGAAACAAACACTTTCATGGGTGTGAAAATCACCTTACCAGGAGGTTTGTTCTGTTTTGGGGGAAGAAATGTTAACGACTTTTGTTCTTTTGTTCAGTATTAAGCATCTATGTTTCAAGAGGAGTGATCCTGCAGTTACTAATGTTATGCTGGCTAGTATGCATATTAGGGACCACAAATTCACAATGGCTAATTTTGCACACTTCTCTAAGGGGTAAACAGAGGTTTGGGATGATGGATATCATCCTTTTGAGATTTCCCATTAAATCTTTAGGGATGGGCCATCCTCTCCCACCCACTGAGTCTAAACTCAGACCACTAAGATTAAAAAACACTCCAGGGCAAGACCCTCCGTAGCATGGGACCATCTCCGCCCTGAGACCCTGACCTCCCAGCCTCACTTTATGCATCACTACATTTGCCTGTGTCTTATTTCCTCCCTTCACCACACCCCTCGTACAGGCCGCTGCGGATGTTGGACCAGTCCCAGATACGTGGTTTCTGAACAGGGACATTCTAATTAGGCTGAGCGCAAAGATTCACCTGAGTGGAAAGAAGGGGACGTGACTCTGTAGGGCAAATGTGGGGACATCCAAATAAAGTGGAAGGTGAATCACTTGGCTTCACAGAAAGTTTTCTGTAGCTGGGAAAACGGGACAGAACCAATCTAAAGAGCAGTGGAATTATATCTAGCTTTTGCTTAAGCTACTTAAACAAGTGGGAACTCAAGTTAGTACTGACGCCTTGACTAAAATGGTGCTTAAAATTCTTAAATTCAATCCTTGGTTTCCACAGGTGGGAACCTTAGGCTTAGAAGACTGGGAAGGTATTAGTGAAAGTTTAAAAAGAGCTCATGGCCAGGGTGAAAAAGTGTCATCCAGAGCATTCTCCTCTTGGGGTTTAGTAAGGTTTGTTTTAGAACCCTTCAACCTCACACCATTTAAGGGCCAGTACTACAGCGAGTGGGGAGGATGGTTGCAGAAAAGGGAAATCAGATGGAAAAGAGCACCAAAAATTATAACAGGAAGAAGGGGTGATACATGGGAAGTAAAGTCTCCAGGTGCTCCCCTATAACTGGGTAAAAACTAATGGTAGATGTGGCAGGTGGGGAAATCCCAGGGCTGGCACCTCGTGGTCGTACAGGTCTGAACCACCTGTGCCTCCATGTCTAGCTACCAGGTGGCAGCTGGAGAGGCAGCCATGCAGGGAGGGATTCTTGGGCCTCACGGTTCTCCGGTGATCTACAGACCTGACTCAGACAATCAGAATTAGCTGCGGGCAGAACATGAAGTTTTGGACTTGAAATTGTTAAGGGTATTGAAACAGAATGTGATGAATAACAGGAGCGCAAGGGCCACCTTCCTTGGGGTTTTAGATGCTACCATGGAGACTTGTCAGTTAGCATCCAGCAGCATGAGACATTTTGCCTGCTTCTCTCTGTCTGCTAAACAGCACTAACATTTTAATGTTCAATATCAAGAGGAAGCTAAGGGTCAGGCCTACAGAAATAGATAGCATGACAGAGCTAATATAACCTGCAGAAATATTACTGGCAACGGGACAGTTTGCAGATGTAACCTGACAGTGGTGGCATACCAATGAGACTTTTGAGCAAATGGGATGCATAATGAAAAGAGCCTGGCTTACTCTGTCTGAGGACAAAGTTCTGTTCAGTCTTTTCTTAATATCTTACAAGAGCCTAGAGAATTTACACACAATTCGTGGCCCGACTACAAGAAGCCATACACAGACAAATTCCTCATGCTCAAGCAGGTGACATACTAGTTAATCAACTCATTTATGACAGTGTCACCTAAGACTGTAAAGGTAGTTTGGCCATCATACAAGCTATGCTGGATTTTACCAAACAAGGTAAAAATAACCATGCTAAAAATGTTACATGTTTTAATAGTGGTAAAATGGGAGATCTTCACTGACGTTCAAAAGCCAAGGTAATGTTTATACTAACTCCAGTCTGGGAAGTAATGAGGTTGAACCACGTCTTTATCCATGATGTGAAGTGCTTAATCACTGGGCTCGACATTGTCAGTCTAAATGTCACAGAGATGGAGCTTCTCTGCCAGGAGAAAAGTTTCTACAATCTTGTCTCAGTAGTGGCCCACTTCCTGACCCACAGCTTCTGTGTCAGAGATGGGATTCAGGTCCCCCCAACAAGTTTTATGAAGTAAGCCTCCCTTAACATATCATGGGCCTGATGGTCAAATCAGTTCATTCCTTCCCTTCATAGCCTCTATTTCAGTAAACTTACTTACTGAGATTTATTAAAAGAATGGAAAATGAAACTATTACTGAATCTGCCTCCTTAAGGATAGAGCATTCTCCTCTTGGGGTTTAGTAAGGTTTGTTTTAGCACCCTTCAACCCCACACCATTTGCAAGGTAAAGGACTGGGAAAAATAATGAAGGAAACCCCAGACCCTAGATGTTAAAATTAAGTTAGATCACCCTGGAACATATCAAAAGCCTGATTTTAGAGGAAATCATTAAGGCTTCTCTTCCCAAAACAGCTTTGTCCTTACAATGGAACAGTAAAATTCTTGTTTGGGTGGTTCAATGGCTCCTCGAAAAGGAGAGGCTTGTTTATCTATGTGAGTTAACACAGGAACAAATTAAACTGTTTCAAGTGAGGCGGTCAGTTAGTCCTTGGAACATGACTGTTCATTATTCAAAAAATCTCAAACAGAGGTTATTATAGGATTCAAGAGCAATTAATGCTTTTTGCAGCCCATAGTGCCTTTGCAGCTAGGGTTTCCATCCCCTGCTGCTGTGCCTAGGGAGTGGTTCTGATTGTTCAGATCTCAAGGACTGCTTCTTTGTCAATGAATTTGATACCAGCCCGAGCCATGCCTATACACATGGAAGGTAAAACAATTGTTAATTGTGCTTCTCATTTTACTTACCTCCTCTGTGTGTGGAAGTTGTTTCCATATAGTGTAATTATTGTTACACTGCTTCCTCTCAGACCTGGTTGTTCCATACCCCTGAAAACCTTGTTATGTTATCCGTGGGGGTCCTCATTTTATGTAATTACTGGGAAAAAATCATTTCATAATTAAATTGTGATTAGGGTTTTTTCAATAGCTAGTGTCTTGCCATGTAGGCTGGCCACTAGTCTCAGAGATTATCTCTTTCTATACCCAAATCTGGACTGCTTACCCCCTACACACAGGTAAAATTAACTTTAATAGTCCATCCCATTAGAGGCAAGTCTTACCTGTGGCCATCAGAACAGCAGCATGTAGCCTATGTACCTGGAAATTCCAATTAGACACACCATCAGCCGAGAGCCCATACTAATAACAGTCATTGCTTTCACAAGTGTAAAAGGTTTTATTTCTTCTGATTCTTATTACAAGGGACCTCTGTTAATTGACCTACAAAAAAGTTTTACTAGTTTATTTATAGTTACAAACTTAAAAACCATAAAATAATTATACTTTAAATTGGCCAAATATATTTGAGTGCATTCTGATTTCATAAACAAATTATCTTCTGTATCTGTACATAACTATTTTCTTTGGGCTCCAAATTTTTTTTCTTTTTTTTGCATTTTTTTGGCTTTTTGATGCATTTGTCTGTAAATTAAGTTTATAGATAAATGTCATCTAAATTAAAAATATGCTTCCATCCAAATTGCCAACTGATCAAAATGAGGTCAAAATTTGTTTTATAAATATAATGCATATTGTTGTTTATGTTTTATGACTCAAAAATCTCTGATTGATCAAAACTATGTTAAGTGTTAAGTGTTATCAAAATTATGTGTTAAGTGTTATCTGATTTTCATAGGTGGTGAGAAATGTGTACAGGTAACTAAGTGAAGATCTTTTAGATTTGGAAGAACTATTGAGCAGGAATCTAACTGATGAATAAGGAAGCAGCTGCCTGCCAAAATTTCTCTAGCCCTTGTTCCTTAATAGGGAGCCCCAACAATCTCGAGAACCTTATGGGGTACACCCCAATAAATGCTGTTCCAAATATATTATTATGCTATGGTTACACTAGTCACCCTCAAAATGTTAAGTTTTCTAGGCATAATATAATTAGGCTTTCTTACAAAAGGTACAAACCTGTTAACAAAAGTTTCACCTGGGTACAATAATTCATTCTTGCTTATCTCCTGGTGTATTAAATGTATTCACCCCTTTCAAATGTACAGTTTTGTAAAATTTACAACTGGGATTGCTTATAGTTACGGACATTTTCTTTCAGATCTAGACATATGCCTTTCTCATGTGCCCCAGTTACTTCTGATAGGAGGTTCAGGTTAAGCCAACATGAAGTCACAAGTCAAATGATAATTTTTAACAAAAATTTATGTGATGTGTATGCCATATATATACAATTATACTTAGAGATGCTTAGACATTATGCAGTCAAGAGAATGTCACAAGTTATTCAGTGGCACCCTATTAAATGATAACAAATTAGGCAAGAGTTTATTTGTGTCTTTTAACGTTTTATGATCAGATAGAAATGTTTGACTAAACAGGCTACTCTATCTTACAAGACATTTAAATGTGTTTCAAAGAAAGTAGCATGATTATTATGCCAAAATACTATGTAGAGCTTTTGATTTCAATGTTTCTCTGTAAAACTGTATAAGTGTTGTGTGCTAATGCCACAGGGATTCAACTACAGCACCAATGGTTGGCAAGAAATAATAGATTTCTGGCTACACTTTACATTTCAAAATGTTTGATATTTCAGATAAAATTATAAAATTATGCTCACTGTTCCCACTACAATGCTATTGTCACTGATCTTCTCTTTAGGTGTTCTATGACTGAGGTTCTGAGATCAAATCTAGTAAGGTAACTGGGCTTATGCTTTGGCACCTGGCCCTCCAAGGTCAACAAAAACCCCGGACATGAGGCAACTTTTCTGCAAAGTCCTACAACTCTGATGATCCACACTACCTCCAGGCCAAGGAGATTGCTGGGTCTGAGGGGATGGGAGTACAGCAAACAGTGTGCCAAGGGCAGGTCACTAGAAGGAAAAAATCCTCCCATACGTTCTTTGGTATTGGGAATCGAACCCAGGACCTTGCGCTTGCCAGGATGGTGCTTATGCCACTGAGATATATTCTCAGCCCTCCAATGCTTTCATAGAAAGAAACTGATCATGCAAAGGCCATGATTCATCCTGATGGCTGACAGTGACAGAGGATCTGAGAGGCTCTGTGCATGGTTTCGAGAAAAATCCTGAGGAGACTTAATTGACTTTTATACATAGTGAGAGGTTAATTTTAATTAACACAGGTCTCACTTTAACTTGGTCTTAAACACTGAGCAGAAAAGTATGGCCAAAAGATGCATAAAAACAATGCCATAGTGTTCAGCTAGATATAAAAGAGGCACCAGTTGTGACCCCTTCTAACAATTTCCAGCTATATCAGTAGCTGAGCATTGTTATGGGTGATTAAAAGAAAAAAAACTACAGTAAAATATGCTTTGATTACATATGCTCTAATTTCTCAGAAAATGTGT
Source organism: Dinomys branickii (assembly GCA_004027595.1). NCBI lineage: Eukaryota > Metazoa > Chordata > Mammalia > Rodentia > Dinomyidae > Dinomys > Dinomys branickii. Next base: position 91,814 of record PVLD010000018.1, on the reverse strand, counting down.
TTTTTCCTGCCTAGAAGCTGCCAAACTCCAAGTGATTATGCAGATGGAATCAATGATAAATATGATAGACTCTTTTTACTGGGACCCACAAGATCAACCTTTCACAGAGAGAGAGAGAAAGTTTATAACTGCCGAACCACAGCATGATGTCTATCTGATATCCATTTCTTTAGCTCCATGGAGAAGGCTCCTGACTGCAGTCACCCCTACACTGACCCTTCCCATCTCAATGCAGTTAGATGAGAGCAATGCTACAGTTAGGGATCCTTCTTCAGAGAGAAATGTTACAGATCGCTAGTTATTTAGAAATATTGTAGGTGGTCAGACAGGACTTGGCCTTGGGAAGGACAATGCAGAAGAAAACTGGTTGGTGTTGAAATTACGAAAAAAAAATGGAGAATATTAAGAATACGTGCATAATTAGATCTTGCTGTCTATTTTTACCTTAAATTTTTAAAACTTGGTTCAGAAAGTAAATACAGTCCATCACAACATCACTAGCTAAAGGACAAATCTGACAGCACTCCTAGGGCTCAGGTCCTATAGAAGGATGTAAACAGGACAGTGGGGCAGCCCAGTGCAGTTAATAGCAAGGATTGAGGGTACACTTGGGTTGACAGGCGGTGGAACATTATGGCTGTCCTCCCAGAACGTGTGATCATGGAAAGAGGAACATCCCAGCACCACGGTGGCACTTGTTCCCATCCAGTCTCCCAGTGCAAACATGCTTGAGGATGACCCTAGAGAAAGGCCTGTTGTCACAAATACTGAGAGGCACACAGGCTACAAAGCTCATGACATGGGGACAGCTGAAAAAGGCAAAGCAGGAGACTTACAGGAGAATTTGTGGGCCAGGACCTCCCACAACTTCCGGAGTGAATGTTCGTTGCTGTGATGGCTCTTAGATCCTGTACGCTGTTTCAACTGCTGCAATTACAAAAACAAAAAGGGAGATATGCTGGGGACCACAAATACACAATGGCTAACTTCGTGTACTTCTGTAAGAGATACATGGAGGCTTGGGATTATCATTATCTCCCTTTGCAGATTGCCTATTAGCTCTTCTGGAAGAGGCCAACTTCTTCCACCCACTAAGACTAAGCTAACACCAATAAGAGTAAAAAGCACTCCAGTGCAGGATCCTTCCTAGCGTGAGATCATCTCTGCCCTCTCGAGTCATCCGAGGATCATCAGTTCCTGATGGGTCACCGGCCTCTGAGTCTTCCGTGGACTTTGAATCTTCCACCAGGCCCTGCTGTCATTGTTCCAAATAGACCGAGGCTGGAGGCGCGTCTTGTCTCTGCCCGTCCCAGGCAGTGGCCTCCCAGGCCTCCTTCTGTATTGTTCAATTTCTCTCTGCTTATTGTATATTTTCACAGGGCCCCTAATACAGCAGTTGGAGATCTTGGCCAGGTCCCAGAGAGAACTCTGTGAATTTAGCTCTGAAGTATCTACAAGTCCACACACTGGAGAACACACTAGAACATGGAGAGGAAGAGGAATTGAATGCTAGTCTAGGAACTCTTACTTGTGAAGAATACTTGAACTTTTGTAAGTTATCCCCTAATCGTGACTTGAGACTCAACAGACAGAAGAAAATGTGAAAATGATCATATTGCAAAATGTCCGTCTTTCTACTTTTGTATGAAGAATTAGACAAATTACAGAAAGGAAGAAGTTCTTGCTTTCCCAAACTTCAAAAACAAGAACTCCTGCTGGGGAAAAACAAGAGTCACATAAGAGTGTGTCTAAAGAGTAAAATAAAAATTTGAGACAAACTAACAAATATTTCAGAAAGACATTCTGCACTAACCTCTCTGAAAGTAAGACATACCAGACCTGTACCTTTTTTATATAACCTTTGCAAGGCATAACTGTTATACAAAAAGCTGCATGTATTCCATGTATAACATTTGGTAAATATGGATATGTATCATCAAGGTAAATAGATGTGCCTATCACCTATAAAACTTGGTTTTTGCCTCTTCTGAGTATGTATTTTTGTGGGTGTGAAGAACACTTAGCCTGAAATGAATCTTAATACACTTTTTAAAACCACAACATAGTATTACTGACTATAAATGTCATGCCACATATAAGATCTCTATAATTTATTCACCTGGCATAAGTGAAAGTTTAGATTCATTAAACTTTTCCCATCTATGCTATTTTTGGTCATTACAGGAGTTTCTTCCTCTCTCTAATTTTGAGTCAGTGACAACCTTCTTCTTAATGTTTCTCTTATGGATCACACGTCTTCTCCTTAATCAACTGGGCTGCTTCCCTTTGCTCAATGCCTGTAATTTATTGTGTAGATTCAAAAATAATATGAAATCACATATGTCGTTCAGACATTTTTTAAACTTAGGTTCGTGTTGAACTACTATTAAAAGTACAAATAGCCCAGAAACATGTCCCAAAACCTCAGCTAACAATGCCTCTGCTACTTGTGGTTATAAAACGCTTTATCTGGGCTAATACAGATGTCACAGGAACAAATGGAGCAAGCGTGGGTGATTTGGTTTGAGTTTGCCCATCAGTGCTCTCTGATTTATAGGATGTCAGCGAAAGGTTATTCAAGGGCTATTCGTGGTTCCTGTAACTTCCCTCTCTCTGACCCCAGCACCCTAACTTTCCCGATCATGATGCTATGAGGCGAGAGTCACCACCATTTGCACAAATAATCTGCACCTTATGTGTATCACCCAAAAGTCTTATCACTGTGCAGAAGTCACCTTGATAGAAGTGACAATCCATTTAAACAGGAACAGTTGTGTTTTTAATGAAAAGACAAGCCAGTTGTCTGCTGCAGTGTGTGCAGAGACTGTAACTGCTGTAGGTGTTCAGAAGACAACAATGAAAGAGTGTTGGCGCAACCAGGGAACACATGCCCTGTGAGTGGGTTTCTAGGATCTCTGAATGGGATAGAGCAGCTGGCCAGCCTGAGTGATACATTTCCCTAATTCTTCTGAGGAAATTTAAACTGCTCGCTTCTCTCAGGCCACCAGGCTCAGTGATATGAAAGGAGCTAAGCTCTACAAAATCCTAGCCAAATCTTGTAATGGTGTGTGTGCACACACGTGCATAAGTGTGAGGGTGTGTGTAAACACAAAAGTGCTTTCTCTTGCTCCTACTGCTTGCGTGAATCAAAGGTGGCATCGTAAACACCCTGAAATCTGCATGATTTGTGAGAGGCTCCCAGGCATTGGCGCAGTCACTGGCAGCTTAAACAAAAAGAGCAGCTGCCCTATTCCCAGCTTGCTGGCTTGGGCTCCCAGCAGCACTCTGTCCCGTGTCCCCAGTGCCAGCAAAGTCAGCTGCACTGCTTCCCTTTAAAGCAGCAGTGTTAACCTTCTAAGGCAAATGCTCCCATAATGGCAAATATGTGAAGCTATAAAATGTGTACTATGTAGGGTATAAAGTCCTTTTAAAACACTAAATAGTGTGTGTGTCCATTCCAATTTCTTAAAGGGTCCCTGTGATATCACATGACAGCAGCATTTAAAATTAGCTCTCTTAGGGACAGAGAAGGACAGGAAACCAGGAGAAAAACTTCTGGAGATGGCAGGGGAAATAAGAGGGAGGGGGAGAAAGAGGGTGGTGATGGGATTGGAACTGCCTAAGATATGTTAAATGCATGTGCCAAACTCCCCAAATAACCATATCCTTACCTGCTATTAATGGGCACTAATGAAATATAACTCAAAAGTTAACTGTTTTACATCTAAGTGAAAGGGCACATTCTACAAATATATGAAAACTGGTTTTGCAGACATTGTGAGTCTGGTAGCACAGGCTGGGATTGTGGAGAGAGGGGAAATGAACAAACTCAAAAATTACCCCGATTTAGCAGCTGTTGAGCACTTTAGGTGAGTCTGATGCTTCCCTGAAGTTTTACCAACACTGGGTAAAAACAAACAAAAAGCATCAAGAAAGAATGAATACAGTTTGTTTTCCTGTCATCCAGAGGAGAAACTCTGTGATTCACAGCATGTTGGTTAAAGTACGCAGTAGGGTTTTGCCTCAGTAAAGGGAAGGCTTTTTTACATACTTAAAAGAAGTTGTTTTATGTCCCTAAAAGGTCCAAAGGTTTTGAAGCTACTTATCAATGTCCCAGAGAAAAGATCAGTAATTTTATAAAAGTCAAACATATCTAGCATTAACTAAGGTAAAATTCACAATTTCTGGCTCCCAGGCAAAATTGCTACCTATTCTAACGCATCAGAAAATATGTCCCTAAGTGAGAGAAGATTCAGTCGATCCCAATACAACTAGAAATGACAGGAATTATAGAAAGACATAAAAGTAGTATAATTACATTCTATGCTTACGAAGGCATTAGAAAGATTGAGAATGTGTAAATAGATGTAAAAGACACAGAAAAGTTCAAGTCAAACTTCCAGAGATGGCATTTACAGGTGACAAGATATTCTGAATGATGTGGCCTATAAGACCGTGGCTCTCCAAAGATAGCTGCATCCTAACCCACAGAACTATAGATACGTTACCTTACATGGTGAAAGAAGCTTGAAAGACATGATTAAGTTAAGGGCCATGTTAGGGAAGCTTACACTGGATTGTCTAGGTGGGTCCAGTGTAATTGCAGTTACCCTTAAAAGCGAGAGGAAGAGGTGAAAGAGGAGAATTAGTAGAAAGCATGTGATAAAGGAAGACTCAGAGGTCTGCTGTGTCTTTTATAAAAACAGGGAGCTGTGAGCTGAGGGAAGCAGCTGGCCTTTCGAAGATGAAATGACAGGGGAACCAACGCTGCCCTGGGGTCTTCAGAGCGGAATTCCGGCTTCGGCCACAGGAAGACCTGCATTTGACTTGCAAAGCACCGAACTGGGAGACTATGTAAACTTGTATTGTGCTTAAGCCCCTAAACTTCTGGCAATATATTATAGCAGTGATGGAAAACTCATACAGATAGTATTAAATACAGATTAGACGCTGCAGAAGAAAATATCTGTAAGCCTGAAGATATGGCAAAATAAATTATTGAAAATAAGATACTGAGAAGGAAATACAACCATATTCATAACCTGAACAAGCTAACTTCAAGTGACAATGTATTTGCTATCTCTGAGAGAAAAAAGGTAGTGGGAATATAAATATAGTTGAAGAATAGTGACTGACACTTTTCCAAAATTAGTGAAAAGCATGGTATTGCTGATTTAGGAAGTTCAAAGAACTCCAAACACAGAAAACTACATTAAGCCATATTATGAAAACATTGCTCACAACCAACGATAAATTGAAAAGTCTTAAAAATAGTGCATGGTAATGCAGATAAAGATGTCATTTCTCTAAATGAAAGCAATGAAAACAAGAAGAGATGAAAACTTATCTTGAAGTGATATTAAGAAAAAAAATGTCAGCTTAGAATTCTACACGCACAGAAAATTTCTCAGACACAAGGGCTAAATTCTGTCTTTCACCACCGGGAGTAAAGTCCATAGAGATGAGTGAAAAGGATAGCAGAAGCCAACCTCAATCTGGGCAAAGGGGCAGAGATCATTGAAATCAGCAGATACAAGGGGAAGTTTAATAAATTTTTTCTTAATTTTAACATCTTTAGAAGATTATTGACTTCTTAAAACAAAAATAATAATATATTCTGGGATCTAGTACATAAGAAGAATCAATTTATGACCACAATTTCATAGAGAGCAGGAAGAAATATATGTCTATTATTTTATTATTCTTAGATCTTAAATGGTATAATAGTTTTGAAGTTAGAGTGTGATAAGTTAAAGCCATAGACAGTCCTCCCTAAAACAAAAATATAACAAAAGTGTTGCAGTTAGTAAGACAGTAGAGAAATGAAAATCACAGTCAGTATAAAGAAGGAAGAAAATGACACAAGGAAAAAGGACAGAGTAGAAACTTTACAGCAAGACTGTAGAGCCCACCTAATTAATGATTGTAAATCATGTTTGGCGTATTTATAGGTAAATTCACATATTCACTAAACATATCACAGCATACCATATCAGCATGAGAGAGATCTTCTGATTCCAAATAGAATTCAGTTGAATAAATTGAACTGTTTTCAATTCTTTATGTCACTTATTCACACAGTTTTTCTCAACAATTGCCGAAAGGAAATTGCTTACCTCCTGTTAAATAGTTTATGGCCTAAATAACATTAAAAATTTTTCAGATACCCACAAGGCATAAATGTCATTGTCAAATAAGACAAACATCACACTTTTCTAAAGTGAACTGGATAAATTAAAAATAAATAAAAGTGAATTGGTGAACTAATGGTTTGTCACCATTACCACAATAGTAAATTCTATTCTATACATAGAATTATAATATTGTATCTCTATTGTAGTATGTTATTAATGATACAATTTACAAATCAATAATGCAAAAAAAAAAAAAGCCAGATTCAAGTATACAGTGTGGCTGTATCCTTTGTATAAAAGTCAACATGCATCTACTGAGGAGGTAATAAGGCCATTACATCAAGTAAACATAAAATATATATGTTTCTTTTTTATTTTATTTATTATTTTTGTGTTCTCTATAAAAAGCAATATTTAAAATTAGTATCACTTCTCAAGTATTCAGGAGACATTAGAAAAAGTAACCCTGTGTTTTCCATTTCATTCTGTTAGCCATGGAGCAACTAGCTGTGGTCTCCTAGGTGCGCATCAGCTCCACACATGCTTCTTTTTCCATATCTAAAACCCATTTTTTAGCAATAAACTGTTAGCTGGTAGACACACGAGTGCTATGACAAGATACCATCAGGCGTCAGCGTTTGTGGAAGCTAGTATGTAAATTTTGTTGGTCACATTGGCCCAAGGTCTTTCAGATTCTTATTCATGTATAGAATGATTCACCAAAGCACAGAAAAATTAAGTCCCATACTTTGGTAAGCCTGATATTTCAGGCTTATTTTTACCATGTTTCCATATTATAAAACAACCATACTGACCCCCATTACATGAGGTGAAAGTGTTTCCAAATTGAAAAAGTTCATGCTTCCAACATGTAAAAATGAATGCAAACCAAATCTCTACAAAATATACAATCCTGGAAATCATTGTTTCTATGCTATATATCAATAAAATTTCCCTTGAGTCAATCACTTAGGAATTCTGTGTTTCATATTCTGTAGACACTTGATCATAACTGTAATTGTGAGACCATTTGTGTGTTTATTCATTCATCCACAGTTCATGTATTTATTTATAAATCTATTAATTTACTCACTTGAAAACATTCACTGAGCTCTTCTACTTGCCAGCAAATATTCACAGCACTGAGAATGGAACCCAGGGCCAGGCTCAAGATTCTTTTCCATATAGAACTGATAGTTGTGTTTGAAAAAGTTGCATTTAGAGTCAGATCCAACTGCTATTAAAGAGGTTGAGCATGTTGTGGAAATTTACGAAACATTTTACCATTTTTGACCTGACATATTTCCCTCGTTTTTATGATACTATCTCTTGCTTTTCTCTTTCCCCTTCAGTAACCTTCTGTAGCTTTGATTAATCCTCCTCTTAGTCTCTGAAAATTTTGGAATTTCTAATTATGCTGTTCTAGGATTGTCTTTCTTCTCAATGTGTGTTCCTTTTTGCTAATTTATTCAGTTCTCCAGATTCATAATTTTAAATAAGGCTTTACATTTTGGACCACATCTTATCCCATCCAGCCTCACACTTGGATCAGATATTTAGCTTCTGAACTAACCTGTCCACCTGCATACCATAAGTTGCCTCAAACTCTCCATTTCCAAACCTGAATTAGAATCTTATGTATCTTTGTTTCCTTTCTGTATTTTTCAAGTCTTTCTTAATTGTATGCCTTGTAACAGATTATTGTGTATGCAGAAGTGTTACCACTCATTAGCTAGAAAGTCAGTTAAGCGTCTTCTGCAGAGGACTGGGATATTGGGGCCAAACTGTTCACTGAAGAGCAATGTAATAACTTAGGATGGCCTCTTCATTTGTGATGTTTTATTAATCATGATTGCCCACTTGCCTGGTTTAAGGAAAGACTAGCCAGTTAGTAAACCACACTTCAAGTTGTGTCTACATGAATCATTTGGGCCTGACCATGGAGACTGTAACTGGTCACTTGAATTTCTCTTCTCTGGCTCATTCTAACCCACCCTGCTCCCCAGTCACAAGATGAGTAGTTTTTTTCAACTATGCCTTTCTCTTGTGATGCTTTGATTTTGGAGCCACTCATCCAGTACTAGCTCAGTCCGAGAAGCTGGGAGCTGCAGGACAAGAAGAACCAAGATTGCAGCACCAGTCCTCAAAAGAAGGTCTGGAAGCTCCCTGGGTAGTTGCAGGGATGAGTGTGTTAAAGACTGAGGAAGTTGGAGTCTGATGTCCACAAGGGATGGCAGTTGTAAAAGACACATCTGCTCACACAGAATGGAGCTTTTCCAATACACACTGACTCTCTCCCTTTCCTTTTGTATTTCATCCAGGCCGCAAATCAATTGGACAGTGCTACCCATAATCCTGGAAGGTACTCACCCTTCCCTCTGCTGACCATAAGAAAGCCGTCCATGGGAACACCCTAACAGACAAACCCAGAAATGTGTCTTATAATCTGCTAGGCATTTCTTAATTCATTCTAGTTGATGGTCACATCCTTTTCTTAAAATTATGATCAATCATAATTACCCAAGTGTCCTGATTTGGGATATGAACCAAAAGTTGCATGTGGCTTCAGTAGGTTGCATTTCATGGGCCACAGACACTCCATTCAGAACTGCACTCCAGCGTGTAACTCACCCCAGCAGGGACTGCAGATTCTAGCTGCTCTTATCCATCACAGAAGTCAGCTCATGAGTAATATGGACTGAAGAACCCTATTGCAACTTTGAATGAGAATAAACTATCTAACTTCACAAATCAACTATGAACTATTGGGTTTTACAAAACTTTACTAATATAAAGGGCAAATTGATTTTATAATTCCTGCTAACTTACATGTTCAATTTCACTACAGTTTAATTATTAATGAAGAGTATAGATAATCTTATTTTATCTCCTTTAAAATTTTTTTTTGTCTTTTTGAGACAGGGTCTCTCTATGCAGTTCAAGTCGGCCTTGAGCTCATTTTATAGCCCAGACTGGTCTCAAACTCACAACAATCCTCCTGTCTCAGCCTCCTGAGTGCTGGGATTGCAGGCATTTGCCACCACACCAGGCTGTTTTAATCTATCTTTAACATAGGTCTAATAAATGAATGGCAAATTAAAGTTCCATATGAAAGTAAGTAATTTTAAAATAAATCTCTATATAATTTCAGGTTTTAAAATACATCATAAATAAATTTAGGGAGACAAAACTGAGGGACAAAGATTACCAAAACTCCTTAAAAGTTAATCATCATTTAAAATCTGTCATTGGAACTTTTACAAAGAATAAAAATAAAGCTATTCCTTTTTGCCCATAGTTAATTCTATTACATCTTGTTTGTTTTCTCCAAAAAATAATGTCATTTTGTTTCTACCACAGTAGTCTCCTTCAGCTAATGGGTTTTTTAATTATAATAGCATGTGGAAATTTAACAGAGAAAAATGGTAAGAAACACTCATAATAATAAAGGTTTTTATCGTGTACATGAAATACATGTTATAATGTTTAAATGAAGCAAATAATTTCCAAGTATGTAGATGTCTCTAGCCATCTCTCTCCTTCAGCCTCAAACATTGGAATGATTCTGTTCTGACAAGCAGTCAACATACTAGACACACTAGTGTTGGATTTAATATAATATGAATTTTTAAATATGGCAGTAGTTCATGAAACACATGTCCCTTCTCTGCTCCTTCACATTTCATTCTATTGATATGGAGTTTGATCTGAATTTTTGCCAAAAGAGCTTTATGGAAAAGGCAAACATTTGCTGTTAGTCATAATAGCTACTAACTATGGTAGAATTCTAGAGCAGAGTTGAAACTCAGAAAAACAGACTGTTTTCTAGTTTACAAAGCTTACATTCTTTATGAATTTGAGTTTTAGCTAAGTAAACCAAATCAAATTAATAGTTATATTTTAAGAAAATGATTCCTGTAAATATTGCTCTTCCGAATTATTTTTCCATTGTATTACTAAGTAATAAAATTTATTTCCACAAAATGGAAGTATTCGAATTACATCATCTTTCACTCAGAAAATTTACCTAGATACAGGACAGTAAAGAATTATTGTTAATAGGAAAGTATATTTCAGAAAGAAAGGGGAGAGAGGAACGCGGGGGTGGGAGGGGGAGAGCTGGGCAGGGAAGAGGACAGGGAGGGGTGAGAAGAGGAGAGAAGAAAAACCTGGAAGAGGAGAGGAGAAGAGAAAGGGGACGAGAGGGACTGTACTTGTAGCCATATTAGACAGCAGTCACAGGAATGCAGTTATACAGCTTCGAGACTCAAAAAGAAAGCTAAAACTTGGCATTCCAAGACTATTTCTTTTAATTATTTCATCTTTTTTGTGGAAATGCTGCATTTGCACTTTGTAATGAGTTCATAGAGCTTCTCCTACTGCCAGAAGTAAGGATCAGGGATTTTGTTTCGTGTGAGTAATCTCATGGCATGTGCTGCATCCCCAGAGAGCAGGCTACACATGGTATCTACAGTGGTTAGCCGAGGAACCAAACCAGCCTATTTTGTGCTAGATTTTGAATCCTGAAATTGGCATTTACCAGCCAAGTTAATTTCAGCTATGAAATACAGTTTCTTAATTTCCTAAAAAGAGTTAAAGGAGACTCATTTATCAATTGTACCCTTTCTTTGTGATTATTTTCCTCTTAATCATGGTGGGTCAAGTGATTAATTCCACATTACATTCAGGATCAAAAATAATAATAACACAAACATATGAAATGTGTTCTCAATTCAACTCTGCCGTTTGATATCATCTATTTATCTACTCTTGCACTCACTTAGTTTCCCTGTATGACATTAATACTGTTGGGTAAATTACACAGTATTGTGTTATTTTAATGAACGTTGCCCTCTCACTTTTGACAGAGAGAGAGACTTAATGGACTCTTACCTGGCACTTCCCCAGAAGAGTGTGGAAAAGTCCCCCTTCTCATGTTGCAGGATGTAATGCACAAAATATCCCTGATCCCACGAGGACTGGCTGCTTCAGAGTTCTGCTTATAGAATGAATCTGCGTAATCAGAAAGGGCGCAGTAAGGAATTTGCAGGACTATCGCTGCCTTGCCCCAAAAGTGTAAGAGAGCAGCTGAGGAAGGAGTGCCGCATGAAGTAGGCCCCTTTCGGACATTTTCCACTGATGGAAAAGTACAGTAGTGAAATAAAAGTATCAGCTAAAGTGACGGCTACAAGACGCGTGGTGATGGGGGAAGGCAGGGCAGGAGTGCTGCACACATGGACCACAGAAATCAAGCCTCTCCCTGGAGATGGGCAACCTGAGCTGGACAGGTAGGAGCTGTCCTCTGAGTAATGGGCCAGGAGAAAATGACAGTGCCCATTTACACAGCTTTTATGCAAAATTAGGTTCTTAGAATTTGGCAAAGTTTTGAAGAAAGCCCCTAGGGTAAGATCTACAGAGAGTGGTCACCACCGGGCTCTATCTCAGTCCGAATCCATCTAGTCTTCAGGTAGAGACGTACAAGTTCATCTTTCCCCGCTGGAAACAACATAAGACTTAAGAAGAAATTCCAGGGAAAAGTATCAGAGGATTCTTTCCTCCTTTCTTCATTCTTCATTCCATAAAGATATATAATGGTTTAACTATAGTAGGCCTAAAATTGTAACTCCAGCCCCGTATGATATGGTCTGAGATACAAAGAAAGGCCAGCAAAATACAGCTTACCAAGTGGCGTAATGGGACCACGTACAGAGTCAGGGAAACAGTGACAGTGCTGTCTGAGGGGGTCTCAAGCTTTATGAGAATTTTTTTGTGTGTGTGTGGTACTGGGGATCGAACTCAGGACCCTGCGCTTGCTAGGCAGGCGCTTACTCCACTGAGCTATACCCCAGCTTTTTTTTTTTTTGAGAATTTTTTTTTGGGGGGGGGTCTCAAGCTTTATGAAGAGGGTGAACCTGATGGAGAAACGAGACTGGTCAAAAATCTGTGGATGAGAAGCTCATTTTATGCAGAGAAACACTAAGAGGAAGGAAGGAAAGAAGGAAGGGAGAGAGGGAGGGAAGGAAAGAGAGTCTTACAAGATAAGCTTGAACATAAAGAATATATCTTGGAGAATACCAGTTATTGTGATAAAATTAGGGGCCTTTGATCTTGGAGAGAAACAGTAAGATGTGGGACCAGATGCGATGTAAGCCGAACTGTGAAGAACCTTATCATCACGGCGAGTTTAGATTTTATCCAGCATGTTCTGGGGAGCTCCTGAATTTTTTTCCTTCCATGACACCTTTGGAGCACAGGTATACCTGTGTATGGAAATGACACTTCTGAGAGGAAGATTCAGCTCCAGAGAGAGGGAGATTATTGTAAGGTGAAGACGGGACACACATCCGAACTTAGACAATAGAGTGGTCTGGAGGAAAGGAATATTTAGAAATGAGATGGACTTTATAGGATATGTTAATTAATTATCTGTAGATAAAACAGTCAAGGAAAATAAAGAAATTAAGAATTCATCCAGATGGTTGGATGGTGCTATCACCAGCCCCAAAATACAGGAGGAAGTAACATACCTAAGGCAAACATTTAAATCTTGAGTCATAATCTCAGGTGCAGGCACTCAGTTAACTGGCTCTCAGACACTCTCCAGTGGTCAGTCATCTAGGCTGGTTTTATTTGATTAGCAGTCTTCATTTTATTAAGTTCTTATCTCTCTAGTATTTCATCTTACAAAATAATTCTTGATTTTGGCCTCCATATTTCCCAGATATGTGGCTTTGTACTACCTTTTCTCATCTCTTCACTTGCAGCCTCATTAAAAGTTTGCATAAGGCTGGTGATATAGCTCAGTGGAACAAATGCCTGCCTGGTAAGTGCAAAGTCCTGAATTTGATCCCCCATACCACTCACACACACAAAAAAAACTGCATAATCTTTTCTGTTGTTATTTTTGCTTCCTTTGATAAATATTTTCTTTGATGTTTGACACAACATTGAAAAAACTATAACCAGAGGAGGCAAGACTGATTTTATATTATTTTAACCTTTTGATTGGGGGGGGTTGTACCAGCAATTGAACTCATGACCTCAGGCTTGCCAGGTAAGCTCTTACACTGCTGAGCTATATCCCAGGCCCTAACCATTAGAGATTAATTTGAATCATATTGTTCAGTTCAATGAGAAGTTAAATAAGACTTTTATGCAGTTATCCCCAATTTTTGGAATGAAAAATCAATTTCATAGAAGACAAATTTTCCACAGACCCGGGAGGAGTTTTCATTTCTTTTATCTTAGTAGTGCATGTTTATGGTACATAGTAATTACATTTCTCAGGGCTAGCAGCATTGCCTCAGCTCCACCTCACACGAAGCATTGACTCTTACAATGTGCAACCAGAATCCCCAGCTTCACAGTCTGCAGTGGGATCTGTGCTGCGGTGAGAATCCAGCACGGCTTTCTGATGTGGAGGAAGGAAAGCAAAGCTGGCAATGGGCAGCAGCTGTGAATGCAAATGAAGCCTCGCTGCCTCGCCCCATGGTCTCCTGCTGTGGTAAAGTTCCTGACAGGCCGCAGCGAGTTTTCCATCCTTGCCTCAGGGCTTAGAGACCCTGTTTATGTGTATATTTCCTGGGCTCAAAATGCACGCCCAAGAACGAGCAAGACAGAGCCTCCCTCCCTAGTTGGTTGTGCTCTGAATGAGGACTCCGCTACACATGGTGCCAGCTCAGCATAGCGGGTTACTGGGCGCAGTCCCGGGAACTGGAGGGAAGTACTGAGTTTCCGGAGACGGTATGGAGAACGGGTCGGACGGCATTTCCGGGGAGCCCGCGCAGGTCTGAGACTCCCAGGACAGATTTTAAGTCGGAGGGAGCTGAAGTCAGGAAGGGTCATTTAACTTCAAGTCTGTGCCTTGGTTCCATGAGAAAACAAACAAAAATGGTAGGATTATAGAATGGGTTTTTGATTTGTCTATTGTTAAAGTTATTTTTGAGCATCTCTTACCATTGCAATTAATTCAGGTGGGAAAGTTAGTGCTGGACTCCTTTGGGAACTATATATTTTACACAAACCTTGCCAGAAAGTAAATGGCTTGTAAAAATGCTTAACAAACTATCTTAGAAGAATGAATTATTACATGGATTTTATTCATTCATCAGAATAGTAATAATGTTTCAGTAAATTGAACTTAATGAAATATCCTTGGCTAAGATTAACTATCTTTTCTTGAAAAAATAAAGAAATAATAAAGAGATATTTCAAATACGTATCATTATAAGGTGTCAGTTCTTCTAGAGTTAGAAGTGCTTGTCATTTCTTTTTTCTTTTTTCTTTTCTTTTCTTTTTTTTTTTTTTTTTTGTTGGCCTTTTTGAGACAGCGTCTTGCTATGCAGTTCAGGCTGGCCTTGAGCTCAGTTTGTAGCCCAGGCTGGTCTCAAACTCACAATGATCCTCCTGCCTTAGCCTCCCCAGTGCTGAGATTACAGGTGTGTGCCACTATGCCCGACAAGTAATTTCTATTTCTTTTAAAACCAGGTAATAAACTCAATGTGTGGTTTCCAAGTTTGATAATCATTACAACATTGAATATTCTTAGAGAGGAAGCTAGGTCCATTAGTGCACACTTGTAATAGCAACACTTTGGGAGGCTGAGGCAGGCGGATCTCAAGTGTGAGCCCAGCCTGGGAGGCTCTGTCTCTAAATAAATAAAATGATGAGGGCTGCAGCTCGTTGTGAAGGCCGATGTTTCTGTCCCTAGTTTCGCAGGAAGAAAACAAAAAGACAGAGACAGAGAGAGACGCAAGAATAAGGCGGACCAGGGGAAGGAGGAGGAGAGCGAGAGGGAGACAAAGCGGAGGAGAAAAGAGAGGGAGGAGAAAAAGGAAAGACGAAGAAGAGGAAGTGCTGCGTGTCACGGGGCCCACACACAGCAGCCGTTAAACTGAGCATTGTCATGTCCCAAGGAGCGACAGGGCAACGCTGCGTGCACACAGGGGCGCTTGCATAAATGGAGTGAGGGCCGCAGTGCTCTGCAGTGAAGAGTTAACTCTCACCCCGAGAGCTGCGGATGTCACGAACATCAGCGCCTCATAGTTGTGCACGTGGTGGGATCTGTACACTTTGCAAGTGATATTTCAGGAGAGTTAAGTACATTGAGACAATAACGAGGTGGAAAGAAGAGTACGTGTGTGTGTGTGTGTGTGTGTGTGTGTGTGTGTGTGTGTGAAGCAGCTGTCCTCGCAGGATACTGCTTCCATAAGGGACACTTTCAGAAAACTGTGGAGAGTTGGTGGATCTAATCCATTGGATTCTAATTCACTGGATGTAAATATTGAGGAAGAAAACAATAAAATTAAGGACAGTGTGGCAAGCCAAAGCTCCTTGTATTTTTCAGCCAATGGTAGTATAAAAGGACTGCAGCAAAACCCAGCTCTCCCAGTACTGTATTAATAAGTTAAAGTTCATAATTTTAAAGGTACTATTTGAAGTCCTTTTTCAAAACAAATTCTTTCTCTGACTATGCTGTTATACCTCATATAAATCATCACACTTCTCACCAAGCACAGATTCTGTAATGCTGTGGTCCGTGTGTGTGTGTGTGTGTGTGTGTGTACTGTGCCCAGTATGGCTTAGTCATTACTGTGACATCTCATGAAATTTTGATTGTAAGTCATACCCTGGAGAGACAATCTGAAACTAAAGCCAGATCTATCACACTCCTTTTAGACCATCTCTTCTACCCCACCCTCGCAATTAATAAACTTCATTCATTCATGATGAAAAAGTTAATGAGACCAGACTTTTGTCAATGAACCTTCTAGTCCTCTGTCTCTGCCTGTAGACTGTTTGCAGTGGTTTGCTCCTTCGATTACTTTCTCCTAGTTCAACATACTTCTCTACTTTTTTGCTAAATTACTCTCATTCATATTACTGTCATATAAAAAATATGCTCCATCCTCAAAACAAGTGTATACCAGAAATATGCACTAGTAAAACAATTAAATGAAAAATCTGACTCCAAATTCCCTTAAAAGAATCTCATTTCTTTATTGTCCTTGAAAGATAAATTTTGTGGTTGGTCAAGGCATGTTGGCTTTGTGAGTCTGCTGGCTGTGCCCTAATCTCTCCAGTCCATAACTGTGCTGCTAGTTTAGTGCCCCAGGGAACTGTTTTTGTAATTATGATTCCAACATTTATATCTACAGTAGTTCTTCTGAATTTCAAAATCCTTTATCTAGTTTATTATCATTAAATGATGTACTCATAAGTGAAATAAATCAGATCCATATGTGTAAACATTGTATCGTCTCCCTAGTGTAAGAACTTGAAAGAGTAAATAAAACCCAAAATGTACAATAGACATTGTGAAAGGGAAAGAAATTGATCGAAGGAAAGGAAAAACTGGGATGAGGGAAAGGAGAAAAGGAAGAAGGAAGGGCGAAAAATGTATATATATACATGGATGGCTGGGATAATTGCACTGCTGTAGTTTATTGAAAGGAATGGTTAATGCTTAAATATTTTTCTTGATCAATTTTGCACGCTTGTATCTGGTAGTCTGAACAAATGATCTGAAGACAATAATATGCAATATAACAACATCACATTGTTGAATTCCTATCACCTTGTTTAGTGAAGCTCTGTATCATTTCTGATGTTTTAAATTTTCTTTTTATTACCTTTAATTGATTGATCAATCTGTATTCTTACATCTGGTAATCTGAGCAACTTCACTGATAATAGCAATATGTAATATAACAACAATTGTTAATTCCCACTGTCTTGTTTTGAAATCCTGTATCATTTTTATTGCTTTTGTGTTGTTTTGTTTTTATTTTTGGCTATGCTGTTGTTATTTTGTTATTAATTTTTCTTTCTTAAAATAGGAAAGTAGTATTAAACGAGGTGGTATAAATGAAATATTTTTTCAAAAGTATTTTGGAGACATATTCAACAGGTTAAATTCTAGCTTCAGCATTTGGTTAAGTTGTATTAATGTATTTCATTTGAAATTTTAGGACCCCATTCTGTCCTCTGTAGGATGGGGACAGTCATAGTAGAATAATATAAGGATAAATGTATAAAGTCAGAGTGACTGAAACTGTCACCAGCATTATGAGGTGGCATTATAAACATCAGCTCTTCCTGATCATCCACAGCCTTCTCCAATCAGCATGTCTGAAACATGGTCCTTGATTTCTAATTGTGTCTCCTGTACACCGACTCGATATATGCCTCATCTCAGTTAGTGCCATTTTCACCCACTCAGGAGATGGACAGAACCTAGGGTTCACCTCTGCATCCACTTGTCCCTCAGTCTCCTTTCCAGTGTTCCCCGCGTACTCGCCTTTCATCCGTTTTCCCCGCCCCTGCTCTGGGAGGTACGGTGTGTGGCCCGGCCCTTCAGCGCTGGCTCTGCTCCGCTGTAACTAACCCTCCCCACTCCACCAAGGGGACTTTGCTTAGCTAGCGATGTGCTCATGCTGCTCTCTACATTCCCCTCATCCCAGTTTAAAACTAAAGTTGGTTCCATTGCAATTAGAACTCAATTGAAGATGTTAGTCAAGCATGTTCAGACCCCTAGTCTCCTTCAGCACCAGACTCCCAGAATGCCCCCTGCCAGCAGCAGTGGATGGAAAGTCCCACCCTTCCAGTGCGCACAGAAACTCCTTCCCCGGTGTGTGTGCGCAGAGACTCGAGGTCTAGAAATTCTTTGGGAAGCTTCAGAGAATCTTCTCCTGAGGCTTGTAACCTAACAGATCTCTCATGGAAGTGTACCTCTGGTGTCTCTTGGGATTTTTAAAATTTTCAAATATGATTTTGACTTCTTAATAGAATTCAGCATTTTACTTTGAATAGTTTGGCTTTAAGACCTTAAATTAGTTTTTCTGTGACTTTTTAAACTTAGCCATCTGTTTCAGATTTAGTTTTACTTCGCTGTGCAAAGAAAGTCAAAGCTTCCTAAATGATCATTTATTTATTCAGTTTTGCATCATTTTAAATCTCCTCTCCCTGCATAAATAAAAAAAAATTGATATTTTACATCATTTCACTGGAAGTCATTAAACTCCCCTTTGATGCACTAGGTCTAAAATGTTTTGCACATGTATTGGACACTATGAGCAAATCTACCTCCAAGGTTTTAGATGTGTAGATTTTGGAGTTTGCTGAGTGACTCCTGCCTGAAATGGATTTACATTGTTTCTCAGCACTCTCCCTAGAGAATAGTGTGTTTTTAACCATGTCACCTTTCCTTCACATTCCCGGCAAAAATTAACAGACGCTGCGTAACGTTCATGTCTCCAGAGACGGAGAAAACGGGGGATTAATACTCCAGCGTATCAGCTTCAGTCACGTTTGTTCCACCTCCTCCCTAACTGTCCTTGATAAGATACTATTTTCCCAGCAGTTATTTAAAAACTTTAAAAATTGTCAGGAACTCTAAGAGAAAGAATTCCATCTACAACCAGGACTACTGGGTAGAAATTTCTCTGTGTAGTGATGAAATCAATTTGTAGGAAAAACACTTAAAAATGTTCCAATACACCATAAATCAAAGGCTACACATATGACTACAAGTATAAATTACTACTGGATGCTTTAGCTGCCTTGACATTATATATTAGGTGTTTGTGAATACTTTCCTAGGTTTCTGCAACAAGAAAGTATTGCTTAGTGCAACTAATCTTTCACGACAGTGTGAATTATTTTAATGATTGGGCAGCATGCAACATAAGATAGAAGAAATTATGTGCCTTTAGAACTTCCGTCCATATAACACCATGAACAGATAATGTGATCAATAAACCAGAAATTTCTGTATACCAACCACTGCTTTATGCTGAAAGCTTCATCTCAGTTAGATTAATAGCATCATGCCCAGGAATCTGATATGTAAATTGACTCTGAATCAGGAAGTGCAGGTATTAAAATCATTTGATAGTAAGTTGCTGAACTACATAGAAAACATGGTGTATCTTTGGAAAAATAATTAAATTTTAAAATTCAAGTAGTCTTATGTTGTGATCTGTACTATAGATATTTGTTCATTGAAAGGTTTATTAATTTGTTATTTAATTGAGGAACAAGGTTGTTCATATATAAATTTGGTCTTATTATATCCTAATAAGACAGGAATTATAAGGAGCTATTTGTCTCTACTAGATGCATTCAGGTGTGTCTGGTTTGGTTATGCAGAGCTACATATGGAATTCCTGGACCTGATGAACTGATCAGTCTGGGAGATCTCAGTGAAATATAAAATTTTGCATGCCTGAAGTACCTTTCTCTATTTTTACCCTCTTAAGTTGAATATCTGTGTAGGAATAAAAAGGAAGTCCACAGAGACGTCTTTACAGAACAAAGAACAGTTCAGAAGAGAAAATGCAGACAGACCACATGAACAGAGATGGACTCTGTGGAGGCTCGAAGCCCTTAGGATGCTCGTTTTAAAACCAGCCATCTCTGTGGCGTCGGTCCCGTGGTCCGGCTAGGACGGTAAGGCAGAGGCTACACGAGGAAGAGTGTGAGTAGGAAGCAAATTGTCCCGTTAAAATGATGTTGACTCTGGGAGAAATACTAAATTAAAAGTTTCTGCAAAATGAAAAGGGAGTTACCTACAGGGGAGGCCGAGGAAGCCACTGTGCTCACGCTCCGGTCTCCTTGTGAGCCGATTTTTCTTTATGGGAGAGAACGCTTTCTCGGCGCCTCTCGCCCCTTCCCCTAATTTGTTATTCAAGATCCAGTATCTTGTTGATATGTGGGTTTGAGGTAACGTTCCCAGAGTCCTGGTCACACAGCAGAATCATCTTACCGCAAGAGAGATAAGGATCGTTCCAAGCCTGTGTGTGAGCTTCTATAGTTCTCTTATCTCTTTAACTGTGGAAAGGTGTGTTAGACCCACACGCGTTGAAACAAATGAGAAAAAATCATAACATTAGCAATTTGCCAACTCTAAGGATCGGTCAAGTGGAATAAGGAAAAGATTGTAATCCTATTTAAATCCTCCATACAGTATAATATCTACTTAAAACTAAGCCGCGCATAGGGAAATACAGTTTTGGGGAAGGCTTGAAAATTTCTCAGGGTTTCATTTCATTTTCTGCTAGAGGAATTAAAATTTCCAGAATTTTGTTTGCATAAAAATCGCCTTTTGACATAGAGCAAATCACACAAATTTCCACTGCTTTGGGACTTCTATTTCCAAAGTAGACTTTATGAGAATCCATACTTTAAAATAATAAATTGTATTAAATCCACAGTAAATCCAGAGGAGCAATTGCCTGACCTACCATGCCCAGCAGAATGGAGGACTTGCGGTCAAAATTAACAATGTAGGCTGTCAATAAACCCAGATTTTTCTTGTGTAATTCATATGTCCATCTTAACTTGGTTCCCCCAGGCAATAGAACACCCACTGTGTACAGTCTCATCGACAGAAAATAAGAGTTGGGAGTTCAGCACAGCTAATACAGATTTTGCTTTGACTCCCAACCTGACCTTCTAATACAACAGAAAAGGATTCAAACCAGCAGAGTTACAAAGTGTATTGCTGTCACCCACTAGCAGAGATGAAGGGAATTCATTTGAATGAATTACTGCGTCTAAGTAATGTTATTCAGAAGTTGTTAAGTGGATGTACAGTGATAATGCACGGAGTGGGAGGCAGATACTATTTCCTTTAGATTTGCAGAAGGTACCGTCTATAGCTCTTCTCACGAGTTATCATAGCTCTTTAACTCTGCGTACTCTCAATAGGACGGTGCTCTTTGAAGTTAGGAGTATATTATTTTAGATACTCTCATCATCCTGTAAAGTATCTAGTGAGTAACAGATACTCATGTAACAATAAATGGATTAAAAGATGAAATAACAAGACTGGGTTACTTAATGGCTTGGTTCTCAATTTTAAATAGCACCAGCTTTTCTTGGGGGAAGAGGTGAATCTTTGTACATGTTATTGATTTACTGCTTTCAAGAGAAGTTATGAAAATAGTAGGTGAAAGGCCATTCTCAGAGTAGATGCCCACTAGTGCAAGTCAAAAAGGAAATACCCACCTGCTAGAAAGTCTGCCCAAGTGAGATGCCTAAGTGGACTTGGAGAATGCAGTGATTAGGTGTCATTAGATGCATTTGACAGGCATACCAACCATGGGAGGCTTGACTGTTAATACCCTGTGCCAACCCTGAGTTTACCATCTTTAAAATGCCCATAATTTTAATGACACTGAAAAACATCAGAGCTACTGGACCCCAAGTATATAAGCATTATATGAAGAACCTTACCAGAAATGTATGGTTGTAACTGTACCCTCAACAAGCAGGTAGTACCTAAGAGACAGCAAAGGTACACAGTGAAGATGCTTGAAAATTTCACCCCATTCTGATTTGATGAAATTATTCCATTTTTTAAATTCTTTATTAATGCCATCTTCTCAAACCAAATGATTTACTAACATCGAACCTAAATTTCCAAGCTTATGGTTGCTCTGGTTTGGTCTGTGCAGTCTAATTCTTTAGTATTTCTTGATGTCATATTTTCTTTAAAATATAAATCATTGGCTAGGGACTTCACTTGGTTCTCAAATGTTTGGTATGTTTGAGGCCCTGAGTTTGATCCCCAGTGCCTAATACAAAATTAGGTAAATCAGAAACCACTCCTGTATTACCTCACCGTGAGGAATTCTGCTTGCTTATGTATACTTGAAGCATTTAATAGGTTTTTCTCAATTTGCAAGCATCTTGCTCAACAGTGAATTATTATTTCCAAGCTAATCTAGAGCATGTCTTCCTGACCAGGCAGTAAATCTTTGAGGCTGGGTGTAAATAGTTCTGAATAATCTCACTGCTTCCTGAAGTTGAGTGCTTTACATGTGTGGCTGATGTAACAAAATATACTCTACATAATAAAATTATAATAAATGTCTGTGGAGTCCACGCATATGAGTCTAACTTGTTCTAAAACTAATATGGAAGCACAAAATTATAACAACTACTAAAATAACACAAAAATAAGTTCCTCAAATGCAAATCAATTTTGTTGCTTAAACCTCAACAATAGAGCACATATAATTTGTAAAATAAAGATTTACAGTAAAGATTTATTTATCATACATCTGAGAAGGAATAAGAATGCTCAAAAAGCTTTATAAGAGAGATTTTTGGTCTTTTTAAAGCAGATAAGTACAATTTGTACTGTGTACATTACTCACCACCATCAGAGTTTCCACAAATTTAGAGAACAACTTAAGTAGATACTGTATTACCAAGAGTTTTACAGAAAAGACTAGTTTGACTGTTCACTTTAAAGTTCTTTGGAATAATATTTTTTATGCAGACAGAGTATTTTTATTACAAGTACTCCATTTGATCCCTGACATCCATTGAGAAAGGCAACATTCTCATTACATGCTATCCTATAAATATTATCTTACTCATTTACACAGTTCTTCAAGTTGACATTTGGGCTGTAATATGTTCAATATTTTTTGATTTAAAAATAACCAAATATATTTTAAGGAAACAAAATCATTAATTTAAAGTAGATGTCCATTATTTTTATCACTATGCTGTGTGCCAAATTAATATGATATATTACTTATTTTAAAGGGAAGTGAGATTATTAGATAATGAACATGAAATGTAAACAAATTAAAAATGATTTTTTTCAGTAACAGGAAATCCAAGTTTGTCTAACCATGATCGTAGAGGTTACAGAAGAAATTCCAGTTATGTACTAAGGATTATGTATTTCAAATGTAGATGTTAAGACGAATGCTATTATGAGAAACATTTTATCTTTTACCATCAGAAAGAATAAATGTCTCACCATAGAGCCATAATAATAATGCAACTGTTTTATGCTAGTTTTGCAATGCTCAAGTAGATCACAATTTAAAAAATACTGAAATCTTAAGAGTGCTTATTTTAAAAGACGATGGTTCGTAAATTTTTCTGCATGGTTTAATTCTTCATTTTCCAGAAAATACTGAGGAAATAACTGACACGTTTACCGGGCATTGTTAGGTAATTTCAAATGTATAAAACACGATACTTAACAAATGCTATTCTACTCACATAAAACATGAATCTGTTTATATGCAGGAGAAAAATGACTTAGGAGTTGACTGCACACCCTAGCTAAGTAAATAGGCAGCCAAGCCAGTTGACATCTATTTTATTTTAGCGCATGTTTATAATAGACAGTGGCCGCGCTCGCTGCAGGGAATTGGTACGCGCACACAGCACACCCTAAACCGCGTTTTAGTTCCTTCTCTCCCTTGCTTGTCTCCACCTCTTGGTTTCCCTCCCTTTTGAAAAAGTTCTGTCTGCTTCCTACTACCTGTCTTTAATTTTGCTTTTCAATTCTTTTATACTTTGGGTTTCTCATATAAGAGAAACCACGAGATGTTTAACCTTCTGTCTGATTTACTTCACTCAGTATTATGGTCTCAAATGGTGTCCATTTTCCTACAAATTTATCCTTCTTTATGGTGCAATAGTTCTCCATCGTGTATAAATGCCACATCCTTTATCCATTTATCTGTTAATATTAGAGGTTGCTTCAAACATATAGCTATTATAAGTCATGCTACTATAAACATGAATATGTACGTGTCATTGTAATATGATGTTTTTAACTCTTTCAAGAAGAGACCAGAAGAGTATACCTCAGTTCAGCAGAGGATATTTAAAGCCTATAAAAATTATATTAGTTCATCTATCAAATGTTTTCATCAAACTTCTCATTCTTGGATAATAATTCTGCATTATGTGCAGTATTTTCAAAATAATGGTGTTTGGGGTACAGTTTGAAGTGGAATCTGCATGACAAGTTAAGATCAGGTTCACTTTTTATGTCCTTAGCTATTTCTTCTACAGCAGACTCTTTTGCACAATAAACTGTAATCGTTTAACAGAGCTGAAATTAAAAAGTTAATAATAGGATTTTTTACTGATTGTTAGTTTATCCTGGTGAATTGAATCACCAAATGCCTTCCTAGGATTATTAATAACAGGTGGATAGCCTTCCACATATCTTTGGTCTAATAAAATTTGTGATCTCTATTAAATATGTCATTTGCATTGCAGTATGGAAAAAAGAAAAGTGGAATTTTACTCACAAAGTGGGAGAAAAGTGGTCCAGACGACCCAGCAGATGAGTGATGGGCATAAATCTAAGTCAGGAGACTGAAAGAACCTTATATATGTGAATGTTAAAAGCATGCAGATTAACTCATCCTACAAATAATTATGAAGTGTCCATCCAACATTAAAACATATTCTTAGTTCAATCTTCCATTTTACTTATTAATGTGGGAGTCCATTTTCCTTAAGTGCAACATTCCAACCTTTGATTATCTAGGTATGCTTGGAAAAAATGCAATAAAGAAGGCAGAGTGAACGCCAAATGAATTGATGATATAAAAATTATTTGCCTCAATTCAACAAATTCTGATGTTTCCAGGTTGTTATGGTTTGTGTCCACATGTCCCCCCAAATCCTCACATGGTTATTTGGTGGCTTTTAGAGTTTATGACTGATCTATGATCCAGTGCTGGTATTATGGGTGTGAGAGCTATACCCGCCCTACGGCAGAGAGTTTGCTGGGATTATGGGTGAGAGCTATACCCTAGGGCAGATAGTTTGTATATGAAGGGAGAGAAAGAGGCTGCTGGCTGCCATTCCTCCCTTCTTGCGCTTGTTGCTTTGCTGTGTACCGCCACCATGAACTGTTGCCCTCTCCCATGTGCCACTGTGCCTCAGAACTAGATGGACTGAAATCTCTGCAAACTGTAAGCTACATAAATCTTTCTTTCCTTCATTTTGGATGTTGGATATTTTGTCTCAGCAACAAGAAAAAAGGAACCAAGACACAGATTGAATAGAGAGCTTCTGTGGAGTTTAAGTATGGACTGGATTTGCAAGTACACTTATTCAAACTAGAAAAACAAAGAAGTGGATTGAAACATGAAGTCATTGCCTTTTTCTTTTCTTACCCTTGAAAACCATGAGACTATAATTTAAATCACCTATGCAAGAATGTTTAATGAAACAATACAAGACTCACCCATATTGAGGCCTGCTAGTAGAAAAAATGTGTAGAAATTGTTTCCTCCATTTTTTCATATTTTCGTCTGTATCCATCCATCCAATCTTCCTTCCATCCATCCATCCATCCATCCATCCACTCATGAACCAAACAAATATTTCTGCTGTCGTCAAGGACCAGGAGAAGACAGCCATCTGCAACTGTGGAATATCAGGCCAAGTTCACCATTTGTGGGTATGTATATATTTCTTGGACCTGTGGAAAAAGTTTCTTTTAATGCCAGATGGAGATTGTAAAGAATACTAACTTTGGGGCTATAGCCAAGTTGAGCAGAGAAACTCCTAGAGTTGGACATAAATTGGAAGCTGTTTAACCTCTGGAAAGGATTCCCCTTATTGAGTGTGATTCATCACTTCTAGTTACATTGTTAGAGGGCTGGGGATATAGCTCAGTGGAATAAGCACTTGCCTAGCAAGCGCAGGGTCCTGAGTTCGATCCCCAGTACTGAAAAAAAAAAAATCCTAGTTACATTGTTAGTAATAATACATGGGTAATAATTTCTACCTGCGGTATAGATGTTAGCACTTAAGAAGATCATGTGCGCTGAATATTGAAGGTTAGCAAACCCAAAGCCAGCAGGAGAAGTAGGAGAGAGACTGTAATGGGTAATGCAGTGCATTGCACTAGCAAACCCAAAGCCAGCAGGAGAAGTAGGAGAGAGAGGGTGTAATGGGTAATACCGTGGGTTACATTACTGACAGACTCTGCTGCTTTACTCTCTGCAGTACTGGGATTGAACCCAGGACGTTGCTCATGCGAAGCACACAGTGCCTCTGTGCCACATTCCCTGCCCTGCCGTATCCTCCTAAGGCCTGTGGTTGCTGCTTAGCGTCTCAAATGCATTTGTGTGTCATATAATTACAATACATAGTTACTTTTTTTTTTTTTTTTGCGGTACTGGGGATCGAACTCAGGAGCCTGCGCTTGCTAGGCAAGCGCTTATTCCACTGAGCTATATCCCCAGCCCAATACATAGTTACTTAATTCTTCATTTGATTACATGAGATTCAAAAATATTGATCAAATGTATACTGTATTTCAAACATTGGGGACACAAAAATGAATAAATAAACATTTCTTCTAGACTCTTAGATGAAAGACTCAGTTTATTTTGTAGATATGCAATCTGGAGTGAGGATAGAAATCAGGGAAAAAAGAATGAGCAGGAGGCTAGGGATGTGGCTCAGCGGTAGGTTTGCCTGTCAAGCTCGTTGGTGTGATCCCCAGCATCTCTGTCTCTCTGTCTCTCTGTCTCTCTGTCTCTCTGTCTCTCTCTCTCTCTCTCTCTCTCTCACACACACACACACACACACACACACACACACACACATGCAACACACAAATAAGCAAAGACACGGAAGCTGGACAGATGGGCTCTTGAGTCCAGTGCTGTTTTACCAATGCACCAAAACTGTTCTCTCTCATTTGCTCTTGACTGAAATGCAAATTTAAAAAAATCTATACTCAATATATCATGTTTTTCTAAATAAACTTCCTTGGAACAAAATTTATCCCCAGACATATGGCAGAGTTCCTTTCAAGCTCTGAAAATTCTCAGAGGTGTAAATTCCCAAACTGCCCCAGTGAGTAGGCTGTGTTTGTGTGAAAAAAAAAAGGTAGCAAATAAGAGAATTATCTAACTCTGACAAAAGTCACTTCAACCATTTCTAATGTTCAGCTAGAATTATCTGCTAAAAGTTCTCAAGTGCCATTTTGATGCAAATTTTTTCTTTTTATAGTACTGGGAATCGAACTCAGACCTTGCACTTGCCAGACAGGCGCTTGTGCCGCTGAGCTATATCCCTGGCTTGATGCTGAAATTATAAGCTGTGCAGAAACAAGTAAAATACATCTAAATCAGAAAGTGACTACTCTTTTCACATCTATAACTACATTTAAATATGTTTGTCAATTGTTAGGTGCTTTTAATGAGACCAGGAATTCAGTGAAAAGTTTCTCTAAAATATCAGAATGTGGGAGAGAGAAAGGAACTGACCTTTAGCGTAATTGTTTCTTGGGTTATGTTAACAGGTGAGTGCAATTTACTTTTCAGATCAAACAGGAGGAAAAAGGAATTGGAGTTAGGAAGTAACCTGAGGATATGTTTTGTTTATGTATGGAATTGGGGAAAAATGAGAACATGGGTTGACTAGGTGGATGGTGGTTGGGTAGGGTGAAAGATGTCTCAGGGTCTGGGTCACTGTAGTGTTGCTTTTCTTCCCTAATTTCTGCAAAAGGAGGAAAATTCAAGAATTTAAAGGTACACAATTCATCTCTGCTTCCTTTACTTCCAGACACAAAGTAATTTTGGGAAAGTAACCCTTAAACATAGGCCTTCTCCTCTCTTGGAGAGATTGGTGATTCACTAATTTGGATGTGACTTGGAGCAGTTTCATGTACTTATTGTCCAAATACCCACCTTGCCTTCTCTGTTTATGCTTAGGGTGCTTCCAAATGTATTTAAAGGAATTTAAATGGGTCAAAACTAATTTTGCAAGTTGGGTCTAAGTCTTACTTTTCTGGTCCAGGTTTTGTCTTCTCATTTTTGCACTCATATTTACCCCTGGAGTTGATGATAATTAGCTTGACACATTCTTTCTTTCTATTTCGGATACATTAAACCTGCTTCTTCAAGTAAATTATAAGTACCTTGAAGCTCAGAGTCATATTTTATTCTCCTCTTTATACAACTCAATTTGGCAACTGATTACTTAACACCTACGTACCAGCAGTTTCTGAGACTTGTACCTCATGCCAAAGTGGAAACAAAACGCCACTGTACTTCTCACAGACCACACCCATACTGACTCATGGTTGTTATTTTACAGAGGAGTTAAAATTGTTTCACTAATAGACAGAGCATTTATTTGATAGCTCAATAATTAATAATTGGTATCTCTAAGTAATATATACTTTAAAGAAGTTTTCCCAGATAAATGACAAGGATGAGGGACCTCAACTTAACATATTCTTGAATCTTTTGGACATGAGTATTTGCAAAAAACATCAAGAAATTGACATATCTAGAATTTACATTCAAAAATTCTCAGTCTATATCTGTGACAATAAAGAGTACCTGATTTGAGCAAATGAACAATTCATCCTTTGTTATGTATGAATTATTGTATCAGTGAGTGTTTTATTGGAGAAACAGATATAATCCAATGTTATACAAATGTATAAGAAATTATAAGATTGGCTTATGATGATCAGCCAGAGTTGGATGAGGAAGCGTGCAGAGGGTGTCTGCAGGCTAGACACTGAAGGATTCTGCCCAAAATCTGGAGTTCACTGCAGTGTCCTGTGCAAGTCTGTGTCTAGGAGCCAGTAGGTCTGCAATGGAAGGCTCAAGAGGCTAGGACAGTGAGCTGAAGAGTCTATGCTGGAAGGCTGAAGGATCCTAGGTGGAAGTCAAAGAGTTTGTGCTAGAATCCAGAAAACATCCAAGCTGAAGACAAAGTCTAGAGCTTCTCCAAATAACACAAGCCAGTCTGTCTTGCATTTCCCCTTTATACCATCCAGACACAAGTTGCCCTAGGGTTAAGCTTCTAAACTTCTCAAGTTGACACAATCAATCAACCATTATAATTATTATCTCTAGTGTAGAATTACTTTCTATATAAATAAAACTATAGATTTTCAAGGTTTTTTAGCATGGATATAGACTTTAATATAATATAATATAATTTAATATAATAATGTTCATCAGAAACAAAACTCATTTAAGGATATATCTCATTTTCTATATCAACTTGTTTTAAATGGACATATAAATTACATAGACATCTTGACTACTGAATAATGCTACAATGAAAACAGGTGTGCAGATATGTCTTTGAGATCCTGATTCCAGTTCATTTGAATGCACATTCTGAAATGGGGTTGTGAAGATGTGTGGAGATAGTTTTTAATAGTCTGAGGACATTCCAAGCTGTTTTCCAAAGGGACTGCAACAACTTCCTTTCCAACCCACAGTATACAAAAGTTTCCATACTGGCACTTTTTATCTTTGCTTTTTTCTGACAGCAGCCATCCTAGCCAGTCAGCAGTGGTATCTCACTGAGGACTGGATTTAGGGTTCCCCAGTGATTACTGAGGTTGACACCTTTCACATACCTGGTAGCCTTCTACGTGATGCTTTCTTTGGATGTCTGTCCAGTTCTTTTGCTCATTTTAAAATTGTAATATTTCATTTTTGCTACTGAATTTCGGTATAGCAGTTTCTCATGTATTTTGGATATTAATTCCTTATTAAATTAATAGTTTGTGAGTGTTCTCCCATTCCAAAGGTTGTCTTTTCATTTTGACAGTTGTGTCCTTTTCTGTGTGGAAGCATTTTAGTTTCATATAATTTTGTCGATTTTTGCTTTGGTTAACTGTACTTTTTGACATCAAAGGAATTATGCCACCACCAATATTCTGAAGATTTTCTCTGTTTTATGTTTAAGATTTCACTTTGAATTGTATGTGTGTGTGTGTGTGTGTGTGTGTGTGTGTTCATGTATATGTAACATGAAGTAAGAGTCCCACTCCACACTTTTGTTTGTGGATAACCACTTTTCCCAATATTATTTTTGAAAAGTCTGTCTTTTCTCCACTGTGCATTCTCAGTGTCCAAATTGAAGACAGGTGACATTACACATGTGCATTTATTTCTGGGTTCTGTATTCTTTTCCCAGTGATTTACATATATGTTTGCTTCATGGAGTGAAATACTACGCAGCGTCAACAAATCAGAAAATCAGGGTACTTGCAATAACATGAGTGAGCCTAGAGAAAACAATGTTAAGTAAATAAACCAGACAAGAGGACAAGCAGTGTAAGATACCACTCATACGAGGTAATATAACCTGAAATAGTCACTCTCAGAGAAGCAGACCGTGCAGTGTGGGTTACCAAGGACTGGAAGGAGGGGAAACCAGCAATGCTGTTGGTAGAAGAGTTCAACATTCCAGCTACCCTTGGGAAAGGATGGCTATGCATCTACTGCATGACACAGTGCCTGTTTCTACCAGTACCACATTTCACAATTGAAACTTGCCAAGAGAATAGATTTCATGTTAAGTGATCCTATCACAAAAACAGCAACATTTTGAATGTAGGAAGAAACTTTCTGAGGCAGTAGACATGTTTATGGTGCAGATTTTGGTGCTAGTTTCTGGGTACATGTACTTACCTTTAAACTCACCAAGTTAAGGTAGACAAATAAAGTGCATAGTTATTAATCATTAAAAATTGACAAGTTACACAAAACATTTCTGTATTGATTATTCTAACTAATCAATAAGTCGGGAAATGAAAAAAACCCACCCAATGTTAGCTGGCCCTGGTTTTTCAGAAGATGAAGACATTGTATTTCCACCTACTAAAGGGTAGTCTTAAATGCATGTTTTTCCTCTTTTCTTATACCCACACTTGTTCTGCAGCAAACTTTGCAAGTTCAAGGTCAGGTGTTGTACTTCAAGGCCACTTTGCCACTTTCTCATTTGGCCCCTAGGTCCTGCAGGTGTTCCTTATTCGGTGATTCAGTGAACATCTTCACATTGCACAAAGGCAATGAGCAATCAGCACTTAGTAGGTGAAGCTCTGAGGTTAACTGAAGCCATCCCAGGGGACATGTGAGTAAACTAGGCTCAGTCACCACTAAGCGGCACATGATGGTTTAAACTTAGAATTATAGTTATTCCAGAACTCTGTGCTTTATGGAGGGGCTGGATATTTTGCCTCCCTGTATCCTATAGCCACGTATGCACTTGCAATCTGCAATATTGCTTTACAGTTTTAAAAGAAGAAAAATGGGGGCGGGTGGTGGTGGCGGCGGAAAAAAAAATAAAAGAAGAAAAATGTATAAGTTGCATATGGGAATCTGTGCTGTGGAGGTGTACATAAATTGCATATGCATATTGTGTGTGTGTGTGTGTGTGTGTGTGTGTCTGTGTGTGTCTGTCTGTGTGTGTGTGTCTGTGTGTGTCTCTGTATCTGTGTAAGAATGATTAATGCCAAACTTTTAATGCTGAATATCCTGAGCTGGATCACCTGGTCAGAAGAAAGCAGAGTCAAAAACTTTCAATTTTTGCTATATACATATTTTTAAATATTTGGGAATTAAAAATATACCATGCATTCATTTTATAATCAAACAGATATAAAAATGAAAGCTCATAAAACATTAAATATATTCGATGAAATAAAATATTGAGGGCTATAGTTCTCTCTCAGACTAACTTCCCATGTGGTACCTGTGGCCAGCATTAAGGTCATCACAAGGCTGGAACAGTAAAATCCACGGAAACAAATACTTCATTCCACACACAACAAAAATGTAAGTCATAGCATTTTGGAGATGATGCAGAAACCTCATCAGGTGCAGAACCAAAACCAGTTTCATTTCATTCTCAGAATTTCATCTGCATTTGCCAGAGATTTTAAATTAAATAATGGGCTGACTGTGTGTGAACGAAACGCCTGCATTTCTTTCATAGTTTTGAAATAGCAATACAATCTGGGGAGACCCAGGTGGGGGAGGCAGGGGAGCGGGCGACAGCTGGGAATGGGTGTTATGTGAGATAGGGACTTAATGAGATAAGGGAATATGTATTTTTGTGAGGGGGAAAAACTTCATAACATTTTTCATATGAAACATACACAGGAATAATGGAATAGATTATATCTGCTGAAATGTGGGCTACAGTAAGTTACTGTTGCATGTCTTCCCTGCATAGAAAGGGAATGAATTGGAGACATTCTCTTATAATGAAAATTGTCTGTATTTTTCTCAATTGAGAGAGTTCATTGAGACTTCATAGAATAGTTTTATTACATATTACATGGGAAAGAAAAAACATTATTTTTGTTCCAATAACCAGCTTTTATCAGGCCCCATAATGCACCTCCTCAGTAGTTGTATAAAAAAAAAGCTTGCTACAGATTCTCACAGTGAACGTGGAGTTCCCTCCCAAGCGCCTTTAGCAGCAGCTTTCAGCAAATGAAGCGAGGACATATTTTTCAGAAATATTGAAGCACTTCTTAATTCCACGATCTGCCATGGTGCTTCTCTGGTTTTATTGCTGTTTGTTTGTCTGGGGTACTTTTGTTACATTATATTTGTTTGGTTGTTTGGGATTTTTTGCCAATGTCTCATTAAAAAGGAAAGAAAGAAATCGAGAGACCGAGAAAATGTGAACAGCACGCCATGTAATGGTCATGCTCCAGAGAGTTTAAAAACAATGCCAGTCAGCAGATGCATAAAGATAGGAGCACCTCACACATTCGCTGTTTTCTGTTGCACAAAGAATTCTGGGTCTCGCTTTTTCTTACAAACTGTCATCTTGCCCATATTTTCAAGGCGAACTCAAGTCTCCAAGTATTCCCTCGCAAACCTGGCTCACATTTCTTTCTTACTTTTTTCTTTTTTGCGCTATTCTAAACACCTCTTGAAAATGATCCCACTCCTCAAGCAACACCCCTAAAGCCACCCCTTGCACTTAGTTTGGGTGGACGCCTGAGTTTACGCAGATTCTCCTTAGTAGGAGGTGATAGGTTCCACCTCTTTTGTCTGTATGGATTCCGATTATTGCTTTCTCCTGGAGAAACTTTTGGTGACTTTGTGATTTCTTCTTTGCCCAGAGATCCTTTAACAGAACTGCTTAACATCCACACAGTTAGAAAGTGTTAAGTTAACCAGGCCTGGAAGTGAACATCTGTCATCTCAGCACTCAGAAGACGGAGACAGAAGGACCGTGTGTTCCAGTCCAGTCTGGGCTTCATAACAGAACCTTTAAAAAAAAAACCAAACCAAACAAAAAAAATGCTTTACCTATGTTTTGTGGTTTACTGTGGGTATCTGGAGTTACATTTAAGATCATGTATGCAGTAAAAATCTATACATTTTGGAGTTTATTGCTGTTATCTTTCAGGCTAAGCACAAGTGACTCTTGCTAGGCATGTGAACAACTCTTACAAATATTCCATGGCTCTAAGTACAGAATCATACTCTCTACTCTTGGTACACGTTTTACAAATGGGCATTTGTTACACTGAGATTTGGTGACATTGCTTAAATATCCTGGGTCCTTCCCTTGTGTTTTTATAATCTGTTCATTCATAAAGGAAAACATTGCATCTTTGTCTATAATTTCAGAGTTGAATTATCCATAAATCTCGGGATAACTTCATGTATTTTGCTTTGTGGTTTTTGGTGCACAAAAGCTTCAGACTCAGCTGCCATTCAGTTGTGAGTGATGGTGCTTATCGTGAGATCTTCCTGGTCCTAGTAAAACCTTTGGGTCATGAATTCCATTGCCTGGCTTTTAATATTCTGCCACTCTACCCACCTTTTCATTTACACTTGATACTAGAAGCACCTAAACCTTCAAAACTTGGCAAGTTATAAGACTTCAGTAATAAAATATTGGCTTAATACCGATCTTGGTTCATGGCACATTACTTATTTTAAAGAAAAATAGCAAAACACCTTAACAAAGCAGTTAACAATCCTGCAAAATCACAGGCAAAGTAAATGCTAAGATTTTGACAGTGACATAAATTTAGGCATCTAGCTCCATGCCACTCATTCAAATCCACAGGGCCTAAATGTATCCACTTTTTGCTTGTTTTTCTCTGCCTATACTTTGAGTCATTATACATATTCTTAGATTTGTATCTTTTTTTACATTTGTAAGGTGTACATCATGGTGAATATAGAAATGTGAGTGGCATGTTGCTGAAATGCACCTAAACTGCTGTCACACTGCTTGTTTTGGTTGTTGTATATTTCACTTTATAGATCTTCCACAATTCACTCACTCTTTTATGAAGGGTATTTGTGCTGTCTTCAGGCTTTTTGAATAATATTAATTCACTTTTGCACAGGTACAATATTTGTGCTTGAGTTTATGTCTAAAAGACAAAATTCTGGTCCACAGCGTGAATTTCTGAGCTTAGAAATTATGCTCAAAAAATTGTCAAAGGGCTGGGCATGGTGGAAAATGCCTGTAATCCCAGTATTCTGACAGGCTCAAGTAGAGAAATTGAAAATTTAAGCCCAGAACGGTACATGCAACTTAGCAGATAAGTAGGAGCCTGTTTCAAAGTTTAGAAAATTAATAATTTTTTAAAAGGCAGCCCACAGTACCACAAAAGACACATTTGCCCCTGGTTACTTTATTCAGCCCAGGAGTACCAGTAATTCGATGTTGTGCTCAATGTTTCTTGCATTCCTGCGGTTACTACTAAGTTAAATATATTTCCCCGTGTTTATTTTCAATACATGTTTTCACCTTCTGTGGATGTATGTTCATGTTTCCTTCTAATAACTCTTTTGGATTGTTCTCCCTCTGCTTATTGTTGCCTCTAAAAGAATTCTTTACATAGTGCTGACATTGTTCCCTTGTTAGCTGCATGTACTATAAACTTCTCCTCTGAGATTTTAACTTGTATTTTAATGTGTCCTTTAGTAATGAATTGTTCTTGACAAGAAACCATCCATCAGGCTCTAGTTTTTATGATCAAAGATTTTAGAGTTCTGTCTGAGAAATCGTCCTCCAAGTCATGGGATAAAAATACAGGCCTGTGTACTTTCCTTTGCAGCAGTCCTCCTTCCTTTACAACACTGTCTTGGCCAAGTGTTGTAAAACAATGCGGTGAATGGTGCAGCAGACTGCCACGCAGCAGAATAGTAGGCTCTTAACACTATAGTGGTGCGTTCCCTCCACCTTCTTCACTGGATCCGGCATTTGTGGCTCTCCCCAAAAATCAGCATGACCGTGAAAAGTACAAGTTCTGAATGAACTGACGGCATCAAGTCCACCACAACCATGGAACTAGGAAACTTCTAGAACTGCTTTGGCGAGTGGCAAAGATGTTAGAATAAATGTGTTTGAAGTGAGGGGAAGGGGTTGTCATAGGGGACTTAATGGAATTTTTTTTACTATAATACATTTTTAGAAATTTAATCATTCATCACATTTTTTATCATGCCTCATCATGTGTATGAACAGCCTCATTTTATTTTGCATGAAGTAACCACTTGACCCTTCATTGGACTTCCCAGCTGCGCTGTTACTGAGACCCATAAGGACATAGTCTTCCTTTGCCGATTCATTATTTTTGCTTCCCTCATCACCCGTATAAACCAGGCTGTTTGTGTTCTTCTGTCAATGGAGCATCACCAAGCGGTAGAAAGCAGAACAGTTTTGATCTCTGTAGATTGATGAGGAACCAGCTGGAAAAGCATCTCCTGTGCAGTACAGTATGGAAATAAGGGTCTCTCTTTCCAGTTTCCTAGATCAAGTGGCTCCTTTTTTCTGAGACAAAAAGAGAAAAAGAAACGAGAAAAGGTGAGAGCAACAGGTGAACAGGGCAGACCTTTCCTTGAAAGGACTGGAGCTTTGTAGCTACATTCACATCCCAGAAAGGGAAGCTCTTGGCTACCACGGATGCTCCTCTGACAGTCGAGCAGGGGGAAAGATCCTGGCATTTAGTGTAAGGAAAGCTGTGCAAAGCCTACCCACTTAAGCAGGAGAGCTAAACCACATCAGAATTTCATCACGTCAAAACTCACAGTTGCTGTCTTCTTGTGATGCCAATCCAGAGAACACTTCCCTTGCTAACCAATGGCGCTCCAAGTCTGGCCTACCATTGAAAACTCTCTTGACATTTATCTGTGTCTTCCAGGGAAAATGCCTTACAGCTAAGGACGATGTTACACACAAGACTGGTCACAAGATCAACAGCCACGAGTGCTTTTGCATCATCATGCCCACAGCTACTTCAAATGTATTAACCTGACCATTCAAATACACAGGATAAATAAACAGAGAACAGCTTATTCTTTATCAAAGGTCTGTGAGGGTTTGTTAAATTTCATATTCCTTAAAATATGTTACCAATGTGGTGTAGGACTCTTTTAGGAACATACACAATTTTGCATAGTGGGAAATGTGATCTAAATCAATATTTTTTTAAAAAGTTTCTATCATTCAGTTCCTTTTAGGATTGAAATCTCTCTGGGAGTGGTGTGCACACTGTATCTCTAGTACTTTGGGAAGTTAAGGCAAGAGCATCTAAAGTGTGAATCCAGCCTGGGAAATTTAGTGACTGAGACAGATCCTATCTCATAAAATAAAAAAGGCCTGGGGATGTAGCTCAGTGGGAAGATGCTAGGTTCAAGCCACAGTACTGAAAAAATTAAAATATCTTAAAATTTCCTAGAATATATTTAAATACACTGCTTCAATAGCTGCCCTGTGAATATTTCCCCAATTTTATAATTTAATATAGCCTGGTCTTATATTTCAATGTACAAGCTCTTTTACATTCATTAAAATTTGTTATTTGATGGTCTTCAATGCTAATAATCTTATAGATACAAATCCTCGGTTCTTTTTGACTGGGGTTAGTATCTCACTTTTAGTTTGCTTTGGCCATTCCCTTTGTATGAAGCATCTGACATTTTATCAAATTCTGGATACCTTCTATTGCACAAACTGTATTTATATTGTATTACTGAGAAATGAAGAGTATCACCAGTTACGGAAATGAGAAACTACTGATACTAAAGTGTGCCCTTATTTCAAAGACACTGTGAAGGCCTTGGTGGTATATACGTGATAAAGCATCATGTTTTCTCACTTGTAATACAAAAAACAAAGAACCACCTTCCTGTTGGACAGCATGAAGTTGTACAAAGAGTTTGCTGTCTTCCACTTGCACTGTCAACCTCTCCTAATTTCCAGATCTCCTGACGGTAGATGGGGACACACAACAATTTCTGTTTTCATCAGCTTGTAGCATCTACGGACACCTGGCTTCCCAAAGCAGGGTTCATCTTGGGAGTCTATGTTTTAAAATATCAACATTTTCCTTTTGTGTCCACAGTACTGGATGTTTCTTGACCACACCTGTCTCTGTCAGTTTTCTTTCTCCATCTCCTCCTCCTCCTTCTTCTCCTTTGTCTTCTTGTTATTACCATTTGTAGTACTGAGGATGGACCCCCAGAGCCTGGTCTTTTTCTATTTATATTTTGAAACAAGGTCTCGCTAAATTGAACAACCTGGGCCCAGACTTGCTGTCCTCTTGCCTCAGCCTCCCAGAAAGCTAGGACTACCAGCCTATACCAACATGCTTGACCTCTTTTCTCCCTCAATTTGCTGGTTTCTCCTGGACCTGAAGGTTATGCTCAGCCTAGTCTAGCATTACGAGCGACTTGGAATTTTATATGGCTCTTTCTCCCTTTTTTAGTCTAGGGATTGGAAGAATCTTGAATCCTGCACTTAGTCTGGACTGCTCTTAAGACAATCATTTGTTATGCTGGTTTCTCCGAGACCTCCCAGCCCACCCCCACCTTCCTCCTCCAATGTCAGCGCCGCTGCAGTGGCAGATGCGGTTCCCCTGCTCCTTCCGTTCTTCCATTCGTCTGCTGGCTTCTCCCTCTGAAGAGTAGCATTTGAATCTTACAGTACTTGCAGCCATACCTGGTCGTGTATTTTCTAGATTTAAAACAAATTGTGCTGGACGGGGGAGTCACAGCTATGATCAGCATAACCAGAATATTTATTTTCCCATTCCTAGCAACATGAGGGGCTAACCTAATGACCGAAAACCAATTATGAATAGGTTAAATAATTTAACTTCCCTGCATGCTTTCTGACACCTGTGTCCAATCTATTCTAATTAACGTTGTAGCGTCTTATGTTTATACAGATTCAAGACTCTGCTGCCAACACTGAGTTACCTTGCACGGGCTGTGACAGCTGTGCAGTGTGAGCTTCCTTCTGGCGGTTTGGGTCCGGCTTGCCGCTGGCCTCTCTCTGTTTTCTGTCCTTCCTTATAAACTACTGTGCCCTGGCCGATTCCTCTTGCTGAAAGAAGGAAGCAAAAGCGGAAGAGAAATGGAACCACCAGAGTGATTTTTCCCTTGTTCTCCAGAACAGACTGAGCAGAAGGAAAACAGAAAGCAGAGTAGTTTGGTGTGAACGACGCCCGCCACTCTCATTAGGAGTCCCGGGAAAACAGTAGAAACAACGTTTCATCAGGCACTGAAAGACTTCATGAATCAAAACTGGCTTCTTTTACTCACTGGCTCTTAGGTGTTAGACAAGTCTTCTCATCTCTTTTGAACTCAGTTGCCCCATCGCCCTGGGGGAGGGGAGTCTCCACTTTGTGAGTCGCACTGGCTCACAAGATTGAAACAGGGATGTAATAAACACGAAGGAGCTTGTGAAATTTAAGATATTAAGCACTTGGAAAGGGAAAGGATTCATCAATCTAATTAAAAACTACCTGGTCATATAACATCCATTTTCCATGCTCCATCTTTTCTCTTCTGGCACCAATATCCTGAGCATCTTGCGCATGTTGGGATCTGCTGACATTGCCATGGGTGAGTGTGCGCCTGTGTGTGCTGTATCCGGGGACAAGCAGTTGTCCCTTAGGAGCTGGTATTAAGTTAGAAAGCGACATAAGAAATAATGAAACTGCCTAAATGAAGAATACACATTTAAAAATTCTTGGTCTCAATATTCAAAACTAGAGATCAAATGCTATGCTGCTGACCCGCACACTTCCTCCAGCCACGCTAAGTTTGGAGTCATTTCCGCTGCGTGCTTTCCTGCAATATGAACAATGCAGTCATGCTGCTTGTGTACAAAGCATTTCACACCCCAGAAACAGACCCACTGTGCATTTTTATTCATTTCTCTTTCCACAAAATCTACTTGTGTGTACAGAATGCTCACTTTTCAGCTTCTTTCACTGCATGGTCTTTAAGGAATGGTCAATCCTATTTGTGTTGCATTTACAAAAATCCTTGAATTTCCCAAAGAGGAGAATCTGTTGTTTTGCTAAGAAATCTATTCAACTTAATACAGATTTTATACTTCTTTTAAATCCAAGACTGAGCTCTTTTATAGTCTTTTGAAATGAAGATGCCTTTATTTCTAACACATTCTGAATATAGTGAGTCCTTTAGACGTAATGAGAATGTGAGTCATCAGCTCTCAATCTGATCTGCTCCTAATTCAATTAAATCATTACTTTCTTGTCTTTCACTGATGTATTTGCTTGTAAAAAAAATCATGCCATGAATGTGTTCAATGGCCAGTTTTAAATAGTGTGTGCATCCAAGGAAAAGGGGGAAAAACACCATTTAATGCTAAAAAGGGGAATAAATTGCTGATCTTTTTTTAACAAATGGCTGGGAGGGTTATAATGTATTAGATTTTTTTTCCAGAGGTAATCTTAGATGTGGAGTGAATGAAGTGAAGTCTGTTATCAATCCATAACATCTGCTGCAGTGTCAAGTGATGAAATGGGTGACTCCAGAGCCCAAGACAGCTGGGACGGCTTTCTTAATGCAGGAGGGTATTGTGCAAACAAACAGGCCCTGATACGGTCTATGGTTGTCACAATTATTCAGGCTGGTGATACATCTTCCCGTATTAGCTGCTTGAGCAGTCCTATTTCTTTTAAAAGTAAACTACTGTATAGCAATCACCATCCTAGCCTATAAGTCAGTGAGTACAAATAGAATAAATACCCTGGAAATACAAAATAAATATAAATTAAAATTTATCACCAGAGCAATAAACTGCAAAACAGATGCCAGATGAAACAAAATAAGACAGAATACCCAGAGCACTGGCCTCTGAGAGAATAAGCAAAGGGATCCGAACCTCTACTTAAAACAAAGCAAAACTGGGCATGCGTAGCAATTTCCCTCCGTCTTTGTCACGTTAGATGTTCAGGTGTCCTTTAAGTTAAAGATGCAAAAGCACAGTTGTGGACATCTGATTTTAATTCAGGCTTCTTTTGAAGTTTGTGATCATAACTGTAGGAATTATTGCTAAGAATGCTGAGGGATATGTATTAACGATGGCTAAAGTTTGTATAAAATTAAGACATGTGCTAATTCAGAAATGTATTGTTTACATACATCTGTCTCTAAAGTTGCTACTGTACTTGATAGCAAATAGAAGCTTGCTTTTACCTGGATATGCTTTCTGGTGGACATAGAAATGTTCTGATTTTATTTGAAAATTTTATAACACTCAACCACAAGGGTCCTCAACTTCCAGTTTAATTATGATACAGTGCATTCTCAGGTACAGCTTAGTCTTTTTGGTAGAAAATCTAGAGCCTAGTGCAAGAATTATTATGCCTTCAAGTTTTCTGTACACTGAGTATTGGAAGGAGAAGGTCCTGAGACCTTAAATCTCAAAAAATTTCACTCAGTAATTGTGCAATACCACTAGATGGCTACTGCATGAATTTTACAACACACATTTGCTAGCATGTATTTATTCTCAAGTCAAGTCTTGGGCTCATGGAAGCTCCAAAATACCCAAATCAGTGCCTTTGTTAGGAAAGAATTATGCATTAGTCATTATTGAATCTTTCTTAGTGCATACACAGGGCTTAAAAAAGAGCAGATATTCATGAAATGCACACGCATGTATGTGTTTCTTGTTGACTTTAAAGCAAGCTAAATAACTTCAATTGTCTCAGAAGTCATGATACTTCCTGCAGAGGGCCATCATTGTTCAGTCATTCATTCGGTTAGTAAATGTTTATTGAGCGTTACTATCTGGTTTGATCAGTTCTTCATATTAAGATTAAACAGTGAGCCAGTGAACAAAATACACATAGTTCATGCTCTGAGGAAGCATATAGCATTACAAAAACCGAAATAGTCCATCATCTTAAGATTTACAAAACAGAAACTCGGAATTAAATCTATGCATAAAACAGAAATCAATCTAGTTTAGGAAGCACAATGAAACTATGGACTGTTTCTCTAAGGAACAAGTCTTCCAGATAAGGTTCAGAGGCCAAGTAGGAGTTAGATATACAAAGAAGTGAGGCACCAGAATATATTTCTAGGCAACAAGAAGGGTGCAAACGTTGGGAGAAGAGGTGAGGTGATTTCACAGCTCACCTTCAGCCAGGTGGAAGTATCCATTGTGCAGTATCAGGTGCGTCCTGCTTGCCTAGTGAAGACTGGGCTTAGTGGCACTTGTCTACTGCTGCTACCCCTCTATGATTTCTCCTTCTCCTTTCTTTGGTTATTTTTAATTGTTCTTACAATAATTTTCCTTTTATAACAACTTCATAATTTATTATTGTATTGTCCCATCTGTTTACTGCCTATATTTCTCCTCTGGAATAAAAACTACACAAAGGAAAGTGTCTGCCTATATCACATTTGTTGATGTGTTCTGAATCTCTGAGTCCTTGGGATAGGTACTGTAGATACCACATATAATCATTCATTAGGACTCAAGTGACATGCTTGTCTTCTCCTGTAGGTCAGCGGTGCATTGCTGCTGTCTGCTGGTTGCCGCGGTTTGCTGCAGGGTGAGTTTCCAGCTGGTGGAGGCAGGCAGCACTTCTAAGGCCACCAAATGGAAGCAGCACACATGCCTGGCAGTTTTATTCCACTAAAAGGTCTCAGTCACATGAACACATTTCACTGCAACTAAAGAAAGAGAATACAACCTTGGAGAAAAACTGTGTTCCCCCAAAGAAAAGTAGGTGTATTTTGGGGAATAACACAATCCTTTCCAATTTGGCCATGAAAATATTGCTGAAGTTAAGGAAAATTTCCTTTTTTTCTTTTCAAAGGGATTGACACTACCTTCCAGGTCAGAATGTAAGGAAAACAAAAGGTCAAATAAATATTGTTTCCCTATTACTAGTTCTACGATGAATCTAAGTATTAATACATATTTTCTAAAGATTACAGGGGCAAAATTACAGATCAACATAATATTGGGTTCATTAAATATTTCAGTGGTTACTTGTATATGGTATATTTAACTAAGCATTAAGTATTTTAAATGCATTTTTACTAAGAAATTAATCACAGAGTAAATGAATTATCCAACATAATTTTAATATTAGTTACAGTCAAGATTAGCTTTGTTGCTTAAAAATTATAAATGTGGAAATAACATGTCTGAAAAGACACATTAAAAATAAAAACCTAAATTATTTTCCATTGATGCAGTAGGTATTTTTGATGTGTTTTAATCTGCTTCACTGAAGTTCATATTCAAAATGGATTTTTTAAATTGTGGTTATAAATTTAGCAATCAAAGTTTTTACATTTTTTTTACAACCTGAACAGCTAGGAGAATCTTTCTAACCCTCTTGCCAGGGGAGGAGAATTCATAGTCAGTGAGTGCCAAATGTGTGTCAGGAAATTGTGTTCTTGTTAATTTTCCAAATAATATTGTGAGATTGGTATCATTAAATAAGTTTCTGAGTATTTTAATAATGTTTCTCCCATCACCCAGCTCACCAGCAGTAAGTCAGGAGTGGAATCTAGATTGGTCCCAATCCAAAGGCAAGGGAGCATTTTTCTAAATAGTCCATTATTCATTCATTCATATTTTTATTAAACACTCATGCACACATTTCTGACTGCTTAGGGCAAAGACCTTGGCTGTCCTATTTAAGTTGTTTTGGTTTTCTTTATTTTCTTTAAAATGAAAAAAACAAAACCTGAAACTTTAAAGTGCAAAAAATAAAAACTAAAGTAAAATCAAAGCCTGCGTGTGGTCAACAGTGTGAGGGAATTAGACACTCAGTGCAACTTCGTTCAGTAAATGAAAGGAAGAAGTTGTGCATGTTGAGAACCTCTCCATCTGAGCTTCCCCTGGAGGTACAGCAAATGGAAGCAGACACGGAAGTGCGGACAGTCTCCGTTGAAGCCCAGGAGTTGAAAGGAAATGTGACAGAATAACCAGGATATTTTCAAGAAGTGAAGGAGAAATAAAAGCAGGGTACATTCAGGAAATTAGAAGTAGTTTTCAAAATTATGGATATTTATGAAATACCACGTGGCACATCCACATTACCTGCAATAACTGACCACCTAGTCCCAGCAGGTGTGCTGGACCATGGACTGGACGGTTATGCACGAAGGGCCAGGGCACCTTCCAGGCAGCGTTTATGCTGAATCCCTCTCAGAAGACAATACGATGGAACAGTGCAACTCTGAACGTCAGCATCATCCCCCGGTAGTGATTGGGTGGAGAGACAGATAGATGAGAAGGACAGACGGACAGATGGTAAGTACAGTTCCTTACAGGTCTGCACTTGTGCAAGTCACAGCACAGCGAGAAGTTCGTTCTAGGATGATGTACTATAAACTCAAGACTCTGCAATTATTAAATTATAGGTTAGTATCTTTGTAGTTACTTAGTGTCAGAGATCTTTGCAGCATTTGGAAAGCACTGCCAGCTATTGTAATGGGATATGTATTGAGTCTTTCTTTTGCCTTCCTTCCTCTTTTCTCCTTCCTTCCCTCCCTCCTTCCCTCCCTCCTTCCCTTTTTTCCTTCCTTCCTTCTTCTGCATCCTCATTTTTCTCTTCTTTTTCCATTTCTTTTCCCTCCTTTATCCCTCTTTCCCTGTTTCTCTTACATTGAGTCCAATTCTTCCTTTATGACAAAAGTGATATTTTTAAATATTTCTCAGAAGTTACACAGGTAAGGATTTCCTCTAGTGTTTGTAATACTTTAATGGTATCTCAAGATAATATTTTAGTTAATTTAATTAAAATTTCTTTTTAAAAAATTAATTGTATTTAATTAATATTTTATTTACTTATATGAATAATTCAAAAAGCAAAGCTTATTTATTTATTTGACTTTTTTGGAAACATGGTCTCTCTGCAACTCAAGGTGGACTTGTACTCATTATGAAACCCAGGTTAACCTCAAACTACCAGCGATTCTCCTGCCTCATCCTCTCCAGTGCTGGAATTACAAGGATGTACCACCACATAGCTCACTCTAAAAATGCCTTTTCAAGTGGAGGGATGAACATAGACTGCAATACTTCAAGAAATCTCAGCTGAACCTGATCATTTTTGAAAAGCAAACTTGCCTTTTTGTATGGAACAATTACCTTATTTGTAAGTGCATTCACTGATGCAGACATTCACAGACATAGACATTCACAGACAGGAGACCATGTGCTTCAGGAGGTTCATTTCTGATCTATAATTGGGAATCGCTTTTGAATGGCTAAATCTACTTTGTAGATAAGAATTAATTTTAATAAGACAACACATTGAAATAAAATAGAATGCGTAAGATAAGACTGCATTGCTTAGAGAAATTGAAAGCTTTGTTTTATGAAACTTTTTATGTATGAGTTTGAAGGCAGAGTCACTATGTAATTCTCACATTGTGAAACAGAAGAGTTTGAAAAATGTGTCTAATGTAGATGCTGGTAGTTGATGGAAGTCTAAAGTTCTTAAAGTTCAGTACACTAGTGGCATGGACCATAGAGATGGCTGGAGGAAAGACCTCTTCCCGTGCTGTGGTGATTATGCTGGTTACAATGTTGTAGATACTGCGTGACAGGTCAGTTACCTGCTCCTACGAATTATTTCTCCAATGGAAATTTTTAAAATGTATGACCAAACCTGCCACTCTTTCCAAAACAAAATATGCATTTCTTACTTGAAATTGGGTATAAATTTTTTCTTTCTCTATCAAGGAAGAAAAGAGAGATAAAACCGAATTGGTATCATGGTAGAATGTATTTTGTCCCATTTGTTATCTTGAAAGATTTTATGGAACCATCAACACTGGCTGCCCTTCCACTCTTTTATCACAGACATTCCTGTCAGCGTCAGCGACTGATTACTCAGGGCATTCAGAATTTTCTAGAATTTGCCAAACTCTCTTTTAAACACAGCCAGACGGAATCTCCAGTCCATATTATTTTCTTATCTTTTTCATTGGTCTTAGCTGACAATGGGAAGTGC
Source organism: Dinomys branickii (assembly GCA_004027595.1). Lineage (NCBI taxonomy): Eukaryota > Metazoa > Chordata > Mammalia > Rodentia > Dinomyidae > Dinomys > Dinomys branickii. The sequence continues at coordinate 46,838 of PVLD010000018.1, read as the reverse complement.
TTTGCCCCTATTGTTATTTGTGCTGAATCTGCTGCAGGCTTTAAGTGAACAACATCTATTTAAAAAGTTAGTGTGAGGCAGAAAAGAAATGAGATTTCTTCCTCTTTTTCTCAATCTAACCAGTTCCCTGCATATTTCATTGCAGGGCGTGCAGTAATTATTACATCATTTAAGTTTCCATACAATGCCCATGTTGCTAAATTGTGAAGCAAGCCACTGATAAAGTCTTTTGACTAGTCACTGACAGTTTCTGTGGATGTCAGTTGTAGTCACTGCTAGCATCTTGAAGCAAGTCAGTTCTTCAGGAACTTTGTCTACCCTTCCAGTTAATTACAATTCATGTAATCCGAGATTGAGTTGAGTCGATGGGTGTCAGTCGCCTCTCAGGCTGCCTAACTGATGAGTCTACCAATTCTGAAGGTGCCTGAGGTGATGCTGCTAAAAGTATTTGTGGCCACCTTCTAATTTGCACTGAGAAGTCAGGATCATCGTATATTTGCACTTTGATTTGACAGGATCCCAAATCCCTTCTACCAAAACCTTTCTCACCAGTCTAAACTTCTGCCTGTGTGTGAATAATGACTGTCTTACCATTCACCTTCCCTCAGTGTATTTTGAAGAATTCAGGAAGTCAAGACAGGTGCAGAAGGAGAACAGGAGTACGTGGTGATTAAGAGCTCTGTGGCCATCTTGGCTCCTTGTCGACTGGGCAACCTGGTTGGTGACTTCTCTGAGTTCAGTTGTCTCTTCATTACAATGGAAACAGTCATAGTCGCTAAAGGGAGGCTTTTGTAAGGGCCGAAAATGAGTGAGTGCATAGTAATTGCACAGTAAGTGGAACAAAATTGGTGGCTCTTACTGAGTGGGGGCACTTCAGACGCTGAATGTCTATAATTCATTAGATAACACTGTTACCCCTGAAGAAGAAGAACTCATAAGCTTTTTTTTAATTTTTTTTTTTTTTTTTTGCGGTACTGGGGATCGAACTCAGGACCCTGCGCTTGCTAGGCAAGCGCTTACTCCACTGAGCTATATCCCCAGCCCCAGAACTCATAAGCTTTGACAGAGGAAGTTTAGGGACAATGAATGTCAGGTGTGAAAAGGAGACGCAGCTCAGGTTGGACAGTGAGGTGTTTGGAACCAACAAGAAATGAATGAGGAGAAAGAGAACGTTGATTTGGCCACTTAGCCATCAGTGAAGACTGGTGTTTGAGAAGCCATAGATGTGATAATAGTTTTGCTCAGAGTTTGCTCACATTTTTGTGCAAATTTTTCATCAATCCATGATGCAAACATCTTTAAAGATTAAAGGAATATTAATAATTTAAATTATATTTGTCTTCTCATTTCACATAATATCTTACCCTGTGGCGTCAGGAATCATTCTAACAAAGTAAGCTTGGAAATGATACATTTTTCAAATAATCTAGAAGAAATTATACAAGGCATGTAGATTTTTCTTCAAAGTAAGCTTCTTTATTCTAACAACTAAATAAAAATCTTTAAAGCTATTAGTCATATAAAACATAATCAATAGCTCACATTATTATGCTAATATTGCTGCCATGGTTCAAAATATTTCTAGAAAAAAATTTTTGAATTGCTCTCATAGTCAACTTTGAGCCGCCTAAAGAAGTTGTTGATGTCCAACAAATGTGAAAGGGAGTTGTTGCAGAGATATCTGTGATCTCATATTCACTGCAGCATTTCACAATACCCACGATGTGGAACTAACTTAAATGCCCATCAGTAAATGTATACAGAAAATGTGTACTATGCATTCATAGGGGAACCTTATTCTGCCTTACAAAAGAAGAAAATCCTGTTACTTATGGCAAAATGGATGAACTTATATTTCATATAAGTGAAACATGTCAGGCTCAGAGAGGAAAGAATCGCATGACCTGACTTCTGTGTGGACTCTACAAAGGTCCCACTCATAGAAGCTCGAGTAGCACGACTAGCACGACGAGTGCCAGGGGCTGGGAGGCAGGGATTTTGTTCAAGTTACACAATGTTTGTTTAGAATGGAGGAATAAATCCCAGATCTGCTGTGCTCCGTGGTGGCAAAGGCTAACAGCAATAAGCTATTTACTTAAAAAATTGCTGAGAGTATCTTTTAAGTGTTTTCATCACAAAAATGACCAAAATATGTGAGAAAATGCGGAGCTTAAAGGCTTGACCAAGTCAGTCTATTCCTATGTATAAAAATATGGTGTTATGAACCTTAAGTATACACTTATTGATTTAAAAACAAGTAAAATATCTGTTATATTAATTTAACTGCAACACTTACTATTTCCCTGCATTTTAAAAATAAGCTGTTTTCCTTTATTGAATGTTTCTAGATCTAAATCCAGGCTATCAAGCTACAGCTGTTTACTCCTGTTGAAAATATACGCTCTGTCTCCAAAATATACATTTAACCTTAGTCAAAAGACTTCTGTGTACAAGTCCAGATAATAGATAATCTAGGTTTTGCAGGCTGTTCAGTCTTGTCACAATGGCTCAGTTCTGCAGTTGTAAAGTGAAAGCAGTCAGATAAAATATGTAAACATATTCTTATGGCTGAGTTCCAATAAACTTTATTAATAAAAAAAAAAGGTATGTGTCAGATTTTGCCCATTAGCTGTGTTTGACCAAACCAATTTAGCCTCTCTGATGTGGAGGATGATGATTTGTTTATCCCTCAAAATAAGGATTAAATGATACCACATTATATCTGACATACCATAGATTCTCAATAAGCACATGTCTCTCTTTTATTTTATTCTACTGGTGTATATTAGTAATAGAGAACAATTAGGCTTGTTTTAGTCTATTGGCACATGCATAAAATGTAGTTGGATTATTTTCTTCCACATTATCTCCTTCTTTCTTTTCTCTCCTCCCCCAACCACCTTCCTCAGATCTAAAAGTCTACCTTCTAGTTTCCTCTCATTTCTCCTTAATTAAATAAAAGTCTTCTTCCCCTCCCAGTAGCTGTGGCATGTTACATTTACATAAAGTTGGATCCAGAAGACTGTTCAAATTCTGTATCTAATTAGGCAATTTGCTAAGACTTAGATCTCTCATCTATAAAAATGGACCTAATTTTATTATCTTAAGGAGCTTTTCCAAAACTTAAATGTGATGAACTATGTAAAATTTCTGCCAGAGAGAAGGTGCAAAACAAACAAACAAAAAACCAACTGTTTTAAATCTCTTTTGGGATTCCCATTTCAAATGGCTCTTTGAAATGTTTTAAGCCCCCAAGGCAGTCAAGTCACAATTATTATTTCTCATCAGCATGAGTAGATGTTGGAATTCCCGATTGTTCTTTGGCTAGAAATCAGGATCCCCGAGACAGGTATTCAGGTGCCTTATCTTTAGTTCTCATAAAACTTTAGAACTGAAACCAAAGTCAGAACGAGCCCATCATTCTCACTTTACAGGCAAAGAAACTGAGCCTCCTAGGGATTAAGTGACACACCCAAAGTCTCTCAGCCACTGCAAGAAGAGTTCATGCTGGGACTCTGTGCTCATGACTCTTAGTGCAGGGTTTTCATAGAACATGATCTCACCCCACTTCAGCAGCTCTCACACTGAGTAAAGCTTGAAGCAGGTTTTACCCTATTTGGCCCATCCGATTATACATGTTAAGATTAGCAAATGCAGAATTACTCCTGTTTGTATTACACAGGAAATAGCCCTGGCCAGTCACAGGGAAGAGTAAGTGATGAGGATTTCTTACTGCACCTCCAGCATATAAAGCAAGGCATTCCAAAGACAGACTGGCTGACACTCGTTGCTTGGGATGGGGTTTTGATGGCATTACTGAACGTGTGCACCTGCGTTCCATTGGATTGTACCCGATAGGACCCATGACACCCTGCACAATGTTCTCCCCTGCTGATTTAACTTAGAAAATGTCACTGCACCCACCACAAGGCATTCATGGCATTTTGAACCCACTGAACAATGCTTTGACATTTTGAGCTGTTGAAAGCAGAGAGCCACACGGTGTCTACACTGCACAGATCCGAAATAACACCCCTCCCTGGTTCTGCCTTTCCCTTTCCTCTGAGCCCTCAGTCATCATTGCCTTTATTACTGACCACATTCTCCATTTTGTCCTCTTAATAAGCTCAACTTTACTGGAGCTCATTAATTTAAGATGAGATCTTCATGACCTCTAATAGGATTGGTGATGCATTTTCTTTTTCTTTTACATTTTTGCCCACTCTTAACTTTCCATATAAACAGATAGGGAGGAATCAAAAGGCTTTCCACATGATCTTCCCAACAGTGAAAGACATATTTGTTTGCTAGATTTGGAGACACTATAACTTTGAATGCAAAAGTGTATAGGTGTGTATGAATCAACCATACATGACATTTCTGTCATTGCCGGTCTACATGATTACATGTACATATTAAGGGACATGTCTATAAGTAACAATATTTAGAAGTATAATTTTAATACTGAACTGACTCCTTAACAACAAAGACCCTCATTTTAATTTAATCAAATCTGTAATATTTAGAGTCTATAGTTAATTTAAATTGGTGATGTTAAAGTATGCTTCTTCAATATATTTATTTTTAAGTGGATGCATTTTATATATTTATCCATTGTTTTCCAGTTTCTCACACATGGGTTTTTTGTTTTGGATTAAACTATTCTATCAGTCACATTTCCATTAAAAAAGTCAGATGAATATGTGTGTGTGTGTTTGTAAGGGGAGCAGTAAATATATGTTTCCTTTCTCATTTATACTTCTGAAAAGTACAGTATATCCTAAATCTGAGTGTGAAGTGAACTGTGATTAAGGAATGAATAGAAATGTAGACCTTGTGTTACCGTTTTCTACTATTGTGTACATATTTCTTTCTGTATGCAGAAATCGCACTAAAAAATTGGAGTTGGAAGGCATGCAGCTGGTGTCGAATGACTTGTGGCCTGGCCAAGCTGCCACTTCGTCACAGGCTCTTGTCTCAGCCCACATTTCCATTAGGATATTTCCATCAGGATCAAGTTCCTCTTTAGGGATAAGAGCCGATCATCTTGTCTTCCTGTTCTTCATAAAGGCAGCTTGAGAAAGCCGGTAATCAGCGGAGTTATCAGCGGCTGACTTAGCTCCTCCTGAATGTATTGGTAAAAGGAAGATCTGCAGGTCATTTCAGTCACTCATCGCGGATGCGCCCTGTCGCAAGAGCTTCTTTCCCTCACTTCTCTCTACTCCTATGTTTAATATGCATCATATCTGGTACCAGTAGCAACTTCACTGAAAGGTTTTATGATGATAATCTTGCCTTATAATTCTAAATCACGATGTTAACTATGTTTAACAAAGAACAAAATGAAAGAGTAGATCATACATAGAGATAAAACAGAACAACAGCCACAGAGACACATTAATTGAGGCATCCAAGTAATGAATCAGGAACACTTAGATTTCAATTATCTGAGTAATTTACAGTGACTCATTCTATTTGGGGCATGTAAAGAGTTTTTGTAAAGGAAAGTAAAATATAGGCAGAATTAATTTTCATGAATCATTCTATATTATACAAATTATGATACTTTCTCCCCATTTCCCCTTGAGCCATAATCTTAAACCTGTCCAACCCAAGTCAATCGAAACATAAGCAGTGTCAGCATCTACCATCTTGCTCTAAAAGTTTTGATCTCATGATTCAAACTACCTACTTGCTCTATTTTTATAATTTTGGTACTATTTTTATTCCAGATTTTTATTTTCATACAAAAATTACTTTTATGAGATGTAACTATAAGTGAAAATACACTCAAGACCTGACCTGATGCTAAAGAGGATGTACTTGTTAAGCTAAATTTGATTGCATTTCCAAACATAAAGGACAGAGATTTGCAAACAAGAATTTTAGGGCAATAAATCTTACCAACTCATAAAACCTCCAGTCTGCTATTGCAAAGGGTGAGGACATAGAGCAAAGTGAAATGAGTCTTAAAATTTAAAATTATTTTCAATCAGCATTTTGTGAAGAACCCTAACTTGTATTTCTCCCTTGTTAGTAAGACAAAAGTTTCTGAAAGGAAAAGGCTCTGAATGTATTTGTGGATTCAATAAAGAAATGAAAGAAAACAGAACAATCTGAAAACCAATAGGTGCTAAAAAGAAAAAAGGAACATTATAAAACACCTTTTCAAAGATCTTCTAATGCACAATATTTAAATACAAACAGTAACTAGTGTTACACCAGCTGCTCTCAGGTTTGCAAAATATATCAAAGTACAGCATACTGGAATGAGTCCTGAGTTTCCATTTACTTTATCTCTCCAGACACATCAATTCTTTTTTCTCCAGCCTGATAAAGTGGAACTGCAGCAGACAAATGAGCTGGCGGAGCTGACATAATGTGTTTGTCACAAAGAAGCGCTGGATAAAAAAGCATGACTTTGATCCTCAATGAGGTTACTATTTTACAGTACCGTGAATTCAATTCCAACTTGATGCCTGAAGTTACAGTTCACTGTTTATTGGCTGAGGTTTATTTCCATTTCATCCTGCAATTTTCAAGCAAGTAAATCACGACCCCCCAAAAGGTGAAAATTTACACACACAAGTAGACGGGTGACCTTTTTAGAACAGTGCCAGCTATGCTGAGTTGAGGTACAGGGGTAAGTAGGCAGGTTGATGACCACTCTTCATAAAGCCAAAGTGTAAGGTTGCAATTTTAAAAGAAGTTTGATTTGAATTAAGTGATGATACATGTCATATGATTTGTACAGACTTATTTATGTCTAAATATAGAACACGTGTCTGCATACATATTTATCATCATGTATATTTTTAAAAGATACTCTTTCTTTTCCCAAAGACTTGGATATTTTTGAAAATCAAGGTTTTGGTTTTGATTCTGAGTGACATGAAACCGTTGCCTTTTATGTCTCTGGGATTCTTCACCCAATTAAATTAATTCAGCAGTCTTTCTCTAGCTCATTAGCCAAATAAAAATACCAGAGGTAGAATCAGCCACTGGTAAACAGACCCAGGAAAGCATGAAACAATGGCCTCCTAGAGACCAGGTCTCCAAGCAGATGAGTAAACACTGCCTTGCACAATGATAATGGGAATAAAGATTCTTTGTCTGATACCTGGTACCACAGCTCCCCAGATTTTTTTCTTTTACTTTTTTTGTAAAAGATGGTTTGTAGATAGTTAGTTTGTAGATAGATAGTTTGTAGATCATTAGCGCAACAAATGAAGAAGTGAATTTTGATGAATGAAAATTGGTATTGTGAATCCAGATCAATACACTAATCTCAGTTTGGCCATAAAGCACATGTTAACATAATGGAATACATTAACTGAAGAAATATTATTCCAGCTAGCAATCTTTAACAATTAAAATATATCTCTTGAATCAAATGGCCAAAATATACCAAAGAAGGTCATATTGCTAAGGTATAATACTACCATACTGCAAAGCATATTGCATATGATACACAGCTAATTACTGTCCAGTAAAATAATGAAAATAACATGCCTGTGACTGATCTCTTCAATAACCTTTTTATTGTACATCTTTTAGACTGACAGAGATCAATGTTTATGCAATATACATCTCAGTCCTTTTTCTCATAGCTTAAATTGCCATCAGACGTTTATCCACCTAATAAACTCTCTACACACTGCAAATCCACCAGCGATCTCAGTGTCCTACCCACCTGCATGCTCAGATGACAGTGGCAGAGTAAGGGTGAAGGGTGAATGAGTTCTGAAAGGTGAAGAGAGATGAAAAGGGAGAGATGCTACAGACCTGAAGGTAAATCAAGTTTCACATAAGGAGGTCTGATAGCTCCAAATGAGGAATGTTTGGGCGCACTGAAAATGTCCCTGCCTTCCTGCGTTTCCCTGTTGTCAATGGGTAAAATTTAGTTAACTGAGGATTTCTTTCAACTTAAGTCTGTCTACCTGTCAAGGTAGTTGCAAAATTTATTGTGATTTAATTTCTGAAGCAAATTTAGGAAATGACAAGAAATGAGAACTGAAAGATAATTTTAAAGTTATGAAGGGCTGGGGATATAGCTCAGTAGAATAAACGCTTGCCTAGCAAGCGCAGGGTCCTGAGTTCGATCCCCAGTACCGCAAAAAAAAAAAAAAATTTAAAGTTATGATCTTAGATTCCTGGAAAACTTAAAGAAATACAGAGGGTCCATGTTTGTTTGTTTGTTTGTTTGTTGTTTGTCTTTGGTTCTGGGAATTGAACTCAGGACCTTGTACTTGCTAGGCAGGTCCTAGTTCCACTGAGCTACATCCCCAGCAGGTCCTTATCTGTTGATGCTGAAGTTCTTCAGGTACTGATCAAAGGATGTCAGTGCTTTGCTCAGATGCCCCACTTATGTCTGATGGGTGCTGAGGATGATGGTGAAGGTAAGCACAGGTCTAGCTGCCCTATTGCAATTCCTCCCTGACACTGAGATGGACATAGGTCACACTCAAGGACAGAATTTGTACCTCATGTTTCCCAGGCAGTACTTTCACTAAAGATGGTCTGGTTGTCCACGGGGTAGAACAACAGGAAAACAAATCCAATGTGTGCCAGAGCACCTTGATAAAGAACTTAGAGTCCAAGAGGCAACAGTTTGTACATGCTCAGCATGTGCTCTGTGCTGTGCTAAGGCCCACCATTCCATCCAGTTAGATGAGCTGGGGCAGGTGTTTTAGGCACATGCATCCTCATCTGTTCTCAACTGGTATAATCACCCTGTTAGTAAAAGCTACCGTATGTATTCAGTGAAGCTTTGTGTCAGATTTGGAAGCTGTTCGAAGAATGAAATTACTATTCCTAGAAACATAACCTGACACTATTATGCTGGCTTTTAACTAATAAATAAAACAATACACTATTGTCTGTATGAAACTTCTGTGGGATGAGTGAATTTTAGTTTTGTAATATTTATAGTTGATGCTGAGATTCAATATATGACTTTCGTCAAACTTCTTAGCTAGCTAGTGACAGAGTGTGTGTGTGTGTGTGTGTGTGTGTGTGTGTGTGTGTTTGTATGTGTTAATCCAGGTTCTTTTACACTTAGTTGTCTGTTTCTTCTAGATTTCCTAAATTCATCCAAGACAAATCACAGAGGATTTGTGAGGCCAATATAATGTTAACAATAGAGAGAACTTGAGAACTGTAGAAAAATTCAGCTATCTATACGGTGATGCTGTATTGAGATCAGCAGTAAACCAACCAACAAATTTCATGTATGGAAAGTATGGGACAATTTGTTATTTGCTCATTCAAATGTGAGAAACAACATTAATAGCAAACTCATCTGAAAGGAAGATGGGTGTGGACATATCAAATAAGGAAACAAAATCATCCTTTTTCAATTTCTATGTTCACTGGAAACATAATTAAACTCAGATGAAATTAATAGAACCACAGAAGATAATAGAATATAAAAATGACTTACCTATCATAACTCCTAGCCCAGAGAAGTGGGTAGGGTGTCTCACACATTTAACATGATTTAGAGTGAAGCCTGACATCCAGTGGCTAAGCCCTACCACTACATCGCGTTACTAGAAAACTCCAGCTTTAATTTGATTTTTGTGGTCAGGTTGACAATTCCTCATGTATTATTAGAAAATAGTTCCTAGAATCTGATCCCAGTTGTTAGGGTTTTAGCTAGCAAGGTGTTGAGTCTCTCTTCTAGTGATCAGATTATATTGATAATTGTAATTTGAGTTTGTCTAGGCAATGAAAAATAAGATTGTTTTTCTAGCAGTATCTTCCAAGTCTACGCCAAGGCAATGCTTTAGGGATAAAACTGTCACACAGGGAAAAACTTTGTTATAGGTATTACCAAACTCAATGTTCACCTACTTCAGGAGCAAGAATGACTCTGATGAGGTGTTACCAGTGTCATTTAGATTTTTTAAACCAGAAGATACGGTGTGATTTGGTTTTGGTGATGCTGGTGAGGCACAAATGATGAGAATGATCTAATAAGGAAAGGCATGCTGTGCATACCGTTCTGCACTAAGGGCCTGGCTGCACAACCCACAATCTTACACAAGTAGAGAGAAATGCCGGGTGTCTTTCTATATTCCTAGGTCATGCCATGCAAAGTGGGTTCCGCATGTGACAAATTTTCCTATTTTGTCATGTCACACAAATTACAGGATGTAGCAAGCACGTATTATAAATTTCCCTGAAGATTTTTTGTTAGAAAAAAATAATTTCAGCATCTTAAATAATCTTCAATAATATAATTAATTCCTAAATATAAATTCATGTATATTTACACTAAAATTCAGTGGAAAAAAATTCAGTGGACACTGAAAAATATTTTGGATGACTAACATGAAATACTCATATGCAATTTTAAAATCTGCTCAGTATCTGTAGGATTTTAAATAAACAGAATTTTTCACAAGGATTTAGTTCTCTCTCTCTCTCTCTCTAGATAGATAGATAGATAGATAGATATAGATCTATATCTATCTATGTATATCATCTATATCTATATCCATATATATTGGTATCAGGAATTGAACTCAGGACCTCGTGCTTGCCAAGCAGTTGTAGATACTCTTGACTTTATTTACATGAAGCATGATGTCACAGTGCCCTAGAGGAAAGGTAAGCATTTAATAATAATTTAATTTTAATAATAAAACTAGTTGTGGCAGACAGTGACATCTTGTGGCCGAAGTTTTGGGGAATTTAATTAGAATTTTCTAAATATGTATCTATAAGGAAATTTTAACCTGTTAACATATTAGGTTCACAATGTTTATTTTAAATTGGTAATTTGAGACTCAGAATATTGTGCATACATGACAGTAATGTTAAATGAAGAAGTCAAGTCCCCAGAGGTTTACAAAATATTGTGTAACTTGGAAAGAGACACTGAAGTGTGATTGATGATTTTTTGAAGCACGGTGGTACAGTCCTAGAGTAGAACAGAACATTATAGAACTGCTCTACCTCAGAAATGCTACAGATGAAGCACCTGAGATTGCAAGACATGAAGTGACTTCCCAGCAATTCCAAGTTCCATAAAGATAGCCTAACGACAGAATGAATATCACAGATTTATAAATAGAGTATTTGGGGAACATTTTTGTGCCTGATGAATGTTACACCTCTGGAATATTTTTTGTTCACATACAGTCTACCAAAAAGTGTGAGGTGGGTTGGGGATACAGCTCTGGCACAAGTGCCTGCCTGGCAAGAGCAAGATCCTGAGTTTGAGTCTCACTACTGGAAAAAAAAGAAGAGTGAAGTTTCTTTGAGGAAATGAAATCAAGGCTTCCCATGACAAAGTTAAGAATATGTCCCTTTGGCCTGCGTGTGCACTGCAGCCCAGGGAGAGATCAAAGGTCTTACTATGGCTGAGGAAAGACTTTGATTCGAAGTCACTGGTGACTCCTGCAGCATACGCTTGAAGCTGAGTGGCAGTTGGAGGACTTCGGTAGAGGCGACTGGCCTGCGTGAACTATTTTGGTTAGCGGGCTGCCATGTGCGCATTTGACTGGTTCCATACCATGCCGATTGTTTTTGCTCCCTACTCATTTGTTCCTCAAAGACACCCACTTCCCCACCCCACCAGGAAGAACAAATCTCTAAATGAATTGATCTATTGATTATGGATTGGATTGCTCCATTGGGACATTCGCTTTTAAACTTCCACTAATGTCTATTTGGTCTACAGAGAAACAGAAAACACCCACAGACTCTAACAACCCCAGGAAGCCAAAAACATTGTATGTCCTACTGTCCCCCATCCCTTTTTTCTGCATGGCTCCACCGGATTTCTACAACCTCTCTAACCTGACTTTGGATTCCATCAGGGTAGGTAGGGCAATCTCTGCACCCAAGTCTTCAGTCTTCCTGCTTGGGAGCTTTATTGGTGGAAGTACTTTGCAGTCTTCTCTGTCTCCCTCCTAAGGTAATGAGGTCCTTAAGAAACAGCTTTCAGTATTTTCTATTAAAAATTTCCTTCCCAAGTAAGAAACCCACATAGAGTGACCAAAAGGGGCCAGGGTGAAACTCCAGACTTTCTGGCTGCTTTCACTTGTGTCTCAACCCTGATGAACACTGTTCTTTCCCGAGCCCGCTGCTGGCTAAGCCCCAGCTTTGTTGGGTCTGCTTCTCAGCTCAACTCGTCCTTTGCCCAGTGCGCTTCCTCTGCATCCCTTTCACGTATGTTAATCCCCATTAAATGTCCTGTGGATTATTGCAATCTGCTGTTTTAACCAAAGAGAGATCACTGAAGTAATCCCTGGAGCTGGATGTAAATGTGGCCTGCGGAAGTCTGCACAGATACCTAGGCCTGTGTCCTTCAGACAGCTCAGCTCATCTCTGAGAGCCACACTTTCCACAGGGACTGATTCAATGTCGGTAACGTTTAGAGAGAATTGAGGGGAAAGTACTGGGTGTCTCCAATTCTGGCTGGTTCTACGAAGCAGAGGTCCTCTGACCTCTACACTAGGTCATGTGAAATTCTGTTTCTCCTTCTGTAACAACCTTCTAACTTTTATGGAAGACTGGCTGTTTTTAAAATTGTATTGGTTTTTATATGACTGATCCCTACTTGGATATACTGTGAGGCCCTACTCATTTCATACTATGGCCCTACATTTTTTCACATTGCCATTAGTTAAGAATTACTCCAAATTTTAAAGAGAAAAGAAAAACAAAATAACAAAAGCAAATACATAAATGTCAACTGTCTTTGATTGTTTGATCAATCTTACATTCTTAGTTCTGGTGGACTGAGCAATTTCCTGGAAAGTAACAGTATGTAACGTAGCAACCATTGTTAATTCCTACCATTTTGTTTTGAGGTCCTCTATTGCTGTTGTTGTTTTTGTGTTGTTTTGTTTTTGCCTTCATTGTAGTTGTTTTGTTAGGTTTTTTCTCTTTAGCATTAAAAAGAAGGATTCATTGTTGCTGAATTATAGGATGGTGCTTGGAGATCAACAGACCTGGTACCAGGCAGTCCCAGAACTGACTCTGGCTAACTGAATATTATTCCTTTTCAACTCAGATTTCGCACTGCCTGATGCGCTTACCTCCTGCTCACCTTCCCTGACCCAGGGATATTCCCTAGCAGAGCCTGGCTTCACAGCCCCATGACGTGCAGCTGGAGCTGCTCTCATAGGAGTGTATCTGTTACCTGACTCCGTCACCATCCCGGACATCTGACCTGAGCGCCACCTCGTGTTTGTTCTTTTATCACTATTAAAAGTCTACATTTTCCTCTTCTAAAATACTCTTGGTGAATACACCAAAATTTGAGCAATAAATTTCTTTGAAAGTCTTTCTGTTTTCCTCTGCTTTGCTTTTCAAAGAGATTTACATAGAACATCAGAGCCCTCTACTGGTTATTTTGGAAACTTCCCTAGAATACTGGTATCATCACATGCTTCTTTTTAGCCTTTCTTCTCCACTGATTAGTAGGTTAAGTTTAATATAATGAACCCATAGTAAACACAAGTATCAGTTTAGGTAGAATATTAGAGAAAAACAAATTTTCTCTGAATGTCACATTGTAGAAGTGCGTACTCATTTTAAAGAGAAAAAACCAAAATAACAAAAACAAACACATAAACTGAAAACAATATGCAGTACAAGAACCATTGTTGAACTGCTACCATCTTGTCTGATGAAGCTCTGCATCATTTCCAATGCTTTTTCCCCTTTTTTTTATTATGTGTTACTCTCTTTGTTCGATCAATCTTACATTCTTACATCTGGTGGACTGGGCAACTTTGTTGAAGATAACAGTATGTAGTATAGCAACCAATGTTAAGTGCTATCATTTTGTTTTGAGGTCATGTATCATTTTTGTTGTTTTTGTGTTGTTTTGATTTTGTCTTCTTTGTTATTTTATTAGTTTTTTAATCTTTAAAATCTTTAAAAAATAAATAAAATAAATAATCTTCAAAAGAAATCTGAGGGATTTTATCAAGAAAAAAAAAGTGCGTATTCACTGCCAAGAGAAAAAAAAAAAGATCAGAGTAGGTAAGTTGAGGCTTCACATAATACAGATTTCAAAGAACAATGAGACCAAAAATCTCATTTAATATACATTGTCTTTAATATTGCACTGTAATCTTGAAACTACTTTCAAATCAGATATCATATTCTGTCAATGGTGATAATTTCCTGAATTTTCATAAGCAAACTTTTTGTTACAAAACACAGTGAAAATTCTGGGCCCCAGACTGGGGTTTATTTACTCCTTTCTGTTTCTAACATAGCATGATTATCCATTAAAGAGGCAAACGCTCAAGCACTGTAATGAGATGGAGGATCATTGCTCCATGCACAGTTTCTCCAGCCCATATTGTTGGGCGGGGCAGGACACTATTGAAGCAAATACCCAAAGGAGTCTCTTGGCTGCATCATCCTTGGTACCAGAGTTGCCAGGTAAGACAGACTCCGTAGAGTAAAGGGGAAGGCACAGGACTGGCAACAGGCGGTAAATACTGGAATAACTCCTCTATTGACTGGAAATATGCTGGCTTTGACATCTTCCTGACCCTGTCAAGAAGAGGATTTGTGCTGGACTTGGGATTGACTGGCTGTGGGTTAAATTTCAGGGCCCCTATTTCCATCAGTAGATTATTTCTTGGTGTGCCAATATTTATTCTGCTGCAGGAGGAATTTCTTGTAACTACTTGTCTCTGTTTGATGTTATCAGGAAGGATTTGGACCAGCCTTGTGCTTGTAGGGCTCAGGAGAGAAACTTTCATCTTTCTGTTCTCAGACAAGACATCAGAGGGTATTTCTAGGGTCCCTCATTACACTGGTTTCTCTTTTTCACACTGTCCCTTTCATGGCAGTTGAGATATAACCTACAAGGAAAACTCAAAAGATTATTTGAAGACATCAATGTCTTCTAATATTGAGGTATTCACTGTTCACACCTCACAATCATGTGAAAGGAGCGGGTACTGTCATGCTTCTGACATGTTTAACCCCTTTAAGGTTTAAGGAGAACTTGCTGAAAAACAGTCCATGTGACTTTCTCATCAGTCACAGACATTGGAAAATTTAAAAAATGAGAGTGTAAAAAGGCCTCTATTTGTAGGATTCTGAGTAAATTTAGAGGCAGGACTCAAAATGACAAAAAGAAAACCTGGTTTCTTTTCTTGATGCATGAGGTCATTATTGAAATTCATTGACATTCAGCATTATTTGGTCACATGGAGAATATTTCATTATCATGGTAAAGTGGGGAAAACACAGGGTCAAAGAATGCTTGAGTTCAGTTTGATCTCTGCTATATATTAAATACATGACCTCTGGACCTTAGTTTAAGGATCTACAAACTGAAATGCAATGCTATTATTATAAGAAAGCATCTTTCTATCAACAGACACACATTACAAATAAAAATAAAAGATTAAGCATTGTGAATATTTCAAGCCCCAGTTATCAATAAGCGGACACAATGAGTGACATATTTAAAGTCAATCATGTATAAAAGTCAGACATGAACTTAAAGTATATTCTGTTACAGAAACCAACTTTATTCATTCCACAGATATTCATTAAGTAGGTACCTATCCAGGAAATAGACTGGGGTCTCAGGTACTGTCAGAATAGAGGCCAAACTTCTCAATGCTTGAAGCTTAAAGTATACAGCACAAATGAGAAACCCGCTGAGGAGAGGGCTCTGCTGAGTGACTGTAAAGTCAGTCCTCCTCTGACTAGAATGAGCTTCCCTCTTTCAGCGGTCCTCACCCACGACTATATATTAGAGTCATCAGAGGAGCATTTATATTCTCAAAGTCTTAGGCTGTTCTTCCAGGGAAGCCTGAAAGCAGGGAACAGAACCATGCCCTATAGCTTTCAGATCACTCTAGTGTATTTCGAAGTGCAGCTAAGGCTGAGAACCAATGATCTGTAGCAAAGTAACTGTCTGCATTGTAGTAGGCATTTAGTCATAAAGGAAGTTGTTGAATGTGTTATAATAGATAACATTCCCAGATATCCCCACCAAAAGGCAGTTACAACTGGTCTTTTCTGTCTATACTCAATTTGCACCAAGTTAAAATGTAAACTTCCTATAAATGATAGTTAAAACTGGAGGTTATAAGTAGTTTATTTTTGCAATAAGGCTAATTACAAAATGAGAACATAGATGCAGGGCCTCATGCATAAACTGCCATGTATAACATCTGTTCTTTTTTATCCTCCAATCATATTTTCAGATATGTACACACACACACACACACAAACATTCACACAGGAGAAATTTTATCTTAGTAGCTCAAGAAAGTATAAGAATCAAGTTAACTGACCCTATAGACATATGAAGAGAGATAAAAGCCAAGTTCTCCCATAAAATAGAGGGATGTTCAAATATAGAAAGCAGAAAACAAATTTTATGAAGTTCAATTGTCAGTGAAATAATATTGTGTTCTCACACATTTTACTCTGATGGGATAAATAAATAAATATAGTTCTAAGAAAATACATATATTTACTTTCAGAATACGATACACTAGTATTTTCACAATACATTAGGCATTAGTACGTTAGAGTGCTGTTGTGGCTGTGTCTAGATATCCCCCACAGTGCCTCATGTGCTCGTAGGTGGGGCTCTTGGATGTGTCCGGATCTAAGGTGTGTGATGTTAGGACTGAGGGTATATGGTAACTAAATGGACTGAGCATAGTTCTGGGTGTGAGCAATGGAAGCCCCGCCCTGGATGCGGGTGACACTAATGAACAGGCTTGGAACCCGAGTGGAATATAAAAGAGAATATGGAGGGCAGGCTTGCCGCTACTGCATGCTGCTTGCTGCCTCCTGCTTACTTTGCTAAGGACTGTCTCTCTTTTTGTGATGCCCTTCTGCCATGCAACCCTGACTTATAGCCAGCTGACTATGTACTGAAATCTCTACAAACTGTGAGCCAAAATAATCCTTTTCTCCTTTAACTTGTGGACGTTGGTTATTTTGTCCTACCAACAAGAGAAAGTAACTAAGACAAATTTTGGTACCTGAAATGGGATCATTTCTGCTACATAGTTTGTTTTGAAGCACTACCTGGCTATGTGGTTCAAAAACTTTTGGAACTGGCTTTTGGGAAGAGTTTGGAAAGGTTTGGAAATGTTAGCTGAAGAAGCAGCAGCCCTGGAATGTGTAAACTAAGCTTCATGGGAGATTCTGGTGAGAGCTCAGAAGGCCAGAATGAGGATAGATATGCTGTGGTAAAGACCAGGGCCAGGAACTTTCAGTTAGGAACAAGGACTGCATTGGCTGTTAAACTGCAGACTACGTGTTTTATGGTTTGGTGGCAAATTTGTCTGCATTTTGCTCCCGGAGATATTACCTGAGACTGAAATTAAGAGCAGTGGACAAATTAATGTGGAAGAAATTTCAAGGCAGTCTAATGTTGAAGCAGTGGCAGAGGTAACATAAGGGGCCTTTAGCCAGACCTATGTAGAAAATCAAGAGGAAAGAGCCCAACAGAATGATTTCAAGTGTTTTGAGTCTGAGCAAAAGGATGCTCCGGTGAAGTGGTAGACTGCAAAGACAGAGGGCAGAGTGAACCTGGTTGCTAAGAAGGAATAGGACAATGGAAAAGGTGACACACAAACCAACAGCACTTGACCCTTTGCAGCCTCAAATTTGAAAAAGTGAAAGACTGGTTTGAAAATAGAACCCAAGAGCCTGGTCCTCTGGATTGGATTCATAGTGCTTAACAATCCAGGCACTTGACCCCTATAACCAAGAGAGAAGGAAGCCTGGCTACTGTTCCAGGTGGTGGCAGACTTTTGCATCATCCATGTGGTTCTGGCTTTAGGTGCATAAAAAGTGCAAGAGTTGTGGGGTGAAGAGGGTTCTACCAGGCTTCAGCAAAAATCCCAGAAGGCTAGGTAGCATGCCTCTGAGAGGGAAGTACGTGCAGCTGTGTGGAGCCAGTGTAACAGGACAGACCCCAGAATGGTGGAGAAGCCAGGAATGTGGGCTGTCAGAGGAGAACTGCAAGAACTGAGCAGTGGTGGCCCAGGAGAGAAGCCATGAGACCTACCACCACTGGCAGTGCTGTGGGGGTGGAGTCACCCAAGTCTGTCGGAGTTTCCGTCTTACCGCAGATTGCCCCAGATGCTGGACATAGAACTGTAGAATGTAATGTTAGCCCTGCTGGATTTTGGATTTGGTTTGGTCCCATTCTTTCTATCGTGTATTTATAAACATTGGAATAGAACTGTTTATTTTGTGCCATTGCAGGTTGGAAGTGTTTAAATTTCTTTTCAATTATACAAGGGCTCAGAGCTAAGAATTTCCTTAAACCTCAGAGGAGGCTTTGGACTTGGACTCATCAGCAGTGATGAACCTGTTAGAAATTGGCAACCCTTAGAGGATGGACTAAAGGTTTTTTGCATAAAGCAAGGCACACAAGGCTTCTAGGGCCCAGGGTTGGAATGGTATGGCACATATCCAGATGTCTCCGCAAAGCCTCCAGCTCTCCTAAGTGGGGCATTCCGGACCTGGCTAGATTTAGAGTGTGTGGTAACTGGGACTATGAGTGTGCGGTACTAAAGTAGTGCACTCTTGAGAATTAGTGTGGTTCTGGATGTGGCCAAATGGATTTTATGAAAACAAAACCCTTTCCTGGGGGTGGTTGGCACCATCCAAAGACTGTAGCCTGAATGGGATGAGAGGGAAGAGCAGGGTCAATGTTGCTGATTGCTGCTTCCTGCCTGCCCTGCCATGGACTGTTTCCTCTGCCATTCTACCCTGCCTTGGAGCCAGGTGGCTGTGGACTGAATCCTCTACAGATTGTGAGCTGAAATAAACCTTTCCTCCTTTAACTTGGGCTTCAAATATTCCGTCCCAGCAATTAGACAAGTAATTAACACAAGGGCTAAAAATTACTATGCTCTTTTGTACTCAAATTTGGAACCACTTTAAAGGGCAGGGATAATTTGCTAAACAGACATCGATATGTTATCGTTTTTATTGGCAAAGCTGTAATATGCTGCTTACACAAGTGACGATTTTGAGTTTCCAACCCTTGTACAACAGCAACAGATGATGGCACCACTAGGCATCAAGCATGGAAACCCTCTGAAGTCGCTCCTGAGCATTGACTGTTTTTGCTGAGAACAGGCAGAATCTGAAGAGAGAAGGAAGAAAGAGGATAGGCTAAATGTGTCCAGTTCATTGTCTCCACCTCACTAATCAGACGAATTATTTCTTCCCAGAAGAGGCCTTAGGAAGCCAGTGCTGTCAGTCTTGTGGAAAGTATGAAAGGTTTTGCTTACGGTGGTAAGGTAGTCCTCATCTCCATTACTGAGGAAAAACTGGAAGTGGTTAGGAAAATATTGACTCATTAAAACAACATCAAAAGAAATGAAGTCCATGCCTTGATCTTCTATTGTGGCCTAAAATGCACTCAGAATTTGAATTCCTGTTACAACAATTAGAGCTCTTTTATTTTAATTTTTTTGGAACCGGGAATTGAACTCAGGACCTCATGCTTGTGGGACAGGGACTGTAGCACTGAGCTATATCCTTGGCCCTCGAGCTGTTTAAGAGACCTGTAATATAACAAAGAAAATATAAGCAGGTAGGGAAAATAGCGAAAGCTTGAACAGAGGGACAAATCAATGTATCAGTAGATTTATCTTTAAGTTCTTTAGAATAAATATATTGTACTGACCAAAACTTTCTCTTAGAGCCCTACTTAATATTCATGCAGTTGAAGTAAGCATTCTGTAATTTTCAGGAGAACATCGATGGGTTGGTGTTTGAAAGAAAACCTATCCAGTTGATCTCTCTTCGTGACACCTACAGCCTACCATTTCCCAACAGCAGTTATATGACTTTTAAGAAGACTAGTAATGATGTAAACATTGCAATAAAACTTGCATTTTGAACATAGTGTGTTTTTTTTTTAATTTTCTTTTTTTTTTTTTTCTTTTTGCGGTACTGGGGATCGAACTCAGGATCCTGCGCTTGCTAGGCAAGTGCTTATTCCACTGAGCTATATCCCCAGCCCCTGAACATAGTGTGTTAATTAAAGTAAAAACACATTCACTGTGAATGCATGGTTTTATTCATTCGCTGTAGGAAATAACACATTTAAACAACAAATGAAAACTAAATAAATCCTTCATATCTACTTGCCATTGCATTTCACCGAATGTTGACAACAAGTAGAAATCTTACTTGAAACTTAAAAAAAAAATAACAATTTCTTGGGTCAATTTTCCCTTACTATTCTTTCTGGCATTTTTAGCAAAATCTGCTGTGTGTAACCAAGAGCATATTCTTGATTGAAAGGGTCTCTGGCTTCCCTTTGAGTCAAACTGAAAGAATTTGCATGGGAATCATTCAGAGGACCTAATGCAATCCTGCAGTAGATTTTTCTTATAACTATATCTTTCCTTGACTTCTATGGAATAAAGAAAGTTATAAAAATTATGTTCCAATAAAATCAATGAATTATTTTTCAAGCTACCTTTCATTATTGAAAAGATCTTTTCAGTGCAAACTTAATAATCATGGCTTTTTGTCCCCTTTTTTCACTCCTCTGTGAGTCTATGTATTTCCATTGTTAAGCCAAGCTGAGGTTATGGGAGCTAGAAAGAAGCTAGCAGCAATCACTCTTGGTTTCTTCAAATGTTTCCCATGTTCTTTGTTAAAACCTAAACTGCACTATCAAAAGAAGAGCTCTGGAATTTCTCCTTACATTACTGTACATCAGTTACAATAATTTTTTACTGAGAATAAACATTTTTCTTATTCTGGTCATGGATGCATCTATATTTTTAACCTGTGTCACTTATTCTAAATCCAATGTGTGCGCTTCCTTCTGTGCATCATAGGATAGACTGGTACACTCTTCAAAGAATATTTTTATTGAATGTCAAAACTGAAGCTATTTTAGTGAGGAATACTTATTGTTTCATGAGGAATTGTGAAACCCAGTATGTTGGATAATGTTGCTCTTTAAACAAGTACCTTGTGTTCAGTATCTCTTAAGCAATGCAGACAAACACTTGCCAGTGTTTCTTTTGTCTCAAGTCTCTGCACATCATGCTGGAATCCTTCACTTTAACTCACTATCTATATTTTACCAAAAATAGCAACCTTGCCTTTATAAACTCTTGCACTCATTTCAGAGTAAGAAGGAATGGGTACAAGGATTCAACTTGCTCTCACCTCTGCTGAACCCTATCATTTTCCCAAGTTACTCAGTGAATGGATGGGTCAGAACCATATCCTCTGGTTCTGACACTCTGTCTCCTAAATACCCAGAAATCATATACCCTCTGTGATATATGGTTTTCTTATTGGCAGGGAATGTGAGTAGCCATTACCCATCCTTCACCTTAGGGATGATATCCAGATATAGACCAGATCATTAGGACTTTAAGTACTCCATTAAGCACACAGCCCCTCCTGGGACGCATCCTCAATACTAGGACCATTCCTAATGAGCATAACCTCATGGGCAGAGGGGGCCAGGGTAATGTTCTTTTAAATACTGAGCATCTCAAGGTGCCCATGCCACAATATGAGAAAGTAAAATTAATTGGCCTACAAGGGAGAGAGTTAACGCATGTAGCTCTATAGAGTAGAAATTTTTACCCTTCCTGCAGACAGGAATAAAGACCTCAGTCACCAGATGAGCAATACAAAGTGGAAAGTGCTGTACTGAGCAACGTTCACCACCATGTGCAGGTAGGAGAGCTGTCTGGATGCGCTGGCAGTTACCCCCACCCTTTGCTGTATTCTAACACTGAGTTCTTCTTCCCCAAGTCTAGGTGCAGACATCGGGTGGAAAGTTGTGGGACTCCCCGTCTATATATTTGTGTGGTCTTACTGCACTCTACTTCACATAACCAAGTCTTTTGAGATGTGATATGGGCTCTGATTTGCTATTTTGACTAAGGTGTGTGGAAGACTTTCTATGGGCTTTCACTGATGCTATTACAATAATGACTCTTACCCCATAGATCTTAGATCCAGTCAGAATTCTTCCATAAGGCAAGTATGTTTGTCCTAACTGCATATTTCCACAAGTGTGTTTGTGGACATTGTGGATACATATTAGGATAAACTGGCTCTAATCCTGCTTATCATTACTATAAACCTACCCCCAAACTTACTGGAACATTCTGATATTTTTATCTTCCTTTCAGTTCAGCTCAGATCCTGTGTTGGATAGTCCTCAAAAGTCTTACTAGCCCTAATTTTTTCACTGTATTGTAATTTTGCAAATGAATCAAATCCTAATGATGAAAGGTCAGAGGAACATTTAGTAAAGTACATATGTTCATCACTGGTAACTGGCTTTCTTTCTTAATCCAGAGACTCCAGACAGGTACAGGGTAATAAGTGTGGATACCTGCTGAAGGAGAGCAGGTAGTCTTTCCACTGTGGGAGCTCAGTGGAGGAAACAGTCTTCCAACTATTTGTGTAGAAATAATTGAATATCCTCCTTCCCTTCCTCCGTCCTTCTCTCCCTCCTGCTCTCACTTCCTCCCTTCCTATATTAAGAATCAGAATATTAAATCTAAAAATCAAAATTTATAACTTTTTTAATTTTTATTTTTTAAATAGGAAAGAACAAAAACAAAAACTATAAAACTATAAAAATGATAAAGAATTTTCAAAACAAGATGATAGGCTCTTTTGCCCAGCAATCCTAGTGGCCAATCTGGCGCTCATCAAGATGGCGGCCAGCAGTGAGCCTGAGTCCGAGGTATTTGAGATCACAGCTTCACCACTGCTTCACAATGGGAAAGGTTTATTTCCAAAACTGAAGAAGTCTTGAATGACTGGAAACTGATTGGAAACTCTTTGGGAAGCCCACTTGAAAAGATTCCGGAAATACTCAGGATCTCCGTTTGCGAGATTTTTCTGGCTCTTGTCAGTAGATTTTGTAACTTGAAATGCACGGTCATGGAGGCTATGACTCTAATTTTAGTGATGATGGACATGGAGAGTCTAGCGAAAAGAAAGAATGGAACATTGAAGATGATTTATTACTATAAAAGCCATTTCAAAAAGAAAAGTGTGGAAAGGTGGCCAGTAAGCAAATTGCAGCAGAACTGTTGGATAGGGAAGAAGCAAGAAGTAGGTTTCAGCTCATAGCTTTGGACGCTTATCAAAGGCAGACAAAGTTTGTAAATGACTGTATTTTATACTGTGGTTGCCAAAAAGAAGACTTCAGGTGTTGCTGGGAAAGGACAAGAAGGCTTAGATGTTATAGAAGAAAATCATAGATCCCTGTGGAAAGAGGAGGATGAAATGGAGATGACTTGGGAGAAGGGACTTGCAAAGGAACACTATGATAAATTATTCAAGGAATATTGCATAGCAGATCTCAGTAGATACAAAGAAAATAAGCTTGGATTTAGGTGGTGAGTGGAAAAAAGTTATTTCAGGAAAAGGTCAGTTTTTTGTGGAAATAAATGTGATACAAAAAAAAGATTTAAAGAGTTGGGAAGTTAATTTTGGTTACATTGAGCACAGTGAAAAGAGAAATGCATTAAGGTTCTGCCAAGAACGTTTCTTTAAATTAAATTTTCACCATAGAAGGAAAGAAATCAAGTCTGGCAAAAGAAAGGCCCATAACAAAAAAGGCTATGAAGAGTCATCACGCAGAAAATCCGGGTTATCTCCAGAAGAAGCTTCTGAGAAGAAAGATCAAGGACATTCATCCACAGAGAAACCAGGAGATTCTATAAACAAAAGCTCTGAGGAGGAAGAAAGCCCTTCAGAGTCTGAGCTGTGGAAGGTTCCACTACCAAAAACAGATGAAAAACCTCAGTAAGTGCTGTTCTAGAAGAAGAAGAAGGAAAAAAAGAACAATAACAACAACAACAACAAAAAAACAGATCCTGTTAATCAGTTTAGAGAACTATGATCACAGTGCTTCTTGATAACAATTAATGAAAAAATTCAACATCATGAATGTCTCTTTAATGCCAAGGACTACCATGCCAGGGAAGAAGAGTTTGATGAATATTTTCAGGATTGGTTTCTCGGAGACAGGAGAGAAAAACCTGCATTCCTACTGTGAAAGCTCACTTTTAAATTTCATACGTTTTATCTACAGATTGCAGCTTGAGCGGTTTGTCTTTGGGAATAAAACTCAGCCACTCTGAGGATATCACTTGCTTCTGAAGTTTATTAGTTATATTAGAGACAAATTTTTCTGTTCCTTATGTATCTCTTCCATTGCTTATCTACAAGTGGTTCCTCTCTTCAATATATAGTAAAATATTTTAAATGACATTTACACATGGGATGGTTGGCATAATAAAGTGCAAAATAAGTGAAAAACGAAATAACTGAATATTTGCACATAAGTAAATAAATAAATAAACAACCCATAATTTCACTGCACACTTAGGGAATAACTTGAAATGAATTTTAGGTCTGAATCTGAGAAGTAAAAACTAAAATTTATAGGAGAAATCTTTGTGTTCTTAAGTTAGACCAGTGTTTCTTAATTTTTTTTTCAGTATTACTCCCTTGAAACAATTTTTATACATTTTCCCTAATGGCCCCCTGAAGGGAATTTTAATAGCAGAGAGGTTTTATAGGGTTTATACAAGCTAAGATTATTTCAGTCCACAGTAAAGAAGCAGTGCTTACCTGCTTGAGGCTTATGTGCTAACTGGGAATGCTTCCCTTTAGAAAAAGGCTTTTAGATGTGCTGCCAAATGAGATATACAAGAAATTCATAATCGGACTTCATAAAATTCTGAGACTTTTACAGTTGAAGAGATACCAATAAGAAAATTAAATTTCATAGATAAATGGAAGAGTTTATTTGTAATTTACAAATCTCATAAAGCTCTTGTATCTAGACAACATAAGGAACTTTTACAACTCATAATAAAATCATCTGAGTTAAAACATGGTCAAAGCCCTTGTATAAACATTTCACCAAGGAAGATATATGCATGATGATGTTCCGATGTGAATAATCATTTATTAAATATATAATAAAATACAATGCAATATTATTACACAAATATTAAGTTCTCCATATTGAGAAGACAGACAAAACTAAATGTAGGTAATGATATGGAGAAACTGAATCCCTCTTATATTGAATGATTGTACAATCACTTCCAGATAAAATCTGGCAACATTTTAAGAGCTTTACCTTAAACTTGTCATGCAGCTCCACTTCAGGAATATGCCTGGGACAAAAGAAAAGACACATCTATACTGTGACTGCTCAAGTGGCATTACTCATAATAGCCCCAAACTAAATGAAACCCAAAACCCACTGAACTTTTCTGTCTCTCAGACTATCTTATTGTACTGCTTCACTCTTCTTGTGATGATATAAGATGATAAAACGCTTGCATGGTGTCTTGAAGGTACCAGGAAATGAAGTGGTAGAATGAGGAAAGGTGACTGATGTAGGTAGGCACTGTGGTGTAGCATTCGGCTACCACACAAGGGTAACATAGACACCAGCACTATGACACTGCTGGAGTCCACATGACAGCCAAAATCACTACAGAGTGACTCACGGGAGGGCAGCATACACAACAGGGACCCTCTGGACAATGTGATGATTCACATGCCAGGGTTGAACGAAATAGGAACATTTGAGATTATACCATGCTACTCAAAACGGTGTGCAATTTTAATTTTATGATTTTTTTCATTTATAGAATATGTCATTTAATGTTTCTGGACTTCAGTTTACTATGGGTCAGTGAAACAAAGGAAAATGAAACAACAGGCAATGGCAAAGGGATGCTGCTCTGGATCTTTTTAAAAATACTACTGAACAGTGAAGAGGGATAAAGTATTGAACCATACTTCACCATGAATGAGCCTCAGAACCATACACTAACTGGAAAAAAAACCCAGCTACAAATAACAACTTCTGGTGTGATTCTATTTGTATAAGGAATTTAGGAATACTTGATTGCTCCTTAATATCATGAAAATTTCCTTAAATTATTTTATCTCTTTGTGTTTCTTAGGAAATAGAGAAACTTTTCTTTCTTTTTGTCTCCTTACTTTTTCTTTTCTTTCCTGTTTTTCTTTTGCAAGTATGTTTGCAAAACAAACATACTTGGCTCAGGAACCCATGGTATAAAAGCAATGAGTTACTTAAAAGACTATGCAAATGAAGTCTCTTTGTACCTTGTAGGATATATAATTTAGGTCACTTACAGAGCAAGCTAAAATACAAAGAAAAGTCATACTGTCCTCTTTGAATGCAGCTTGACTGAACATCTTATTTTCTGCCATAAGCCAAACAGATCTAGGATCATCAACATGGAGATTGTCTGCCTTTATCAAGGGAGGCACCAAGTAGCCGTGTTTCTTCTATTTTATTATGTTGGTGCAGGTTCCAAGTGCCTGGTTTCAAAGAAAAAATGAGGAGCCTTCTTTCCCCAGCACAGTGGAGAAAAGTATCTAATATTCAAAGAGCTCAGTTTTCAGAGGATCTTAGAGGAGTGGATTTTATGTTTGCACTATTATTTCCATGGTTCTAATGTGGAAGCCTAAAAATACTAATTCAGTGTTAGAGTGACATTAATAGTGTTGGCTCATTAGTGATACATTAAAAGCCAGGAACATGAGTGTCCCACTAAGCAATCTCCCTTTCTCAACTACAGTGTGCCGCTGCCGCCTGTATGGATAACTATTCTTCAAACGTTTTAATGTCTGTTCCTTACCACAGTGTGTTTCTAATACTACATAGCTTAGGAACTGGTGCAAGGGGTAAGTTATGCTTATTTTAACCTCTTCTATTTTCTCTGTTCTCAGAGTGAAAACTTTATCTGATTTCTTGCAAATGATGTAGGATTTTCCTAAACAATATTTTATCAAATTAAAGCAACGAGGCTCTGCCTTCTGCAATGCTACTGACATACGGGAGAACCACTCCTGTTTTGGGAGGAATGTATGAAAACAAATGTACAGGGAATATGGAAACACAATAAACTTTTCTGATATTTATGAAAGAAGATGATGTCATAAAATTAATTGTTAAACCTAAATAATTTTCAATCTTGCTTGTATTATTTTTCATGGTATTTTTCTCTTAAGAAGCAGGAAAACATTAATGTGCTTTGAAAATAATTGAAAACTATTTTAAGTCTTTCTTCTTTGTAATAAACAAGAAATAGCAAAATAACCAAACCTCAGATACCACCTGCTTTTTCTTAGAGAAACAATAGTTAGATAATGACTAACTAACACATATTTAATATGAGGAATTGGATTATTGTTTCTCTAAGGGAAGAAAGAAGTCCAGTTCAAAAGTTAAATCTAAAAGTTAATGAGAAGTGTATAAACTACATGTTCCTTGATAAGACTTTCATAGATTTTCAGTGTGAGCTTGTTTTGCACAATAACTAATCTTTCAGTGTAGAGAAATCTTACATACTTCGCTGCAATTCTTACAAATTTGTGTGACAGAAAAAGTGTATGTAAACTATGGAAAGAGATGTCAGAATAAGCAAGTGTGTTTTATAGTGAAGTCATGTTTACATATTTTGAAGGATGACAAAAGTCAGGGTAAAAGGACAAGTATTTAGTTATGTGTTCATCAGTCAAAACCCAAAGAACCGTCTGTTTACCAAGTTCAGGATTAAGTGTGCAGAGAGCAGGAGGCTGAGTTCTCCCTATGGTGGACTGTGACCTGGACTCTGCCTGCAGTCGGGTTAGGGAGCAAACTGCCGAGAGTCATTTTATGAGGTTCTCCACCTAAAACTGCTTTCCAGGTGAGCTTCAATCATAATATACTCAAGTTCGCACTAGATCTTCATTTGCTTTTCTGGAAAATCTAAGTTAAATAAAATAGTCTGAAATGTCTTTGAAAATAATCTGGTCTGGTTATCCTTAATCCTAACAGAGATGACCTTGAAGGTGGGTCGTGACATCGATTACAGCCCACGGTGCTGGCGATCACAGGGTCTCGTGCATCCTAGGGGTGTCCTCTAATGCCGAGCTGTGCCTTCAGCAAAGCCTCTGACAGGGCCTCTGTTTCCACTGATCAGCTTCTATCCTGGGCTCTGCCCAGCTAGGAGCTCATCTGGAATCTTCCCTTGCTGTGAGATGATTCTTGAGCAGTGAAAGAGGCCTGATCCTGTTTCTTGGTGTTTTATTTTCTGTAATAGTTAATATTTTTTTCTCTCTTAAGAAGAAAACAGTTGTAATAATTTTAGCTGCATGTCCATGTACCCTTCCCCTAGCTGTACGTTACTAACGATCTGATCTCCTCCCAGTCTCTCCACACTTATCTGCACATACACACACGTGTTACATGTAACTATGCACACTCACATATTCTTTTTCTGAAATATATTTCAAAACAGAATGCAACTACTACACTGTCTCACTTAGAATGCAACTCTGCATTCCTTAAAAATAAGATTTCTCCTCCATCATCAGCATTACCATACTTAAGAAAATGAGTAATAATTCTATAGTGACTTCATAAGAAGCACAATACTCAAGTTTTCCAATGATGAAGTGTTGGATTTGTATTTTAAATTGAGACTCAATCATCCAGATTCATGCTTTACCTTTGGTTTTAACGTTTCTGCAGTCTTTTAATCTAGAACAATCCTCTGAATGGCATCCAGGTCTCACTTGATTCATCTGCATGATTAGATTCAAGCTAAACCTTATTGTAAGAGTACTGAGAGATCATGTCATATCACAACAGGAGACATGTGATAGGCTGTACCACTATCGATAATCCTAAATTTGATCACCCCATTAAGGTGAAATCTGTACCATCATTTCACCACAAGGATGCATTTTCCCCTTTTTTAGTTGAGTACTGAGTGTTAGTACATAGAGTAAGTACTCTATGAAGTAATAGTTTGAGATAATGAAATTGGTCTATTCTACAACAGTTTTTCACCTACTTGTTTTAGAATACATTGGTGCTTGGATTTGAATTTGAAAGTGATTTTCTAACTATTGTTTCTTTTATGCCATTTTTCCAGTTCAAGGAATAGTGTTTTTTCTTTCTTTTGTCCTATCTCACTTCTTTGTATCATTGTGCTCTCACGCGTTATTACTATTCATAAAATGATGCTTCGGATTACTACTCAAGTAATCGAGTTTAGTGCCATAACTGGCTTTAAGAACACCAAGAGTTCATGGCTAAATTATAGAATCTGTGCTGTCTTTTCATCCTTTAGCCATGGTTGTCCATTCTTTTTAAGCTCATAGTATGTAAATTGCATGGACCATGTGCCTCCCAGTGGGGTCAGCACAAACATCACTAGGTGAAGATAAAGCTTAGAGAGATTCTGACCTGCCTTGAAGCCATTTGTTCACCTTTGTAATGATTCATTCAGAAAATGTATTTTTCCTCTTAAACCAGCCTGGATCAGGCATCCATTTCCCAACCACCAGGTTGGAAGGATATGTTGAATGACTCCTGGCCTTTCAGATCAAGTGCATTTAGGAGAGGATGATTCCAAAGATAATAGATATTATTAATAAGACAAAATTCCTGATGATGTTATATGAACTTAATGAAACATTCTTGGCAAATAAAAGAGCACTGTACTCGAATGTGCCTCTGCCCTCTGCTAGTCACTTGCTCTACAAGGTGACATTTTTTATGTTCTGCAGGGATTGTCAGAGCCCCTTTGGGACTGGGATATTGACTGACCCACAGGACAGCTGCTCTTCCAGCAAGGCTCAAGAGGGCAGTGATTGGACGGAAGAGAAAGGGGTAGGTTTACCACTAGCAACCCAATGTCACGAAAGACTGAGTGCAGATTGAATTGCAAGGTGAAGCACAAGACACACAATCAAGCCCAAGTTCCAGGCACTGTTACTAGCAGGCCATGTCTTATCCTTTTATTATTTACCTAACAGTCAAGGTTAATGGGCTTTCTGCATTTATATTTGCTAGTTCAGGCAATCCTAGCTAGAGCCTTTCCACATAGCTCAAGCTAACAGGTATGTCTAACAGTTTTACATAGGAAATGCAATAGCACTTATGTTTCAAACCAGTAAGGTACATTTGTTTTCTGGTCATAAGAATGTCAGGAATTTACTTCTTTTTTCAAAGGAACTAGATCACACTAAGATAATAATATGAGTTACTATCCAACAGGGCCTTTTTTTTTTTTAAGAGAAAATAATGATGCTATGACTAAATATCCTAAAATATAATGCATAATGCAGGAATTTTCCCAGAAGTTCAGAATGCCACCATATTACCTTTCTTTTGCTCATCAGCATGACACAAATACATATTTATGATTTTTTTGCTGTCAAATGGCAGAACTTATTTCACAATGACTTTTACAAAATTCAGACTCAAGTACATCTAGTGTCTGTGTACTGTGTAACAGTTCAAGCAAACATTTAATATCAGCGGAATTTACTGCACCTGCTTCGCATGGATCTGTCTTCTTATTTTGCCATGATATACATGCTTTCAAGCTGGTTTTATTTTTATAGGTTTACATTTCATCCTGTGTTGTGGAACACAGTTGCTGCTTCAAAGAAATTATAATAACAAAGTCTTGGTATTAATTCCATTTCTGACTGACCTGACTTAGGTTAGATGATCAACCAGCTCAACTAAATTTAAACAAACCAAGAGCAATTTGATATTCCAGAAAATAAAAATGAAAAAGAAAAGAAAATTATAATTTTGTGAATGCAGGAGTGTGTTTATAATGTACTTGGCCACATGTAGAAAGATGTTCAGGGAAAACGTGAGTGTAGGTAAAGCAGATGAAGAGATGACATAGGGGAAAAAATGCCCAATGATGTCTGGGATGAGTTTGTGTTCTCTAAAATCAAAGAATGAATTTTAGGATCAATGAAGCTTAAGAGCAGAATATATTTACTGAGGGAAAGAAAGTTTCCATCTGAGAGAGAGAGACAGACAGAACGGGGGCCAGTGGGCTGCCCAGGAATGTGCCTTCTTTATGGACTTCTATAGAGCAAGATGACAAGGTGAGGCAGGTCCAAGACAGAAAGCATGGGAACTCGCTAGGTGGGCATGGGGTGGGGCAAAACTATGGTTAACCAATAGGATTACAGATATAATTGCTCAGGTAAAATTGATTAGGTTGGTATCAAATGGGAAAGGGGGTCACATAGCAAGTGGACAGGAATGCAGAACAGGGCCTTTCCTCTAGGGGGTTGGGTTAGTGACTCTTCCTGGCTTTTTTAAGGCAATGGCTACCTATTTAGAGTATCAATCTCTGAGGTCCATCCCTAGGGAAGCACGTGGGTGCATCTGTCTAATCTTAAAAGCTTCTTTTTTTTTTTTTTTTGTGGTACTGGGGATCGAACTCAGGACCCTGCGCTTGCTAGGCAAGCGCTTATTCCACTGAGCTATATCCCCAGCCCCCATCTGTCTAATCTTTTGTCCACAGCTGGAGGAGTCTGTCTCCCCCTCAGTTGCAAGGTATCTCATCTTTTGCACTGGCTCCTTCGAGCGCCTGGGCCTGCCTGACTGCCTATAATATTTTATCTAACTCAGCTGTCTATAACAGAGACACAGGCTTTCCTATTTTCTACCTGTTCCTTTGTCACTAGGTTTTTCCCATTTTCATTAGATTATCCCTGCATAGAGTTGACAACAATAGTCAGTGGTGACATTACGCTGACCTACCTTCCGGAGGAGTGCGATCTACCGGCAAACTATACCGCTAAGTCCGGTTTTCTTTTGTGGAACATATTTTACCAGGCATTGTTTCTATTACACCTTATTTACATGTGCAACCATATAGTCTGTGGTTAGCTTTATTTGCTCAATGCAAAAACCTTCTTTTAAGGGTAGGAATTAAACCTTCCCCAAGTATGAGGGGTAATCACATGCATTTTCATTCTTCCTCAGTTATTTTGTTTTCTACCGGTCATAATTTATGGGCCTTCCCTTGTGAAATGGGGCACTAATCGTGAGCACTTCATTAAGGTTTATACACACAAACTGAGCAGAACTGTGTGCACAGTATGGATAGACCATGGCCAGGTTGAAAAATAGAGATTTTTATCCCTTCACTTTTCTCTCATGGCTGTATGTTCTCCATCTTGTTTTTCTTTGTATAATGGTCAAAATGACAGCTTAAAAAAAATCTGTGTTAATGCTGATAAAATATAATAAAGAGTGAATGTAACTCCTTTGGAACAATCAGGACATTGGAAGCACCATTTCACTCCAAACTCCACTTCGTTCATGTTGTAGAACATGAGATTCTTGCTGGAGACTATTTATTTTTGGGTCAGAAACTAATCCTACCTGAATAACTTCACACGCTGTAAATACATTTTAGATTTCACAATGAGTTCGACCCTTTGGCATGTCGGGGGTCCCAATTACTAGTTCTCCAATGTCCACTTCATTTCACCAAAGCAAATTTCTGATGATTTTTTTTCTAAGAAAGCTTTGTTGGTGACAAGATTTTAAGTTTTTACATGCTTGAAAGTACCTTTGATCTTTTCATAAGTAATTTTGAGCTATGGGAAAGTTTAACTGCCAATAAATTTTTCTTCTGAAGTAAAAAAGTCTCTATCAACAGCTTGATTTTCTAGTGCTAAATTTGATTCTATTTTTTTCTACACTTTTGAGTTTGGAAACCATATATATTTCATAAATATGTATTTTTTAATTATTTTACTTATTGTTTCACAAAGCACTTCTTCAATCTCAAGATTTGTTTTACTGTTCAACTTACTGACATTCTTCTCCACTAAATTACTGATTTAACCATAATTATTTGTCACCAAGCTACTCAATATCTACACTACATTTTTGTTCTTTCCCAAGACGTCTTGTTTTCCTTTATTTGATGGCAATGCTCAAATTGGGCCCTCCTACATGCTAGGCAAGCACTCTCCCACTGAGCTTTCCCCCCCGGAATTCCTGAGATTTTTGCTAGATGGAGGTCGGATCTCTTCTATCTTTTTCCCATGGCTCCTGCGCTTTCTGTCAAATGTTGTCTGCTTCCTAAGGCCTGGGAAGTTTCTTTGACTCTTTCTTGTGTGTCAAAAGAAACTTGCTTGAAAGTCAACTTGCGTGACCCTTTCTTTTGAGAGTCAAAAGTTTTTTTGACTCTTTCTCTTGAGTTGTGCCCTTTGAAAGTGTTCTCACTGCCAGCTCTGCACCACATGGACTGAGTCGCTGCACGGTGAGATTTTCCCCGAGTGTGTCTGGGTGAAAATCAGAGCAAAAGTTTGGGAAGTGCATAACTACCAGAATTTACACGGACTGCAGAAAATTTTAGTGTTTCATTGGGAGTTAACGTCATTTTCCATTTCCTTCTCTACACTTTCAGAATTAAACAATTTTCTTCTCTGTTTCTATTTTTATTTCCCCAATCTTAAGTGCACTTTCCCACTGCCTCATTCTCCCACAGCTTTTTATTATGTTCAAAGATTGTTTCAGAACTTTACTTTGAGTACCAACTCTACAGGCCACTCCTAGCGCGCCCGCCTAAAGGAGAAGGGCGTGGCTCACTCGGCTGTTTAACAGAAAGTTCTTTAAATAATTACCTTGTACCTCTCCTTTGGCCAGCATTCTCTGTTGTACTCTGTTAACCATTATTTTTTACAATTTCAAGGCTTGTGAGCTTTTTGAAAGTGGGTATAATTCCTTCAGTGTTCTTTCGCTTTGCTAGTGTTGGGTTGTTTTATATGTAAGTCTCCTCTGCTCCCTATTGCCCAGGTATTGTCCCTGGAGATGTGAGCTTTCTTTCCCTTTCCTTCCTTCCTTCCTTCCTTCCCTTTCCTTCCTCTTTCCTTCTTCCTCCTTCTCTGATGCCCTCTTATTCTGGTAGATTTCTTATGGATTTATACTTTTTTAAGCTTTCCTGTTTTATCTTTAACAAAACAATAAAATCTTGAAAGAAGGGGAAGCGAATCATTATGGTCATTTTCCCATGTGAGCGCTGAGGTGAGCAGAGCCTCTGGATTGGTTAAATCAACTTTCAGCCATAACCTCCTTATGCTCCACCTGTTTCAAGTGCTGAAATTATAAATCTAATAACCTAAAACTGTCAGTCTGCTCTGCAATTGGAAGTGTCTCTGTGACTCAGCTTGAACAATAACATGAAAAGGAAAATCTCAAGGGAGAATTTTCTTTTATGAATAGAAAGTGAAAGCCTTTTGACTTTTTATTCCCTTCCTTCCTTTACATTCCTTTTTAAATACTTTCATGTGGTAACCTGCAGAGAACAAGCAAAAATCTAAACCACCATTCTCAGATGGAACATAAATAAAAAAGTGGTCTCAGCCTCAGATGGCACAGATGAGGGGCTGGACCAACGTCAACAGTCTATACTCCAGGTCTTTATTTTCATTTTTTCCCTTGCAAGGAGCCCAATTATTTTCCTTAAAGATACACCTAGATCAATTTTCTCTCCGTTACTTAGAGTCTAATGTTATGTAGTCAAGGCTCCTTTCTGTGTCAGTAAGGCATAGACTGGTAGAATAGCAAAAGCAACTTTATATCCTTGAGTGAATTAGTAAACCACTCAATTTATTTATTTCTAGAGACTTTATGATGATTGAATTTGTCATCGCAATAGATCTCATGAATTAACGTTGATGACCTATAGTGTATTATTAGTTTAATGTCATTACCGTAACGTTAAGATGGACGTACTCCCCGGCTGGTCTACCGTTCAACACACTCTCCACCTCACCCCGTCCAACTTCTTCACAGAAACCCATGAGCTGATTAAAAGTGAGGTAAAAACGCAACTGACCCAGAACAGCCGAAACAAAATGAGGAGGAGCAACCGTGTTGTAGAATTATGGTTCCGGTTTCAAAACTTACTTCATAACTGTGTTACTCAAGTCAGTGTGTTACTTCTAGAAGACCTCGGTATGGCAGAAACGGCCAAGTTCACCCTCAGAAAGGCTGTGTGCCTGTGCCAGCTTCAGTCCCTACTTGTTAATTCATGAGTGAAGGCAAGACATTGCTTTTTCTTCACTGTATTTGAAAAATTGCCTCCATTATGGCCTAGAAACCTCATTTGCTGAATCTTACAGAAAGTAAAGTACTAGCGAAGTATCAAAGCACAGCCAGGATTGCTATAAGGCTTATCTCAGAGGAGAGCACAGATCTTGTGGGTGTCTGTACTCGCCTCTTTTCTGCGATTTCTTCTGTAAGACGGCCTCATTCTCTACTGTAAACCTCACCATAGAGGTGGATGTACAACTTTGAGAAGACGTGAACTTACACACTTCTGGAGTAAGATGAAAAGGAAAAATTGAACCAGATTTAATTAGTTTTATTACAAAATCTGGGGTGACCTCAAACCATATCAGCTTGGGTCACATGCCTATCCCATTAACTACTGCTCCTGCAATTAAACAGGGCACGTGGGTCAGGAAATCTTGGGGTGGCCTGACCTGTACGGGCAGAGGGACAGCTTTCTGCGGTCACCATAACTCTTGCGGGAAACAAATGAGGCAGGTGGACCCATGGGAAGACAAAGCAATGAATGGATATCACACACACTGTATTATGTGCTGTTCCACTATATTTTAGTCATAATGTGAGGCTGAGAGTACTACTGTGAAAGCGAAGTGAGTTGCGTCAAGAGGTTTGAAATCCAGATATCGTGTTTCACGTGACTGTCATTGTTTAATATTCAAAATAGAGCCATCATATTTCTACCACTAGATGGCAGTCAGGTATAATTCGCCTATCAAAATCCTGCCTAACATTCCTAAAATTAAGCATAAAACAAAGTTGTTTTTTTTTTTTTTTCTTTTAAGTGGACTTCAATAAGCCAGCAATATAAAAGAAATTCTGTTCATGTCCGGAAAATAATATGATGTCTCTGAACTTACACTGATTGCCCAAATTTCCTCACTCCAAAAGCATGTGTACTAGATCCCTAACTTTGTACTGTTTACTTTTTATAAAGCAGCATTATTGATGTATGATTTATAATCCTGATATCCACTTATTTCAAGTGTGCAGTTTAGTGGGTTTTAGTATCTTTAGAGCTGTGAAACCATCATTGTAATCTAATTCTGGAACGTTTTCCTGATCCCTAGTAGAATCCTCTCCCACACTGACTTTCACTCCACACCCTCAGCCCTGCGGCTAAGCAGTCGCTCCTCACTGTCTTCCTCTAGAGATTTTTAAATTCTAAAAGATGCCTAATTTGTAACCAGAGCATGCGCACTTTGAGTTTCTGTCAGCAAGCTCAGCACAGGGCCTGTTTTACAGAGTGATTCGTAAGTGTGTGAATGTTCTCACGCACTCACTCACTTCTTCACCAATTACCCATTATGCACACCTGTGATATCTACGATTCTGGTGATTCCTTGCCAGTGTAGTAGTTTGTGCTTACTGAGAACATGGTGTGAGATTTTTTCAGTTATTAAGAAGGTGTCATAAATTATGTATTCCAGGCAAGTAGAATCCAGTATAAATCCATGTTTCAGATACTGACACTAGTAATTTTTTTTTTTTTTTTTTGTATAAGGAATCGAACTCACGACCTCATGCTTGCCAGGCAGGCACTTGCGCCACTGAGCTATATCTCTGGCCCTACTGACACTAGTAATGATCAGTGTTTATTAAAAGCATGCCTTGGCGTTCTTGCTGTATTCTGGGAACTTACTGTGCATTACTACATTTCACTGTGTAACTACATTTTAAAAGCAAATTAATGTCAAACTCAGAAAGTTGCTCTGAATGAGATAAGGAATGTGAATAAGTTTTGAAATTCTAGGGACACCTGATATATTACTCTATTGACCTAAATTATTCATGTTCATCTAAAATTTCACAGACGAAAAAACTGAGGTCTGCATTTATACAACTAAGAACTAGGTCATCCCGATTCAAACCACGTAATTTGTCCTGAGCACAGTAGAACAAACTCATGTAAACGTATGGAGTGGCTGGTGTACAGGTTTATGCTTCCAATTTCAGTACTGCTCCAACTGAAATGTAACAAGAATTTGAGGCCTATTTTTAAATAATTGCATAGTTGTCTTTCATAAATGTTTAATTCAGTTTTGAAGACTGTTATTTTTCCAGTTTTTATATCATATTTTTCGTAGCATATGTTAAAGGCACTTGACACCAAGGGGAACAAAAACATGGCTCCCCTAAATGAAAATTCTCAAATAGCTCTCTCATGGTTAAATTTTCTAAATAGAAAAAATAGACTCTTTTAATGTGAAAATTTAGTTGAATTGCTAAGAATGGTTTGTAACCAGTTGAGACACACAATAAATTTACTTCTGAAATATTCAAGGCATATACTAGAGCTCAGATATATAGAAGGATGGATACTAATAGGTAAAGTGAAACATGACAACCCCAAATTAATTGGGAGGTATAAAGGGAAAGTTAAAAATGGGAGGGAAAATATGAATTACATGTATGGCTTTTCCTTGGGAAAAAATGGAACCTGAACAGTTTTGCAGGACAAATAGAAATGCGTCAAAGGACATAGAGATGTCTGAAGTTCACTCATGCAGAAGTGAAATATTTGTGAAGACTCCAGCATGTGGGAGGAGCAGGGGCCACTGCAGGGTGAGTGGTAGTAAAGACAGGATATGAAAATGAGGAGGCAAAGGTAAGAGGATCCAGGTCATGCAAAACTTTTTATGTTATGTTTTCAGAAACAAAAAGAATTCATCAAAAGAACTCAAAGGAGAGATTTCCTTGAAAGTGTTTTTTTTCACAAAGGCAGCATTGTGGACTGAAGGTGACCCCATGCTGTTCTTATTTCGAAATCTAATCTCCAGTCCATGGACTGTGGAAGTGTAACCTTCGTGAAACAGTTAGGTCATGCAGACGAAGCCTTCATAAATGGTACCAGTGTCCTTATAACAGGAGGCCAGGGAGCTCCCCGGAAATTCACTCCCCTCATGGAACATGAAGACATAAGGGGAGGTCAGCTGTCCACTGTCAAGGACAGCACCATTTTCTCTCTGTCATCACTTTGTGGCTTGGAGCCAAAAACTGGTCAAAATGTTCTGCAACCATGGGCCAAAGTCAAGTTCTCCTTACACTGAAGGTGTAAAGGGTTTTACCCCAGCCGTGAGGCAGAGTAAACATTTAAACAGTTTGCTCGCACATCTACATGTCTATCAAACTGTGCATAAGAGTCCACATCCTTCTGTAGTTTTATTCCTAAGGTTTTTTCTTTAAACTAGCAACAGAGCTGGCATACAATTGTTGTTCACAAATATATCTAAAAGTAATCTTTCATTCTGACTTTCTCACTAGCATCACATCTGCTAGAATGGCCACAATCTGCAATCGAAAAGATGAAAGGTGTTGAGTGCGTAGAGAAAAGGAAATCCTTGTGCACTATTGGTAAGACCATAAAGTAGTAGAGACATCATGTGAAACATCTGGATATTTTAAAAAAATAAAAGTAGAACTACTGTACAAAGCAGCATTTCTTTTTGGGGGCATATGTCTACAGGACATAAAGTAAGTACATAAAATGGTGTTTCTCATGCTCACTGAAGCATTCACAATATCAGGATATGAAATCAATTTAAGGGCCCCTCAGTGGATGAATGTATTAAGAAAGTATATGTGTGTGTATACCTATAATTCGTCCTTAGGAAAAGAAACCCTTGACATTTCTGACAACATGGATGAACCTGAACATAATTATTCTTAGTGAAATGAATCAGGCACAGAGAGACAAATACTTCAGAAACTCACCTATTCAGTACAGGGCACCCAAGTAAATAAAAGCATAGAAAAGAGTACAGTGCTGGTTTTCAGAAGCTCGAAGGCTGGAGAGGACTAAGAAGATGTTGGCCAGAAGATGCAAAGTTTCAGTCTTGCAGAAAGGATATGTTCTGATCTATTGTACATATGCTGTCTATAGATAAATAATAATGTACAGTGTACTTGAACATTCCTAAGAAATTAGATCTTAATTGTTTCACTAAACATCTATGCGGACAGACAGATGTAATACAATTTCACAGTCCATAACGGTATCCAACATCATATTATCCACTTTCAAGTTATACAATTTTGTCAGTTTTACTTCTCTTGGGCTGAAAAAAATAATGTTTAGAACTATTCTTTCTAAAACTAAACTTCAAATGATTTTAAACCTTTATTAGCAATATTAAGTGTAGCAGCATAAAATCAGGTCTATGTTCTAGACTTTCACACTGAGCTACCTCCCAGCCTTTTGTATTTATTTTATTTTGAGTCAAGAACTCACAAAGTCAGTAAGTTATTGAGGCTGGGCTCAGTTCTCTTCCTTCAGCATCCCAGAATGCTAGTCTTACATGTGTGCACCACGACATCCCTGCCAGATGTATTCAAATATTTTTGAATCTGGTTGTGTCCAACTACTGTGATTTGCCTGCTTAACCACTTATGTGTGGCTTACTGGGGGTCACAGCAAGTATATTAAAAGCAACACTTCTAAAAACTCTAAACACTTTTAGCTTAACGACTTAATTATTTTGTTTTTCCATTCAGAGATCTTTATAATAAACCAAGTTCTTATAACATTGCTAACTTGTCTAGAAATACAACACTTGGAATATTTCATGATATATTAACTGTTTTTCTCTCACCTGCTTGCAAGATTGCAGGATAAAGTAGATGCAATTTTAGTAAAGAGTTGAGAAACTTGATCATTTTTATTCATGGTACTGGGAAAAACTAATGATCATAAACAAAACTGACATCTATGATATTTAATATGACAGACATTAGAAGAGGAAAGATCTAAAAATTCCTTTAAAGCATAAGTAAATCTCTGCAATCACCTAAAGAGACATTAAGGATTGGAAGTCCAAATTTTTTCTAATGCTTTTATCACTCATATTGAAATGCTACTCTGAAATTATTGGATGAAAAGATTTCATCTTATAATATTAAGATATTTCAGTTCTGAAGAGCTATGTAGTGGGCTAATTTTAACAATAATTCTTCAAACTATCTTGAAAGATTATTTCTATTTTAGTTGCTTGTTTTTCCTCATGGCATTCTTAGAATCAGTAGTTTGTTCACAGAAGTATGGGATAAACTTTATGACTTTTTCCACTTTGATACCACAGCACCTGCATGGTGGTGGCTGTCCTACACATTCTTGCAGTTTGCAGCCTGGGGCAGTTCACACCCAACATTCTCATCTCATCTCTTCTCACCACCTCCTGGATGTAGCGATGTGGGCAGAGGCTGGGGGACCAGAACAAGTACAAAGCTTTCCTGCATTTGTGATGCATCAGTCCGAGCTGAGGAAGGAAACAATAGTCCACTCATAAAGGCTCAGTGAAGAGACCACACTGAAAATCTATCTGAGTGTGGGAAGTGTTTAAGGAAATTGGTTTGGGGTATCACATCACTTCTGTGCTAGTCATATCAGGGAGCCACTGTGAACCCTTGGCACAGGTGTACATGGAGCTGTAGAAGACGACCTGATTAGGCATCAGGTTACATAACCATTAGTTACTGCGGGCTGATCAGGCCTGCAATCTCTCAAGTGAGTGGACAGTGACGGCTTAAATAAATGAGACAATGGAAATTTATTTCAGTGTTCCAGGAGGGACTAACTCTCTTACAGTTTCAATATTCTCTGAGTTTAGCCGAAGACTTCTCTGGGCGGCCTGTACATATTTGGTTTTCAAACAAAGGAGGAGGATACTCAAGGAAACACAGGAATCTCACAGGACCTTGGGAGAATTTTCCCAAGTAGTAAATTATGTCAATCAGGAGCACTACTTTATCTTTAGGTTGGTGTTTACTGTAGGAGTGTGGAACCTGCAGCTTCAGTCTCCTTGTAGTTCCTTGGGGCTGGAGCCAAATGTCCTCAGCTGTGGCCTTATTTTGTCCTTTGAGGTGTCACAGCTTCACAGGCCTGTACAGGCCTCAGGGGGACCAGGGACTCACAGAGGTTTACTTAACTATGAGCCCACTGCCCATCTTCACACAAGGTGCCTAAGCTTCAGTAAACATGGAAAGCCAATTGGTTAGTATTAAATCCAGCCCAGAGCCACCTTGTAATGGTGTCTAACAATTATGAGGGTGGAGACCTTCAGGGGAAGAACACTAAGCTATGACTCCACAGTAATGGAGCTGGGGAGGTCATCACCCCAACTTCACTCTCCTCTCACCTTCTATTCAGCTCTCACGATCTCCTGCTGACTGGCTCTATCCTCAGTACACAGTGGAGTCTCACTGATGCAGTCATCAGTGATGCAGGGCCTCTCAAGGTCAGATTACACAGAAGACAGTGAGGAGCAAGCCTGCTGAGTGCATGGGAGTTGCCAGCATCAAGATGAGCAAGGGGCTGGGGATATAGCTCAGTGGGATAAGCGCTTGCCTAGCAAGCGCAGGGTCCTGAGTTCGATCCCCAGTACCGCAAAAAAAAAACAAAACAACAACAACAACAACAAGATGAGCAAGGATTATCTCTTCAATGCCAACCTGTTGCAGGTGTTAACCACATCTTCAAAATACTGTCACAACAGCACCAAGTTTACTGTCTAGATGGTGAACTGGGTACCATAACCAAGATGAATTCACAAATGAAATTCACAAAACAAAGCCTTTTTCTCAGATTGAAAATAATAATGAAAGCTGATGTCATTGCCCAAGAATAATGACGGTAGCTCATGTGAAAAAGCAGAAAGCTCTTACATGCAAAGAGACTGTTAATGAAACATAATATGTTAGCATTGTGGTTTGTGTCTAGATGTTTGTCCTTCCAAAGCTTCGTGTGCTCATATCCGGGCTTTTTCAGAAGTGACAGTCTACAGTACATGATACTGGAACTAATTCATGGTGCAGTGCTAGGATCAGAGGCACTAGGATTCAGGTGTGAGTGCTACTCACCAAGTGATCTGAATAAGATATAACAGACAGAAAGAGCAGCGGTTGTCCCTTGTTGCTTTGCTGTCTTCTGCCTGCCATGAACTTTCTCTCCTCTGCAGTGTCTGTCTGCGATCTACCCTGCCCTGGAGCCCACCAGCCATGAGCTAAACAAATCTTTCCTCCTCTAACTCTGAGTATCAGGTATTTTGTCTCAGCAATAAGAGAAAAGTGTCTAAGACAGTTAGCATCTTGAGCTACAGCCCTAGGAAAATGGGGTGAGGCCAAGATTCTAGTTTTATGACTAATGCCACAGAAACCCTATTATCAAAACACTGTTGTTTGAAGCAAAAGATTTCATGAATCAAATATGATTTGCCCCACCTGGATATTAGATTAGTCACCGAAGAAGATAAAGATAATTAGATATACTGTCTCCGTTAAGAAGCATATGTTCTAACAGGAACACAGCACCGGACTCAGCATTTGTGGCAGCTTGGTAAGTGGCACTTCAGAGAGAAGCCTGGAAAACCAACCAATAACTGAGAATGGATAGCAATATTGAGCTGCAGCTGGTCTTCGTGGAGGACTTGATGGAAAAACATTTAATAAAACAAAGAAAAAGAGAAAGTCAGGTGAAGAAAATCATGGGTTGTGAAGAGAATGTCATGCTTTGAAACACTGCAGTCAACTTCATGTGGCTAGAGCAAAATCACAGTGTGACTGTCAGCAGGACTCAGCGGCAGGTCACAGACAGACCCTGCAGTAAAAATATTTTCTTTGCTAAGCTTTGTCCTCAGAAAATGTCTTACTATATGTCTTGGTTACTTTTTTCTCGTTGCTGAGACAAAATACCCAACACCCAAAATGAAGGAAAGAAAGGTTTATTTAGCTTACAGTTTGTGGAGGTTTCAGTCCATACTTGACTGGTTCAGAGGCAGAGTGGCACATGGCAGAGGGCAAACTGTTCATGGCAGCAAAGCACAGCAAAAACAACCAGCAAAAAGGCAGGAATGGCTGTAAGCAGCCTCTTTCCTTCCCTTACCTTGTAAACAGCCTACCCCCAACCAGGGGGCATGTAGCTCTCACACAGTCTCCGTGCCCTCCTCTTCCATAGGCTCAGGATGTATACAAAGTAAGCACCCTGGCTTCCTGCTGAATCACATAGTTAACCATTTAAACTCCCCAAGTTGACACAATGTATCAACCATAACACTATACAATTAATATCTAATTTCTACTTCATTCTTTATAAAGAAAACATTTCATATTTTCTTTTTTTCTGCTTAAAATGATGAGGTTTATTCATTACTGCTACTACAAATAA
The DNA here is from genome assembly GCA_004027595.1 of Dinomys branickii. Classification (NCBI taxonomy): domain Eukaryota; kingdom Metazoa; phylum Chordata; class Mammalia; order Rodentia; family Dinomyidae; genus Dinomys; species Dinomys branickii. Next base: position 3,753 of record PVLD010000018.1, on the reverse strand, counting down.
CAAGTTTTATCTGAAAACTGTCCCAAAATGAAACTTTCCTCAAATTCTGGAAACATAAAGCAGAAGAAAAGCTAATGTTTCAGTAGACCGTCATGTGATTTTTAAAAAAAAAATTAGCATCCATTTGATTTTTAAAAAATAAAATATCTACTAGAAGAAGGGATGGAATCTCTGTATCACAGGGTTCTCGTGTTAAGTTTGAGTTGCCTTATTTTCTTGGACTGGCCATGTTGACTGCAGATAAATGACTGAGTGGAGCAGAGCTCTCACGTTCAGCACCTGTTTGTCCCTTAATTGTCGGCATTCAGCCAGTGAATGTTCATGCTATGTCTGCTCACGATTAGTGTAAGAGAGATGCAAGAAGGCTGCAGGCAAGCTAGAAGAGATGAGCAGAGGAAAGGATGCCATGTAAACAACATGAAGTATGTTAGTATTTGGACACTTTGGAGCATAATATAAGGCAGTTACCCCATAAGATGCTCTTCACTTTTGTGCAATGTCATCCATCATCGGTTACGGTTTCCTACCGATGGCTCCCATTTGTAAGATGTTAGAGTTTATATCTAGAGGTCACCTCAAAGGCCCATGTGCTCATAGTGGGCTCTGTAAAGCTCATTGTATATGGGGCCACGACACTCAGTCATCAGTGGAGTAGGCCACCGATGGGTTTATGACTAAATGTAATTTAGGAAGTGAAGCCCGTTTGGAAGACATGAGTCATGAGGGGTGTGGCCAGGAAGGGTGTTCCTCCCTCCTTCCTCCTGATCTGCCTCTTCATTTCCTGCTGCCATACCATGAGCTGTTTTTCCTCCGCCTTGCCTCTGCCAAGCCACCCTGCCTTGGAGCCAGCTGATGAACGCACACCTGTAAAAACTGTTAGCCAAAATGAACTTTTTCTCTAACCTGTAGGTGCAGAGTATTTTGTCCCAACAATGAGAAAGTAACTAAGGCAGATCTTCATAGTAGAGAAGTGGGGTTGCTGTTGTGACACTATCAGCCCATGTGGTTGGGAAGCCTGTGGAGGTGGCTTAGGGGAGGACTTTGGAAAGGGCTGGGAAGGCCATCTGCAGGAGCAGTCCTAGAATGCTGGAAGTCAGAGCTCAAAAGGCCAGAATACTGATAGAAATGGGGCTGGTCAAAACTGGAGGTTTCAGGCTCAGGGGGTGTCAGCTGGGAAGAAGAACTTCACTGGCAGTTGTACTCGAGGCTATGCATGTTAAATTCTGGAACAACAATTGTCTAAATGTTGCTCATATTGTGAGACTTTGCACGAAGCTGAGATTAAGGTTGGCAGAGTAATTAATTTGGTGTGATGGGTTTATGACTAAATGTAATTTAGGAGGTGAAGCCCGTTTGGAAGAAATTTCAAGGCAATTTAATGTGGAGGCAGTAGCATGGCTACTATTGAGAGCTTTTAGCCAGCTCTAGCTTCAGAATCAAGAGCAAAATGCACAACTCAATGATTTACAATGTTTTTAGTTTCACCAGAAAGGAAGGTCTGGTAAAGTTGGGGCCTGCAAAGATAAAGCAGAGGAGAGCTTGGTTGCCGAAAAAGTCAGAATTAAATAAAGGTTGAGTACTTTGGGAAAGGACAATAGAAAAAATACCTTGAGGGAAAAAGACTCCCTCATTGTGGACTCGAAATTGCAGAAGTGAGAGACTTTGCTTTGAGAAGAGAGGGCCAGGGTTCCTTGTTCCAGAATGGCGACTCCCTAGGGAACTTGTTCCTCAGGTTTCTGCTCATAGCTCTCAGCCATGTATGCACAGCCACTTACAGCCAAGACAGAAGAAAGCCTGGCCACTGATCCAGCTGTTGGCAAACCTTGGAGTCAGCCACGGGCTTCTGGTTTCACACATATCCAGAGTTGTGGGGTCATATTTTAGTTGAAGGCCTGGGAGGCTGCACTGTGTGCCCTTGACAGGGCAGTATGTAAAGCTGTGACAGTGAAGGTGCAACACTGACCCAAGATTTTGCAAAAACCAGCAACATGGAGCCACTGAGGAAAGCTATGAGGAGCGAGGGAAGCCAGAGGAGTGAGACGCCATGAGGACCGCACCTCCAGCAGTGCCTCAGGGTGTGAGCACCACAGCACTTTTGAGTTCAGTTCTTGCTATGGAGCGCCTCCCGTGCTGGGCAAGGAACTATGAGCTCATGTTTGCCCTGTTCACTTCCATCCTGCTTTGGTCCCACTGCTTTCTACTCTCCTGAATCTCCCTTTCGGAATGCGAATGTTTACCCTGTCTTCACGTGTCAGCAGAGTTGAACTTTCTTTTCATCTTTACAGGGACTCACAGCTCAGAATTTACTATAAGTCTCAGAGGAGACTCTGGACTTGGACTTTGCAGTAGTGTTGAAACAATGAGGAATTTGGCAATCCTTAGAGATGAACTCAATAGATTTTGCATAAAGCTATGAGCATGAGTCTTGTGGGGATTGGTAATGAGATGCTCTGGGTTAACTCTAGATGTTTCTCTAAAGTCTTACATGTGCATAAGTGGAGCTTTGAGACACTGATTGAGTCAAGGCAGCTTGACACGCATCAGGGATTAATCCACTCTTCCTCTGTTGTCTGGCCTCCAGCTTGCCACGCCCCCTGCCCTGGAGCCAGCCAGCGAGGAAGTGGATCTTCTGCATATCGAGACAAGATAAATCTTTCTTCCTTCAATTTTTGGGTATTGAGTATTGTGTCTCAGTGATGAGAAAGTAACTAAAATAAATTTCTTTGGAAGATTACTATCCCGTGACTAGGGCCAGTTCTCCATCCAGAGCTTGTCTCTGACTTAACCTGTGTCCCCCCTACTAACTGACTAGAGGAAGGGTCTCTACACGCCCCTTTCTTGCAGGCTGTCCATGTGTGGAGCAGCACAGGGAGGGGCCAGCAGTAGACTTCACCCGGGGCCACTCGGCCCTGCTTCCTCCTCTCTGCCGTCTTGCTTTTTCCACAGGCTCCTTCAAGCACTACAAGTCAAAAGTCCAGATATGCCAACTCAATGCCTAACAAAGTAAATTTTAGTGAGACTGAAAAAACCAAAGAAAATTTGATGGAGATTTACATTGTTTCAAGAGGAAAAGCTAAATGCAAATTTGCAGATGTGACCGTGTAAATATGATAAGATTTAAGAATTAATGCAGAGGAAAGTTAGAACATATTTGAAAGTCAGTGTTGTCTTTTAAATGAATGAGAAGAACATCAATCACACAAAATTGTTCAAAAACTATAATTCATAAAGGAAAACGGCAGTAATATAATACAAAAACCATGTTAAAGCAGTATGGTGCCATCTTTTTGGTGCATGAAATTTATAGTGTTACTTTTGAAAATGATAATACTCATAAGAATGTGAGGTAAAAGCCATTTTTACACAACAATGATAAGAATGGAAATTGACATTTATTTTCTGGTAAGAGTTTTTGCAATATGTTACTTACAGTTTTTGTATACTTTTGTGGTGAAATTTCATTTCAATTGTTTATGCTTTGAAACTTGACATATGACTCAAAATTCTCCTAGGGGAATGATTATTAGTCTTATGTATGTTGCATAAGAATGTTGAAAAGAAAACCCACAAATTGGGAAAAAATCCTAGCTGGCTGTCCTTCAGACAAAGGTCTTCTATCTAGAACATACAAAGAATTAAAAAACATGTATCTGTCCAAATTCAAAGACCCAATCCAGAAATGGGCATCTGAGATGAATACACAATTCTCAGACAAAGAAATACAAATGGCAAACAAATACATGAGAAAATGTT